>SMJT01000135.1:125068-402273 GCA_004349715.1 Crucihimalaya himalaica
AGAGTAAGAGATTTGATCTGCAGCATCTAACATATCATAAAAATGTTGTGCTTCAACATTGGGTTCTTCCCTAGTATCATCAGCAAATGCAGGAATAGATTCATGAAATGCATCAGTAACCATATCATGAAACATATTTCCCTGTTGATTCCTTTCATAATCTTCAATCATATTTTGGCCATAATTATAATTATCATTATAATTCGGTTGATCAACACCATCACCCGTACTACTACTTCCGGCACCAAGATTATACCCCTCCCATGTGAAAACCAGTATAATAGTTCGGCATAAATCCTCTATTATATAGATGCCTCTTCACAATATCAATATCCAAATATTCAGGTCTTGCAAGTTTTACATGGACAAAATATGTTACCGTCACCCTTCGCATATGGGTTGTTAGTGGCCTGGTGGATGAATGCTCGCAACCCGACACGATACTCTTTCGTCACTTCTCTTGTCTCCGGATCTTTTCAATTATACATCCAACTTCGTAATGCATATGCTTCATTCTGCGACGTCATTCTTTCTTAGCTCTCACAAAACGATATCTCGATTTTTTTTTTTAAGTATTTTCTCGGTTTTTTTTGTTGTGAAATGAGAGATCTCGCGTTATGGTATTTATAGTTTTTTTTGCAAAATTTTGCGAGAGAATTGCTATGGAATTGCGGCTAATTTGCGACGTATTTGCGAGGAAACCGGCCCTCGCAATAATTAGGTACAACATTTAAAACGTGTTTCACCTAATTTTCTACCCATTTTTACTAACCATCGCAAATCCGTCGCAAATTTGCGAGGAAATTGCGACAGAAACAATTTACCCGTGCAAAATCTTCGCAACTCCCTCGCAAATTTGCGATTTAAAATTTCCGTCGCAAATTCATCGCAAATAGGAGGCTATATCGTCGCAAGTTACTCGCAATTAGCGAGGGATATGTTCCTCGCAAATTTGCGAGGATTTTGCGACGGAAACCAGTTTCCTCGCAAATCCATCGCAATTCCGCTGCGTATTTGCGACGAATATATTCCGTCGCAAATCGCCTGTTTTCTTGTAGTGTCTTAGTGAGAGACTTAAAGATCATGAGAGAAGTGTAGATCATATGACTAACATGAAAACTTGGAAAGAGTTGCAAGTTTGACTTGAGAAGAATCTAACAATTGAGAAGGAACTTCAAAAGAAAATTGCAAAAGATAAGGAACGTTGGAGACTAGTTTTAACTAGAATGATTGTTGTTGTGAAGTTTCTTTCTAAACGGTGCTTAGCATTTCGAGGAAGAGATGAGAAACTTTACCAAGATAGCAATGGTAATTTCCTATGAGCTTTTGAAATGATCGCTGAATTTGATTTGGTAATCCAAGATCATATGAGGGGCATTCAAAATCATGAGATCCATTATCATTATCTTCGTCATAATATTCAAAATGAGTTTATTTCTCTTTTGGCTCATAAGGTTCAATTTCCATTTTAAGAGTAATTAAAAAGGCAAAGTATTTTTCAATCATTCTTGATTGTATACCTGATATGAGCCATCAAGAGCAAATGACTTTTATAGTACGATGTGTGAATATATCAAATAAAATAGTAAAAGTAGAAGAGTGCTTCTTAAAGTTTCTAAAGGTAGATGACACGTCTGGATTAGGACTCTTTGATAAATTCCTAGAATCTTTAAAGTCTCTTACTCTTGATTTCGATAATGTGAGGTGGCACAGTTATGACAATGGTTCTAACATGAAAGAAAACCATCAAGGTGTTCGAAAGCGATTAGTTGATATAAATCTGAAAGCTTTGTATATGCCATGTGTTTGTCATAGCCTTAATCTTGTGGTAAGTGATATGGCTCATTCATTTCTGAAAGCTATTTCTTTCTTTGGAGTTTTGCAACCGATATATGGATTATTTTCTAGTTCTACAACGAGATGGAAGATTTTGCTTGACAATGTTCTGAATTTTACCATGAAATCTTTATCTAATACTCGTTGGGAGAGTCAAATGAAAAGTGTTAAAGTTATTAGGTTTCAAGCTCCACAAGTAAGGTTAGCTTTATTGGAATTATATGAATCATGTGATGATGCTATGACAAAGAGTGATGCTGAAAGTTTAGTCAAGGCACTTGATAGTTTTGAATTTTTACTTGGCATGGTTATTTGGTATGACATTTTGTTTGCTATTAACCATTTAACTCTATAATATCGTTTTCAATATTTACCATCCATATATCTTGCAATTTACTAAGATTCGAGCATAATAACGCTTGGGTTGCTTGGGTATTGGTGGCGTGATCAGTTCTTGGCCGTTTAAGAAGCTAAACACAAGCTCAAACCGAATCTTGGTAATTTTTGCTTCATCTTCTGCGATTTTCCTGAAGGCAGACTTCATGGGTGAAGTCTCAATAGTCAACTGGGGGTTAGTTTTGCAATTGAATTTTTGTGTCTCAAACTTCACGATTGAACCACAATGAAGTATGAAGTTCTCATTTGAGAACAAAAAACGGTGTTTAGACTTCACCGTCGAAGTCTGCTTACAAGGGGTCTAGTTTTGCAATTGACTGTTAAGTCTGACTTTGTACTAAGCCTTCATCTGAGAATAAGTCTGCGTGAAAAAGGGGTTAGTTTTGCATTTGACCGAAATTCCGAAACATTGACTATTGGTAGATTTCTCGAATAAAGTCTACAACAATCGGTAACTCTGGAATTTAGAAAATAATTTTTTTTGGTCAATTGCAAAAGTAACACTTTCTCTACATAGACTTCTCAGACGAAGTCTCATGTAAAAATCAAACTCTGGTAAATTGCAAAACTATACCCTACTTTGTGGGTAGACTTCGCCGAAGAAGTTTCTGAAGGCAAAAAGACTTCATCGTGGAAGTCTAAATACGTAATAGACTTAACAGACACAGTCCATTACCAAAAAGACTTCCTAGATGAAGTCTACTGAAAAAGTCAAGACTGTGGTCAATTGCAAAATTAGACCCCAAACTGGTATAGACTTCTCTGACGAAGTCTCCTTGTGTAGGAGACTTCGCCTGTGAAGTCTGCTAAAAAAAGTCGAACTCTGGTCAATTGCAAAATTAGACCCCTGCTTTAGACTTCACGGGCGAAGTCTTCTTTAGATAGCAAAGCAGACTTCATCGAAGAAGTCTACTAAGAGACTTCGCCTGTGAAGTCTCTAATGATAATTTTAGAAAAAATACAATTTTAGCTTATTTGTAATTAGTTTTTTTTTTCTTGTCCTAACATGTGTGTTACGTATGACTTTTGATGTTTTAGAAATTTGAATTATTTTAATCACATAATTATTTTTATATTTTTTCTTAACTTATTAGGTGTTTAGCTTATAAACTTTAGACTTCAATGAGGATGTATGTGCATAGACTTCGTTCGAGAAGTCTCTTGCACTATCTTTTTAAAAATGGATTTGTATCATATATAATTTGCATTTTCGAGATTTTAATTTTTTTACATGTGTATTAGTTATTGTTATTGTTTATGTATGAATTTCACATTTCAATGTCTTATATTCTATCTTAAATCGATTTTATGTATTTCTGATAATTATTTTTCAACAGACTTCACCTTTGAAGTATACTGTCAAACTAATAGTTTGCATTTGTGTTGTTTCAAATGTTTTTCAGAAAATGGTTCAAGTACTTGCTGCCTATGGAGAATGGGTGATGAGAGGCGGTAAGTAGCATTTTGAGGTGGATAATCCCAAAGGAGGGAGAATGTTATTCTTGAGTGATTCTTGTACACACCATGAACTCATTGAGATAGTACTAGCAGACTATGAGCTGGAAAGAACGACTTCGTCGAGTTAACTTACTCGTTGCCGGATTCAATGTTGCAACTAATGGACACGGATGCATGTCTCAAATAATAGACAAGTGCGGTCCTTGGTTGAGTTATGTAAAACGCATGATGTACGCCTTTGCGTTTCGAGTCGTTTTGGTATGGCTAGTGGCAATGAGGTTGCTGGTGAAAGTGTTGACGAAGACCTTGAGGATGTAGAAGAGTTTAAAGACGAAGATATGGATACATCTGATGGTGGTGAGGGTAACGTCAACGAAGATGATGATGATGATGCGGAAGAATCTCATGCTGGTGAGGTTAAAGACGAATACTTTGAGGATTATACTGTGTATGAGAAAGTTAAGGATGAGGATGTTAGTGAAAATGATGATGTGATAATATGTGTCTTGTTGCGGAAGGTGACTTTGTCGGTGAAGACCCAATATCCAACATGACATGGTCAGACGATATCTATACGACTGGGAGTTTTCCTACAAAGGATGCGCTTGTATCCGAGCTGCGGTTGACGGCGATAATGTCGAAATTCACGTTCAAAGTGCATAAGTCTACACAAAAGTTGTTTGTAGCCATTTGCGGTGTGAAAGGATGCAATTGGAGGATTAGTAGCGGCTGTGAAAAACGAACCAAAAAGGTTATGGGTTACCTTGGACAAAAAAGATCATACTTGCAATGTGGCGGACCGAATTTCTCTGCGCAAACATCATGCTCTGAGATATATTGCTAAATTGTTTGATGATGAATGGGGAACAATTGATGGAATAACGCCGAAGATGATTAGATCTGCAATGAAGAATAAATATGGTATGCAGATGAATTATTCCACTTCTTATAGAGCTTTAATATTTGCACAACAATTGGTGAGGGTAACAGCGGAAGATGGATATGAGCAGCTGCCGTCTTATCTCTATCGCATCGGGCTAGCCAATCCCGGAACCGTTACTGATCTTGTGGTTGATGATCAAAACAGATTCAAATATCTGTTTATGGCTCTTGGAGCCTCTATTACCGGTTTTCAGTTTCTGAGAAGAGTTATGGTGGTGGATGGGTGTCATCTACCGGGGAAGTATGGCGGTGTTATGCTCGTGGCTTGCGGCCAGGATGAGAATTTCCAAATATTCTCGTTAGATTTTGCTATTGTAGACTCTAAAAATGATGAATCATGGCAATGATTTGTCACCAAGTTGAGTGGATGTGTCTCTGATCAATTTCCTTTGGTCATAATGTCCGACAGGCACGCCTCGATTAAGAATGCCATTGAAACTATTACGCCATGAGCAACAAGAGGGATATGTTATTATCACCTACAGAATAACATAATCACGAAGTACAAGGGAAAACATCTTATGTACTTGGTGAAAGGCGTTGTATGCATATACGCATTATGATTTTAATAGATACATGGACGCCTTACGTGAGACAAAGCTCGAGCTTGCAACTTACTTGGAGAACGCAGATGTGAAACTATGGGCCCGCGTTCACTTTCCAGGAGAATGATTCTACATACAAACGAGCAACATTGTTGAATTGATAAACTCCGCACTTAAGCCAGCTCGATAATTTCCCATACCCTTTCTTTTGGAATTCATACGAGAGAAGATAGGAAGATGGTTTTTTAAAAGGCGAGAAGATGCTATGAGTCTCACAACAAAACATAGCAAGGGATTTGAATATTTACTAATTATTTGTCAACATTATGCTAACCAGATGACGGTTGAATATTTGCTAACTATTTGAATATTTGCTAAATGTCGAACGCATAGACGGTTGACGATTTCACGTGACGGGAGGAGATAGAGATTGTATCGTTGATTTCCTTCATCGTACATGTGGATGTGGTGTGTATGATGTTGACAAAATACCTTGCTCGCATGCTATTGCTGCTGCTCCTGAGCTTAAAATTGATGTTGCCGCCCTCGTATGCCCGTCATACAGAACGGAATATTTGTATTCGACGTACACAAGCAACATTTTTCCCAAAACCGTTGATATCAAAGAGCCTGAGTTTGTCAAAGTTTTCCCCCCACTCATCTGGCGTCCTCCTGGAAGGCAGAAGAAGTCAAGGTGGCAAACGTGGCTTGAAATCACAAGAAAGACTACGCCAAAAATGCGGAAGGCTCACAAGCAATATAGTTGTTCAAAATGCACGCAATCTGGACATACTCGCGATAACTGTGTAAGTTAAAATCCTTGTTTGTGATTCCATGTGTGTATATTTTTTTAGGGAACTCTGTTTTTGAAGGGACTCTGTTTTTTTATGTTACGTAGAGTTTCAAGGTTGAGGAAAAGTAGAAGTCTGCTCTTGAAGTCTCCCACATAAGTCTTTAACTAGGAGTTCAGGACGCATACGGAGTCTTCAGAAGAAGTCTGTACTTGAAGTCTTCCGTATAAGTCTACAATTAGGAGTTCAGGACGCAGACAAAGTCTCCAGTAGAAGTCACCTCTTGAAGTCTCCTACAGAAGTCTGTAACTAGTTGTTCAGGATGCAGATGAAGCCTCTTGTAGAAGTCTATACATGAAGTCTCTTATAGAAGTCTACAACAAGGGTTCAGTACGCAGTTGAAGTCTCTAGTAGAATTATGTGCTGGAAGTCTCCTGGAGAAGTCTCTAATTGGGTGTTCAGTATGAATACGAAGTCTCTAAGTAAAGTGTACTCGTGAAGTCTACTTTTAAAGTCTTCTTTTCAAACTTTTACTTATATAGTTATGACCAGTTTTTTTTTGTATTTTTGAGGCTTTCGAACTTTGTATTTGATTAAAAAAATTAAAGTTCTAATAATAATTAAAATAATAGGAGAAATTAAAGATATTTAACATAATAAGAAATCAAAGGTTCCGAAAGATAATTAACATAATAAGAGAAATTAAAGATAATAAACATAACACTAAAGAAATAAAGTTCCAATCCATTTCAAAAGAAATTAAAATAAATAAATTAAAGGTTCGAAAATATAATTTACATAAACCCCCCTCCGTTTCATATAAATCCAAAGGATCAGGTGCTCTTTGATCCTCCGGCAAAAGTTTCAGACATTTCTCGTGCCTTCTCAATGAAACGGTCCTAATCGGTTATGTAGACTTGAGCTATGGATTCCACAAACTTATCTCCTTCACCCAACTCTGACTCAGTCAATATCTTCACAAGAGCCTCTTATACTTTGGTTATGTTGTTTATGGGGCTCCAGTCATCAGGTAGGAGCATCTTCAAGAGGATACTCCCTCGATCCACATTAGGGTGGTAGATCGCGGTGTTGAAACCAACCTACATTAACCATATGAACTGTCATGATATTTAAGGAATTTGCAATTACATGAAAAGGACTTATTCTATTACTAATTGTCCCTATGTGTTTTACTAACTATTAAACATGCGTGCGTTCCTAAAGTTCCATTTGTGTAACTGGATATGATCAAAACTTACATGTGGGGGTTTCAGCGGGTACTGTGGCGGATAATGAATAGTCACTTTAAAAACCTATCCCTCATAAGGGGTGCCAAGAGGGCCAAAGATCGTACCCTCCCAATGGAATATTTCATCGGCTACAGGTCCTAAAATTATTTGGTAAGAAATTAGAAGCTTGCATGAAATTTAATATTTGAAAAAAATATTGAAATGAACTTTTGGTGAAGTTGTATAGAGATTACTTGCCATGAATTGAGGATGCAGATTCTTCAAGAGGTTCCTCAAACCTCTATTGATGAGTCATGTTCCACGAAGGTTCGCTTCGTTTTGCGTGTTTCTTATCGGGAATAGTGGCTTTATTTACTGCCAAGCAAATTAGAAATTTGCTCTTGAAGTCTAAATGAGTAGTCCCCAATAGAAGTCGCTCTTGAAGTCTAAATGAGAAGTCTCTAACTGAGTGTTCAGTATGAAGATGAAGTCTCCAGTAGAAGTTTGCACTTGAAGTCTCCTAGAGAAGTCTCTAACTCGTTTTTCAGTACGAAGATGAAGTCTCGAGTAGAAGTGTGCGCTTGAAGTCTCCTAGAGAAGTCTATAATTGGGTGTTCAGTACGAAGACGAAGTCTCCAGATGAAGTCTACCTGTGAAGTCTATACTAAAAGTCTCTTACTAGTTGTTTAGAGATTTATGTGAATTCTCCATGCGAAGTCTGCTTTTGAAGTCTCCTTTTCAAACTTTTTTGTATTTTTGTGGTTGTATTTCATTTAACTATCAAATATGACAAACTAATTTAATAATATTACAATAACTTCTTGGCTTGTTCCATTGCGTGACAAAAACATTCCCGCAATAGCAGCCGGAAAATTTTAATTATATACAAGATTTCAAAATATACGGTTAAAAGAGAAGCTCAACGTTCATCGTATATATCTAAACCTTCGTAACCACGCTTCTTAGTCCCCGTTATACTGAACTCATCGTATATTTCTATAGCCAGCTTCTCCCTTATGAACTTGATGTTCTTATTACACAAGAGGTTTGGAGGAAATGGTATGCCAAGCGCATGACACTCGATGTACTTCAGGCAATACACTCAACAGTCGCCGCTCTGAACGTTTTAGGAACTGCCGTCTGTGGAACCCCCTGGTATGTGTAGGGAACATAAGGGTGCTTAGCTTTTTGATCCGCAGGAGCAAGAAGGTTCATAAGATAAGCCATTATATCGCAAACAGGATATACTCTAGCTTCAATCTCTGCTTACAGTTAGATCACTATCCTAAATAACGATGTGTCTCTTATGAACCTGAATCATTAACGCAACCCAATGCCTATCCTTGATGTTAAGGGAGGTGTAGATTTCATCCACATCTACACCCCACATCTTGTTAGATTTGCAGAACTCTCGTTGCTCTCCTGTGTAGAGATCAAACGCTCCAGGAGGTAGCAATCTGCCTAAACCTTTTTTATCACCAGTCATTTGAAATTCTTGGTACTTAGACTTCCACAACGTGGTGAAGATCAAATCAATGAAGCAGATTTTGTCGTTCTTAAACCATTCTGGATGCTTCGTGAACCGTTGTCTAAGTAGATTGATTCCAGCATCAATGTGCTCAGTAAGAAAATAATTAGTTATGGTAAAGGAACCTGACAAGTAACGATAAAAAAACAGAAGTCTCCATATGAAGTCTAAAAGTGAAGTCTCAGACTGAAGTCTGAGAATGAAGTATCGAATTACAGTCCAGGATGAAGTTTATACTTCACTGTCAGACTTCAGTCTGAGACTTCACCCTCAGACTTCACTGGAAGACTTCTCTCTTAGCCTTCACTATGAGACTTTACTATGAGACTTATTATACGAAACCTCACCAGGTCCCAAAGCCATTTTGTGGGAGACCGCATCGTGCGGTACCAGCATGTGCTTGAGTCTTTATCGGGGTTCTTCTTCTTCGTCTCTCTGTAAAATGTTGTCACACACACATTCAAAATCACGTCACATAAACTAGGTTTAAAACTCTTAAATTGTGCGAGTTACAGGGTTATAGCCATGAGCGATGTTGCTTTCCAAGAAGGCAATCAGCTTGTTTTTTTGGTCCTTGTTGATAGAACCAAAAGGGTTATAGCCCTTGCCGCATGCAACCGGCTTAGCCGGAAGTATAGCTCCGTACCAGGGCAAACAACCTGCCTCTCTTTCATCTTTAGCTGATCACTCATTTTCTTAGCCATTAGCGATGTTGCTTTCTCTTTTAATCTCTGTTTTGCTTTTTTTGCTTTATTAAACTCCATATCTACTTCTTTTGGCTTATCCACCATCACAACACTTGACTCACTGCCCTGGTTAACACTACTATGCATAGTTGGAAGCAAACATCATTTTATTGCAATTTCACATGGATAAGGCACACTAACAAACATCATTCAAATAGAAATTTTACAGGTTTATGAAATAAGAGCTAAACATGCCAACAACAATCCAACAATCCAACAAGGTTCATAACTCACATCATTTGTGTGAATGACTACTCCTCTCAGCTACTCTTTTACTTTTCCTCTCCTTCTTAGACTCCTCAATATCCTCCTTCTTACTAAGCTGGTTTATGTTCTTATTGGGAATCTTTGGGTTAAGGGGAAAAAGACTAACCCCATCGTCAGGTTCATTTGAATTGGCATCAGATTGAGCCTGCTTTTCCTAAAGGTTCTCTTTCACTTCCTCGGGTTCTGTCTTCATAGCTCCGCTGGTGAACGTATCAAAAGCACAACTCATATCGTCTACTTTGTTAGTTAGTAAGACAATCTTCGTTCCAAGTTCAACCAACTGCCCCTTCAACTCTGCCTCAAACGTGTTGAGTCGAGCGTCAACTGCATCCTTAAACGCATCACATATGCGCTTCTCAAATTCTGCAGCAGAGGATAGACGAGCTTTCTTCAAACTACCCTCTTCAGGAGCTTCTAGCTCTCTCTTAATGCCATGATATGTGCCCTCATATGGCTCATCCTTCACCTCATCCTTCACCTTCACCTTCACCTTGTTTTCCTTGAAGTTTGAGGGCAACACACCCAAAGATTGTTAGTGTCCTTTTTGCCACTGCCAAGGATTCATTGACAATCGTCCAAACATTGCTTTCACAATGTTGACAATTCTCTGATCCTCCTCATCATCATCCCACCGTGGGAATATCTCCTCAAATGCTTTCTCGACAAAGTTGCAGATTCTGGTCTACAAACATAAAAATGAATAGAGGGAGATCAGAAAATATAATAATGTTTTTATAAAGATATCTCTAATGCAGATTCATGTGTGAAGTCTAAAAAACATTTCTATAAAGATTTCTCTAATGACACCACAAATTAGAGTTTTAATAATATACCTGCTTGAAGATGCAATTTCTAATGTTTTTCCTCTCTCTTGATCCTTTGTAACTAGAAGAGGTGACGTTGGGTTACCGGAGAGAGGATCTCCCACCTTTGTTGCGAAGTCCGGTAGGGCAAAGTAAACCCAAGACTGCAACGCTTGGACAAACCCGCTGATGTGATAAGTCCTGGTGATATCCGCAGCCTTCACCGAAGAAATCAAAATCTTGAAAGCTACTCTTCCCCAAGGGTATGCAGCAAACTTGTCCAGATCCATCACCAGTCTAGCAAAGTTTACATTGATGCCCTGATGGTGAGGGTGTGCATCAATGCTGCTGGCAAGGATGGCTATATAGCCCAACCTCACGCGATCTTCCGTATCCCACTGAGAACAACGTCTACACGCTGATACCAAGTCTCCATAGCTTGGTCCACCCACCACATCGACTCCAAGCTTTACCCAAAACTATCTCATCTCATCTGTGATCTCAGCCTTAGGCTCCAGAGTCATAAGATTTTCCACATATTCGCAGTTGAGCCCGGTGATGTGTTCAAACTCGTTTATAGAGAATCTGACTAGGACTTCACCAACTAGACTCCAAATCTCATGCTTCTTTAATCATACAAGTTTGAAATCGAGCATATAGTGGACCAACCTTGTTTCCCATGTGATCTGTTGCTCGTGGTACATTAGGAAGACACCCAGAGGGGAAGTCCAAATCATTTCCCATTCAGCTAGAGTTAGTGCACCCTTAACAGCTTCAAGAAGCTTAGGTATTCCCCTGTAGTAGCCTATACTTTTTTCAGGCTGCGGCTCAGCATCTTTGGTGAAATGCCTGGGTGGAAACTCTGGCATATGGTGAAAATCAGTCTTCGGTTCATATTCAGTTATTTCGCGCGAAAGAGCCATATTACAAACCTATGTCACAGTTGAAAGAAACTAGAAGTTAGATAACTGTGAAGTGTACGAGACTTCGCCGGTGAAGTCTTCATATAGACTTCCCTTATGAAGTCTCCAACACTCCAGTAACTTTAAATTCGAGATCATAAAAGGGACAGACAAAAAGACTAAACTGAAATAGAATTTGTAGATGAATAAAGATTGAAGATGTGAATAGATGGTTGCGATTCCTAGATCTGCAAATAAAAAAAAAGATGGGATTGGATACAGAAAAAAAAAACAGAAACAGTTCAGTGAAAGAGTAGAGAGAGGGTGTCGTCGCAGAGAGGGTGTCGTCGTATGGTGATTTTCCGGCGAGAAAGAGTGAGGAGTCAGCGTTTTGTCGACGGCGACTGCTAGCAAACCCTGAAAGATAGAGTTTGGGGGTTTCCCAACAGATCGATAACTTACGACGGCGACGATCGTAGGAGACAAGATAGAGTGTCGGCGTTTAGAGATTTCCGGCGACGTTTGGTTATTCGGAGGAGAAAGAGAGCGATGGAGATTTTTTAATTTTTTAACCCAGATTAACTATTGCAATTTCAGTTTTATCTTGTTTAGTAAATGTAAATTTTTTTTAATTTTTTTTCCCCCAAAATTTTTTAACATAAAAGTCTTTTTAGTTTCCAGAATTTTTCGAATTTTTTAAAAATATTTTGATAAATCGGTTACTTACAGACGAAGTCAATTAGCTGACTTCACCAAAGAAGTCTCTCGGAGAAGTCTGGAGACTTCGCTAACAGACTTCGTAAACAGACATCACTGAAGAAGTCTTTCACCACATAAAAGTCTTTTCAGTTTCCAAAATTTTTAACATAAAAGTCTTTTCAGTTTCCAAAATTTTTCGAATTTTTTTAAATTTTTTAATAAATCGGTTACTTACAGACAAAGTCTATTAGTAGACTTCACCAAAAAAGTCTATTAGCAGACTTCGCCAAAAAAGTCTATTAGCAGACTTCGCCAAAGACGTCTCTTGGAGAAGTCTGCGTAAGAAGTCTGCGCATGAAGTCTATAGTATGTCATTTTCAGACTTCATTTGGAGACTTCGCTTACAGACTTCGTATACAGACATCACTGAAGAAGTCTGTAACCCTTAAAACAAAACATTAAAGAACCAGAAACGCTGTATTTTTTTTTTTAAAGTCACGTCCTTAAGATACGTCCGTCTTTTTCAGTTCCCCATCTATTAATCATTCCACCTCCATAGACAAAGTCGTTTCTTCACTGCTTTTATCTCAGCAACACAAAACTCACAACAACACCAAAAAAAACCGATGGATGCTTACAACCTTCTAGCCGAAGCAAATGAAAGAGCCAATGGAAGCAAAATAGATTGGTGTTTTAAAGTCAAGATTCTCCGCGCCTACTCTTAATCTGTTCTCAATGAAGGTCCCTACTGGTCCTATGTATTAGTAGATGAAGCGCTACGAGATATTCACTTAGGTTTTATGTTTTTACATGCAGACATGCAGTCACATGGATCTGACAATACAATGCTTTGGTGATGCTTTTTATTATGTAGGGAACTAAGATGGAGTTGGTGATTACTCCAGTACATGTGCCAACGTTCTCTGGATTGGAGAAGTATGAAGGCCATTGGATTGAAATACAGAAAGTAGCAGTACGGCCAGGATTTGCAGCATTCCGTGCAACAAACTCTCGCTTCGTATTTACAATTCTGTCTACAAAGACTAGAACCGTAAAAATCGATCCTTTGAACGACAACCGCTACTTGGATTTTTTAAGTTTGACCCAAATCTGTGACATCAAACCCAAAACAAACGTTGCTATAGGTATGCATGCAAATTTGTTAAACCATAATTTATATGCATGTAACTTTATTTAACTGAAGGAGAACACTTATGATGTAGATACTATGGGCATGCTCTGCAACACATGCCCCCTTCAAGAGAGTCCACATGGCCTTGCACATACAAAGAGTGTGTTTCACATCAAAGATATCATGTAAGTTTAAACCAAACAATAATAACACCATGAGAAACTCACATTATTGTAATTTACAACCACCTTTTATTAATCATAATAGGGACAATATGTTAAAGTGTGTGGCAACCGGCGAACACGCTTGTAACTTCTGGAATGGCTTTAGGACTAGGAGGGGTGGAGCGGTGATCGTGGTGCTTAAATTATGGAGGATCAATCAGTTCGCGCGTAAGTGTGTTATTCACTACAGTTTAACATATCGTAATTGATCTCGACAATACTAATATAATTCCCACAGGTGGTGATGATGACACTTGGCTGGAAACTGAAGAAGGTTTATCGGATATTTTGTTCAACGTAACGATGGAAGAGGTTGAAGATTTGAGAGACGACTTCTTGATGTTTGATATAATAGCTGCAAGATACAGGGCTTTTAAACTTTGTTTGGATTTATTTGAATTTCAGATTTAAACCTTAATTAAACCTTAGATTTAAATTAGAAAAATAATAAAAAATAATTTTAATGCAATTTCTTCTAAAGAAAATAAGATTATCCAAATATGAACTTTATAAATTAAAATTTCAGAAACTTTCATAAAAATAAAGAATGTAAGGTTGATTATGTTCTAGAAAACCATTAACAGTCGCAGACTTCCCTAGCGAAGTCTATTATTTTTTTAAATTTTTCCAATTTTTCCAAATTTTTCGCGAAAAATTTTAAAATTTTGGATTTATTTGAATTTCAGATTTCTACAAAGAAGTCTACGATAAAACAAATCTTAAAGACTTCACAGGCGAAGTCTAATGTGAGACTTCACCCGAGACTCGAGAAGTCTGTAAGCCCAAAACTCTAAAATTCGAATGTTTTTCACTTTTTGTTAACAAATACTAACATTGACATCAAAATAGTATAATATATTCAAAGTCTAACAACTATACGAAAGATTGCCACTTTATATCAAAAACATATCAAACTAAGTCTAACCCTAAAGATATATGCATGGATTCTTACCCATTGGCAACCTCTAACCTATATGCCTCACATGGTTTACATCAAATGGCTTAGTTTTATGAAATTTTATTTTTAAACCTATTCGATTTGATTTAAAATAATTTATCTTTCAAAAATTTTGATCGAAATATTTTTTAATCATTTTTAATTAAAATTTCACATTTAATTACGGTTCCAGACTTCATGGTCGAAGTCTGCGACTGTTTATGGTATATTAGTACATAATCAACCTTACATGCTTAAAATTATGAAAGTTTCGGAAATTTTAATTTAGAAAGTTCATATTTTAGATAATCTTATTTTCTTTTGAAGAAATTGCATTGAAAATATTTTTATTATTTTTCTAATTTAAATCTAATGTTTAATTACAGTTCAGACTTCATGGATGTCATGAACGAAGTCTACTGTGAGACTTCGTTTAAGAAGTCTACGCCGCGCAGAGGTTAGAACTGTAATTGAGGTTTCTATTTTTTTGTTTGCAAATAAGGGGGTTAATGTAATTTTCATACCCAAAAGGTCTAGTTTTGCATTTGTTGCAATTTGGGGTCTAGTTTTGCATTCAAACTCAATTTTGGGTCTAGTTTTAGCAATTCTGCCAAGAGTCTTTGGGTTATTGATTATTAAAAAGGTAAATCTTTTACATATTTTCAATTTATATCCATAATATAGAAAAAATATTTTAAGCCCATTTGCTTATGGGTCATGGGTAAAAAAAAAAAAAAATTATGCACGCTTTTGGTTTACAATTTAATTTATGGGCCCTTTTGATTTATAAAACTTGTTTTCTTCTTTTGTCCAAACAAAAAACTTATAACATTTTTGTCTTACAAAAGATTTTATGGGCCCCTTTAATGGGTAGACCTGGGGCGGTCGCACTGCTTGTCTTTATGATTAAGCCGGCCTGGTTAGGACAATGGTTCTAACATGAAAGGAAAACATCAAGGTGTTCAAAAGCGATTACTTGATATAAATACAAAACTATTGTATATGCCGTGTGTTTGTCATAGCCTTAATCTTTTGGTTATTGATATGACTCATTCATTTGTTGGAGTTTTGCAACCGATATATGCATTATTTTCTAGTTCTACAAAAAGATGGAAGATTTTTCTTGACAATGTTCTGAATTTAACCAAGAAATGTTTATCTAATACTCGTTGGGAGAGACGAATCAAAAGTGTTAAAGCTATTAGGTTTCAAGCTCCACAAGTAAGGTTAGCTTTGTTGGAAATATATGACTATTGTGATGATGCTATGACAAAGAGTGATGCTGAAAGCTTAGCCAAGGCACTTGATAGTTTTGAATTTTTACTTGGCATGATTATTTGGTATGACATATTTTTTGCTATTAACTTGGTGAGCAAGAACTTACAATCTAAGTATATGCGCATTGATAATACTTTAAAACAATTGAAAGGTGTGGTTTTGTTTTTTGAGAAGTATAGAAATGAAGGGTTTAATTCTAGTTTGAGTATAGCTCAAAGTATTGCTCGTGATATGGATGTTGATCCTATTTTCCCAAAAAAGCGTCGGGTTTTAAGGAAAAAACAATTTGTTGAAACTTATTTTGGTGAAGAGGTACAATCAAGTGATGATGCTCTTAGAGTTAACTACGTTTTAGTTGTGGTGTATATGGCAATAAATTTGGTTAAGAATAGATTTGATCAAATGAAAAGTTTTAAGAGTATTTGGATTCCTTATTGATTCGGTAAAATTGAAGGCATTAGATGAAAGTGAACTACAAAACATTGCACTCATTTTCACAAAACGTTTTCTCATGGTAGTTCTTCGAATGTTGATTGTAATGATCTTTATTCTAAATTGAGAGTGTTGCAAGTGACTTTACCCGATGTACCTATGCAACCTAGCGAAGTTCTTGAGTTTGTTGAAAATGTGGGTTGTTATCCGAATGTTCCCATTGCGTATCGGACTCTTTTGACTACACCGGTGACCATGGCCTCAGCGGAGAGAAGCTTTTTAAAATTATAGTTATTGAAAAATTATTTACGATCTTCTTTGTCTCAAGAAAGGTTGAATGGTTTAGTTATTATGTGTATAGAAAAAGGTACATTAGAGAGCATTGATTTTGAAACTTTTATTCATGATTTTGGTCGACTTTCAGTTATGTCCAACATTCGGCGATATACAACCAAAAATCACTTTTGGGAGAGACTTTTTGGCTACCGTTGAGGCCCTGATAGACTTTCCAAGGAAGAGGATGTGCCTGAACTATGTCAACAAAGATTTGTTCTATCACATTGTTCCACCTGGTGCCTCCCAAGTACGAGTTGAACGCGAGCCTGCTGCTTTGACACCTCATAAGCCAAGGAACAAAGGGAGCGACAATTCATATACAAAATGAGCGCTACAAAGTCAAGCTCGAGACTCAAAACAAGCGCTAGATGGGAGGCAACCCATTAGTTTTTCATTTCCTTTGCATTTGTCATTTCATTTTTTTTAAGTTGGATTATTTAACTATTAGATTGAAGTTTGGATTATTCAAAATTTCTTAAGTCTGAAAATCTTAGGTCTTAGGCGTTAGAATCAGGTGCAAAATCGCAGAGGATGCAGTTAAGAATTGCAAATCGATCGGTTGCAGCTGTTGCACCGATCGGTTCTGAAGCATCTACCAAACGATATGTTGCATGCCACCATTAATAGGTTGGCACCCAGGTAAAATTGGAAAAACTGGTTCAATCCGGTCAATTGATGTGCTCAAATATAATACCCTAAAGTATCTAAGCAGTAGCTGTAGTATTCTAGGGGTCGAACCACAAAGACTCAAGAATTCACTCAATAAATATTAAGACTCGAATTAAGCTAAGCGAACAAAGTAATGCAGGAAATAAGCAGCAGAATATAAAAGTTATGAAATTCAATGGAGGAAAAACGCTAAGCCTAGGGAAATTCTCCGGTAAATCAGAATTGCAGATCAAATAGAATGTCAGGAGGATATTAAGCACTGTTCTTGAACTTGAAACATAAATGTAAAATCAACCAACCGTCGCTGTGAATATTATCTATGTCTAAACCTAGAATTCCAAATTTCTTTGCAAATCCTATGAATTAAAACAAGCATTAATGATCAGGTTCAATTGTTCACAAAATCCTAAACCAAATTTCTTTGCGAATAGGTCTTTTGCTCACCAAACACTAGTTCAGGCAATCAATCACACTTTCGTGCCAATCAAACAACCTAAGATCAGATTCTAGGTCATGAAGCTAGGATCAACAGTAATCACAAGTCTAGATGAAGAACTCTATTGAATCTCTCCTATCAATTC
The DNA here is from genome assembly GCA_004349715.1 of Crucihimalaya himalaica. Taxonomy (NCBI): domain Eukaryota; kingdom Viridiplantae; phylum Streptophyta; class Magnoliopsida; order Brassicales; family Brassicaceae; genus Crucihimalaya; species Crucihimalaya himalaica. The sequence goes on from SMJT01000135.1 coordinate 142,800, forward strand.
ATATCAACCTAACAATTCATCAAACACCTTTGAATAACCCTAAACCTAACAAGGAATCTACTCAGACATGGTGGATGAAGCAAACATCATGAATAAAATAGATTGCATAAAATAAATCAAGAGTAAACAAGGGTTCAGAATTGTCTCCCACAAAACCCGGAACCAATCTCTCTCAAAGTATTCAGAATTATGATAAAAGCTAAGTCTCTCTCTAAAAGTGGCTTAAACCCTAAATATAATGCTAAAACACGTTATGGGCTTAATTTTAAATAATAGGATCCTTTGGGCCAAGTTTCAGACTCTTTAAACTTGTAAAATCGCGTGTTTTCTTATCTCGCAGTCGGTATCGATCGATACTGGGATGGTGTCGGTCGATACCAGGACTCTGTGCTCGCCAGACTGGACTGTCTTCACGAAAACTGGCATAACTTTTGATCGCACCGTTAGAATAGCCTCAAACCACCTCCAAATGAAAGCTAATCTAGAGATCTGTCTTGTATCCAAATTTGAGTCTACAGAATGCTCCAATATCTCCAATTATGCTCCAAACGTGCCAAAACCTGAAAAGACTCAAAAAGAATACAAAAACACTAGAAAGACTCTGAAAACAAGACCTATATCATGGCTAAAAACGGGTAAAAACCATGATATATCTACTCCCCCAGACATAGCCTTTGCTTGCCCTCAAGCAAACAGAAAACTAAACTAGAGAAAGAGGTTTGAAAACACGGAGACTCACCTGTTCTTGAAACATCGCAATGACCCTTTTCCCATGCTTTCTAGATATCACCTAACTAGTTCCAAATCTAACCACCATGTACTTCTCCGAAGACATTCGCAGCTTCCCAGACTCCACACATTATCTCACAGCATCATCCAACCAAACCTTCATCGCCAGTTTCATCGCTGCAGCCAATGTTCAAGAATCTTCTAGACTCTTCCTCATATGATATCATGACAAAAGAACCACCCAAATTACACACTTTTGGTATTGTTTTCCTCTCCGCCAAACTTATCTCTTTTTATGTTCTCTTCATTTTATTGTTTTAGCTTCGCATATACAAATCAAGGTTTGAGACGCGAGTATTGATGGTGTTTGCCACCAAATCCCTGGTTCTCCCCTCTCAATATATCAAAGGCATTAGACGAATAATGGGGTCCCGGGAAATGTTCCTATCCCTCGCTTCCAACCTTTGTGTGATCATTCCTTATCCAAGTATAATAATGGGATCACAGGAAATTTTTCTAGCCCTCTACCCGGCGGAAATCATCTCATCTTTTATGCATCTTATTTACCAATGTGTGTCAAGGGAGAGGTATACCATTATCGTCAAACACATGGGTTCCTTTGTCAGATATGAATGATGAATCAAGTTCAGTGAACACCTACCTCAACGATGAAGTGTAATAATTTGGCTTAGGCTTTGTAAGGACTCTGCTGGAGACATGGGTGTCTTCTAGTCAACTGGTCAGTCTTTGGATTTTTCATTAGTCGATCTAGAACTAATTCTGTAACACTGGTCACTCAAAAGCAAGGTCAGAACAATAGATTCAAGAAAAATATCATAATCTCCAACAGGTTTTGACTCAATAAAACAAATTTTGACTCAAAAAAGACTGACTATAAGAAAAACAAACACAATGTCAGCGACTACCTCCCCCAGACTTAAACAACACTGTCCTCTGTGTTATCTAGTCTAGAGTTGGCAAAAGAAATCAAAGGAACAAACTACAAATGAAACGCAAAGAAGTTACCGTTCGTGTGATGCTCAGTATCGATCGATACAGCCGGGTATCGAGCGATACCAGGTGTTTGTGGACAGAGGCTCCCTTTCTGTGGATGTGGTATCGATCGACACCAGTCAGTGTCGATCGATACTGCTCCTCTGGACCTGTTTCTCGTGCAGACACAAGACACAAAATCATAAATAAAATTGAAATTAAAACTTATATACAGACTCACCAGTGGGTTGCCTCCCACCAAGCGCTTGTTTAATGTCATTAGCTTGACCGTGTCGGAGCTCAGCTATCAATCACGATCGGGTTGAGAACTAACCCCGAAGTAAACTCCACAACCAGACATCTCTAACTTCAGAGTTTTGCTCAACGTACCCTCCACAACATCCTTTCCTTTCTCTTTCAACTCTGAAGGGAGGATAACTCTAACCTTAGAGAATGGTTTCGAGGTTCCCTTGCACTTCACCTTATATTCAATCGAATCTCCATCACACTTCTGAGGGGTTAGAGTCACATGGGTGGCATTCTTGATTCTCTTGTTCTTCACCTTCCTTTTTGCCTTAGCCTTTTCGATGTCTTTCTTGGTGATGAGAGGAGGACCATCTAAAACATCAATGACAGTTGGTTCATCATAAGGCTCGCCTAACAGATCAGTCACCACATCTCTCCCGTGATAACAGTGATGCAACAGACATGTGTGGGAGCCTCTCCAGTAGGAATGACTTTGTAGTAGACCTCTTTGTCAATGTAAGAGAACGAAATTCGCCTACTGGGTGTGTCCATAATCGCACCAGCTGTAGCCATAAATGGTCTTCCAATAATCAAAGGTGTACTAGATCTTGCACTCATTTCCACAACCTGAAAATCAGCAGGAACCAGACAATCTCCTACATTGACGAGCAAATCAGGAATTGTACCGTATGGGAGCGAGGTGGAAGAGTTTGCGAATGTAAGAGGCGTCTTCGGAGATCGAATATCAGCTCCCAATCTCTCTGCAACTGCCCTTGACATGACATTAACGCTAGACCCTGAGTCAACGAGAGACTCTTTGAAATCAACTCCAGAGATAGAGCATGGAACTGAAAATTTTCCTGGGTCTTCCTTTTTAGTCAACTGCTTCATTGGAGGTAGTGTACTTCTTGCTTTGATGAAGAGTACTTTAATCTCTTCCTCAGTTTCTCTGCAACCTCTAAAGTAACCAAGCAGGGGGCGGTTTTCCACAGCTTCTTCAAATGAAATGTTATTAGGAACATTTCTCACCATCTTCTCAAAAGCAAGCAACTTCTCTGCAGTGATGGAGTTTCTAAGATGTCTTGGTGGCAAAGGATATGTCAATTTAGGCTTGCAGACACGTTCCTCAAGAATCCTCGGTGTTTTTGAAATTTTCAGCTCAGTCTGTGAGGGGTGTCGATCGACACTGGTAGTGGTGTTGGTCGATACTAGGGTTTTTGAGGTGTCCCGTGAAAGCATATGCACTGGTATCGATCGATACTGGGTGGTGTCGGTCGACATTTGGTCGGTGTCGGTCGATACTGCATCGGTGTCGGTCGATACTGCGTCGGTGTCGGTCGATACTGCGTCGTTGTCGGTCGATAATGCGTCGGTGTCGGTCGATACTGCGTCAGTGTCGGTTGACACTGACGTATCAGGTTCAAAATCACCTCCAGTGGTGATTGCATTGACGTGTTCATTGTGTGCATGAACCATCTTTCCCTTGACAGCTGCTGAAGTCTGAGTATATTGAGTTTCCAGCGTCTTCTGATGAATTCTAAGAGCTTCAATCTTCCCATCCAGATCTGTGTACATGGCATCCATCTTCCCATTAAAATCAACAGTCATCTTCTGCTGTCCCTCAAGGATCTGTTCAAGCATGGATTCAACCTTGCTCTCTTGAGTCATAGGCGGCGGAGTTTGGTAAGATGAACTCCCGTAGGCGCTGCTCTGCATCGGTTTCTGTAGATACTGATTTGTTCCAAAACCAACTGGTTTGTTGTTCTGCTGGTATTGAAATCTCTGACCTTGAAAACCAGCACCACCAATGTAGTTAACGGCTTCCACTTCATCTTTTTCAAAATTCTTGACCTCATCAGCAAAGTGTACAGCCTTCTTCGTCTTACCCATCAGGAGATTGTGCACTGAATCCAGCTTGGCTTGAACCTCAGCAATCTGCGATCCATCCAAATTCTCAGCTTGCTTCTTCCGCTCAAAGTCTGCATTCTTGGTGCTATTGCTAGACGCCAAGTTCTCAATCAGCACATAAGCATCCTCGGGATATCTCGTGTTGAAATTACCATTGCTTGCAGCATCTAAGGCCATCTGATATCTCCAATCGATCCCTCGGAAGAAGATACCCAGCAACTGCACCTGTGAGAACCCATGATGTGGACAATCTCTCTGATAGGATCTAAATCTCACCCAAGCAGCCTTAAATGCCTCTGTTGCTCCTTGAGAAAATAGGGAGATCTTGTTCCTCAACTCCTCAGATCTCGCATCGTCATAGAAGTTGTTCAGAAATGCGTTCTTCATCTCTTCCCAGGTGCTCAGCGATCCCGGAGGCAACTGCTTTAGCCAGTAAGCTGCATCCCCAGCAAGAGAGTATGGGAAAAGCTTACAGAAGAGGAAATCATAGGACACTCCATTGTACTTGATGCTAGTGACCAAGTCCTCAAACCTCTCAATGTGATCCATAGGGTGTTCATGAGGAAGACCATGAAAAAGATGCTGACCCACAAGAGTGAAGTATGCAGGTTTCAGCTCAAAGTCATTCCTCTGAAACGCAGGAACACGAATCGCTGCTCGATTGGCATAGAATTGATCAGGCCTGTTGTATTCACGAATCGTCCTACCACGATCAACCACATTCACAACAACTGGAGGGACAATGATGTTTCCATCTCCATCAAGTCTTTGTCCCCTCTCATTGTACAATTGGCCCTCATGGTCTCTCAAAGCTCCAGCATCATCACGAACCAAAATCAGTGGATTGTTCATCTCTGCTAGTCTCTTTGTTCTCCTGAAACACAAGAGTCAAAAATACGTAAGTAACAAAAATAAAATAAAAATACGACGAGTATCGACCAATACCAGCTGGGTATCGATCGATGCCGACGAACTTAGTCGAAACTCTAATCTAAAATCCAATGGCGAATTTAGAGTCCCTGGCAACGGCGCCAAAATTTGATGTGCTCAAATATAATACTCTAAAGTATCTAAGCAGTAGATGTAGTACTCTAGGGGTCGAACCACAAAGACTCACGAATTCACTCAATAGATATTAAGACTCGAATTAAGCTAAGCGAACAAAGTAATGCAGGAAATAAGCAGCAGAAAATAAAAGTTATGAAATTCAATGGAGGAAAAACGCTAAGCCTAGGGAAATTCTCCGGTAAATCAGAATTGCAGATCAAATAGAATGTCAGGAGGATATTAAGCACTGTTCTTGAACTTGAAACATAAATGTAAAATCAACCAACCGTCGCTGTGAATATTATCTATGTCTAAACCTAGAATTCCAAATTTCTTTGCAAATCCTATGAATTAAAACAAGCATTAATGATCAGGTTCAATTGTTCACAAAATCCTAAACCAAATTTCTTTGCGAATAGGTCTTTTGCTCACCAAACACTAGTTCAGGCAATCAATCACACTTTCGTGCCAATCAAACAACCTAAGATCAGATTCTAGGTCATGAAGCTAGGATCAACAGTAATCACAAGTCTAGATGAAGAACTCTATTGAATCTCTCCTATCAATTCATATCAACCTAACAATTCATCAAACACCTTTGAATAACCCTAAACCTAACAAGGAATCTACTCAGACATGGTGGATGAAGCAAACATCATGAATAAAATAGATTGCATAAAATAAATCAAGAGTAAACAAGGGTTCAGAATTGTCTCCCACAAAACCCGGAACCAATCTCTCTCAAAGTATTCAGAATTATGATAAAAGCTAAGTCTCTCTCTAAAAGTGGCTTAAACCCTAAATATAATGCTAAAACACGTTATGGGCTTAATTTTAAATAATAGGATCCTTTGGGCCAAGTTTCAGACTCTTTAAACTTGTAAAATCGCGTGTTTTCTTATCTCGCAGTCGGTATCGATCGATACTGGGATGGTGTCGGTCGATACCAGGACTCTGTGCTCGCCAGACTGGACTGTCTTCACGAAAACTGGCATAACTTTTGATCGCACCGTTAGAATAGCCTTAAACCACTTTCAAATGAAAGCTAATCCATAGATCTATCTGGTATCCAAATTTGAGCTCAATCCAACGGTGAGAAAGTCATCAACGAATGCCAAAAGTCTACAGAATGCTCCAATATCTCCAATTATGCTCCAATATCTCCAATTATGCTCCAATATCTCCAATTATGCTCCAATATCTCCAATTATGCTCCAATATCTCCAATTATGCTCCAAACGTGCCAAAACCTGAAAAGTCTTAAAAAGAATACAAAAACACTAGAAAGACTCTGAAAACAAGACCTATATCATGGCTAAAAATGGGTAAAAACCATGATATATCATCAATTCACTTGAATTGGACCGGACTAAACCGACCACCTCCCGTTTTCCGTCTTCTTCTCCAAAAATTCAGTACCATTTCTTCCAAACCTTTGTTTTTATAAAACCTCAAAACTCTTTCCAATCTTTCAAAATCTCTAACTTTCTCAATTTCAAACCATTTTCAACGACTTTTGGGTGCTTCCCCCTCAATTTTCAAGATCTATCCATTTATCCTAGTCTCATTTCCAATCTGTTGAGGTAAGCCACTCAATTTTTGAATTTTAGGTCCTATTTAGCATGAATACTAGTAGGCTTGAGATTATAAACTGAACCGATTTATCCGAACCAAACCAAGTTTTGGACAAATCTGTTCGGATTCAGTTATCTATAAAAACCGATCGATAACATTATAAATTATTTTTGGTTATGTCTTTGATTCTGTTAGGTTGTGCATAACCGAATGGTTAACCGAAAACTTAAACCTTCCTATTAACCTAGTATCTTTGACTTCCACTCTCACAAACCCTAATGTAACTTTAGCAAAAGTAACATGTTCTCTCTTTTTCTCTCGTTGATATTCTTCTTCAACTCCTTTAATTCTCTTATAACTCTCATCTCTCGATCCTCTTCTTCATCTTATTCAACAATCAGTTCTCTTCTCTTCTTGTTTCTTTCTTCTTCATCTTATTCAATAATCGGTGTTTTCTTCAGATTTTAATAACTGCAAATTGTTTCCCACACATACAACGGATCTGTTGTTATGTCTTTATAAACTCTGTGTATGTCTCTGTCCAATTTGGATTGTTCAGAGTGAAATCTTCTTTTCCTTTGTTCATTCTAATAATGACAGACAAGACCATAAGGCATTTGCAAGAGATTGCCTTGGAGATCGATGATGCAGTAATTACGCTACCACTAGAAGTTTGCGAAGAAGCGCTAAGTGAGACGTTAGACCATTTACTGGAAACAGATTTGGTTATCCGTCTCCCTTTTCATAAGTGGAACCAAATATGGCTTTCTCCATCTCGAATCACAGAACATTAGAGTCAAAGTTTTCAAAACGACACATAAACGGAAGTGTTGGTATCAGATTGTCGACAATTCAGGACTGTTAATAGAAGCAATGGGTTTAATAAAGCGATGTGCGATTAAAGTCTCGATGAAGAAAAGAAGACTAAGCACATACGTCTTCGAAGATCGGTTTGTAGCAACAAATGTAACGGGTTAATACTCCGTTTGCGAGTAAGGTTTCACCAAAAAATATCGTTAATTCACTTGATTATTCAAAACTATCTTCAACATATGGTGCATATATATGCTTACGTAATAATTGGTTTCTATAGTTTTGTAATGACTTTGTATTCGATTAATATTAATAAATGCTTATGTAATAATTGGTTTCTATAGTTTTTGTAATGACTTTGTATTCGATTGATATTAATAAATGTGATTTGTTGGGAAATAGAAAAGCAAAAAATGGAAATTTTGTCCCTCTACATCTTTTGCAGTGAATAAAATTTTCTTATAGCTCATCAATTATGTTTTATAATGAGAAGGTTAGAAATCAACAATCCTATACATACCCGACCAATATTTTGAAAACTTGGACTGAACCAACCGGTCCAACTGGTTCGCCTGTGAATCGTTCATCTAGCTGAGTTTTGAGTTGAACTAAAAATTACGGTAAAAATTTTTTGGCAGAAGCGATTTTTGTCGTTTAGCTCTAATACCATAATATGAAGAAGCTAATATAAAGTGTTTTTTTTTCATTAACCTCGAAAGGAGTCTATTTAGGTGTATTGTAACGATCTGGTTTCGATATTAAACTGTGAGGTCCAAACCAAACCCGCGTGAACCCTTATTTTTCCCTCACATATATAAAAGGAGTACACAAAACCTCGACACAAGACCTAGAAACTCTTAGTCGACCTGAACGGTATGTCTCGCCTCCATGTCTCAAATCTCTGTTTTTCGTTATTGACTCGACGTGACCCTAACTCGATCTTGTTTGTGAGCCGTCATATTAACACCCAAGCCACCGGAGATCCTTCTTGTCACCAGCCCTTGCCGTCGTGTAAAACGTCTTTACCGAAGAGGTAAGCCGTGAACAAAATCGAGTTATGATTTTGTTTTGATGGTTAACGTGAACCACCATGGCTTGAACCGTCGCAGATCTGCCCCGCCGAGCCAGACATTCCGCCGGTCAAGCCGCTGTCCTAAACCGTCGAAGAAGGTCGCCGAGAAAGGTAAACAGTTGTGTCTTCTCTCTCGACGTGTTGCTGCTGTTGTTTAATTAATTAACCTAGAATTTCAACCAGCTAAACCAAGATTCTCGTGCATTTGATTTATTTGGTAAACCAAAGTCAATGTGGGCCGAGGAGTATGTTTTAGTTATTATTAAATGTTTCGGCTGTGGCCTTTGGGGCTTATTTTAGTGAAGATGAAAGCGAGTTAGTTAATTAAACCGGTTTGTAGAATTAACAATATGAGATGTTTTTTTGTCTTAATATATTTACACATTATATGTTAACATAGAATTATATCATTTTCACATTTTTTTCATTTGGTGTAGTATTTTTACCATTTCGCTTTTTGAATGTTTAAGCTATTTTTGTCAACTTTAATATTTAAATAATTTTTTGTAAATTATTGTTTTCCTTAAATTAAAAATAATTATTTATACAATCATGTTTCTATAATTTTGTAAATTATCATTTCATTTCTATACACCCAAGTACCTAGAGCATCCCCATCGCAAGTATCTGGGTGAGAAACTCTGTAGTAAAAAAATTAGAAAAAAATAAAAAAGAGAGGAGAGAGAGTAGGGCCGTATCTCGGATGAGAAACTTTGAGAATCGTTTCTGATCATGTGTCATCCTATGATTGGATGAAACATTTGTTTTAAGAAAAAAAAAGAAAGGAAAAAAATTTGGAGAAACCCATATGGGTTTCTACCCGATGCAGATGCTCTTAGTTATACAATCATGTTTGTTTAATCATTTTCTCTTGGCGATAAACAAACCCCACTTCTGGTCACCACTTGAGCTCCTGAGCAGCTTTGAGTCCCACCCGCCTACAATATCCTCGTAATCCTCTTTCGATCAAGTCGCTGATGAACTCATCCTTCTCTTTCTCCATTGCATCCAGTTCATGTTTCAAGACTTTCATGCACTGATGAAAAGGCAAACAACAGATTAGTATCAAGTTCTTTTGTCTTACCTATCCTCTGCGGTTTCCTCCTCAAATCCAGCATCTTTCAGCATCTATCAAACCAAGAAGGTTTTGGTGACTAAGATTCAGTGACTTTTTAAGTAGAAGAGGAGACTTGTTATATCTCTGTATACCTGAGCGTCTGCTTGTACATCATGAAGATCATAACCTCGTTGGTTGATGTACTTTGCAAAGTCTGGAGATGGGGTTTTGAGACTTCTGCAGTAATCGGTAATGAGAATTTTTCCTCCCAACTCCAACAATTTGTAGAATGTTCTAAATAATGCTGGCTTGTCCTGAGAGTAAGACCAGCGATTACAAAAAATGAGAAAGTGATCCCCACGAACAAAGCTACATAATGAAGTCATAATGGAAAAAGAAACAGTTGAAGCTTATACTTGGATATGCGGAATGGTCTCTGCTGTAAATAATATCAAAGGTTTTATCATGATACTCCTTATGGTGCAATCAGCTACTTCGAATTCTACGTCCTGTTGCGTGTTCAAGCACAAAAGAGTTCATGTTTTGATATGATCATGGCTGAGGAAGGAGCTAAAGAAACTATGGAGAAGGAAGAGCAGCTAGAACCAGAACTTAATAGAAACAAAAATAGAGCAAATGAGTCGTTTGAAGCTGTGGAGACTAAGGAAGAAAGAGAAGATGCCTTACACATTCCCCTCGGTCCAATAACTCGGTCCAAGTCACTCAAGTTTATAGAAGCTCTGAACAAACTCCTACACACCATTCCGGGCCAACTTGAGCATGCTTATCCAACTACACTGGTTGTGATTCAAGCTACTTAAGTCTTCATCAAGAGAGGTGTTATGGATTGCACTCTTTTTCCCTCCTCTTAGTTTTGTCCCAATGGGTTTTCAAAGAGAGGTTTTTAATGAGGCAAGCCCATAACACTCCACCCCAGCCTCTTGATGAAACCAAGGCCCACTCCATATTATTTTTATCAACTCTGCGAAAAAGGAAGAGGAAGGATCAAGTCAAGGCTTGTTTTGAACTTAGTCTTTGTTATTTATGTCTTTTGTTATTTCCTATGTATTTCTAAACTCTATATGTACTCTCTCTTGTTCTTCCTTTCATTTGATCAAACTTCTTAACCCAAAAACCTTTCTTTGAGTGTTTGATTAGTTCGATTGTTTAGTGTATTCGGATTCCATATCCTTACATTTCCAAGCCTTCGAAAGTCTAAGAGTCATTCTGCACCTCTTAGAAGTTTCTTGCAATCCACGAATCCATTCGTTTGTTCACTGTTCGCATACAACCCACGAAGTAGCATCAAGGGATAGGATCTTCTCACCAAGGATCATATCAAGTGGTATCAGAGCTGCCTTTGTTAACCAGGTTGTGTTGTTTCTAATCCGATTTGTTTTAGTTTTATGAATTTTGGAATTCTACAAACAATCAGTTCATATGTGTTAGAAAAATCGATTGGAATTCTTTGATCTGTGTTTTTGAATGAGTTGTGTGTTGTTTTTGAGCCTATTTACTCGCTTTTGTGTTTAACCTTGCTCAGGAACGATGGTGGAATCACAAGAAGAGGAGAATCATGGAGAAACCAATCAGAACGAGAACCATCCGAACCAGTTGCTGTTGGATGCTCTCATGACTAGAATGGCTACGATGATGGATGAGAGACTTGTTAATATAAGAACTGTTCTGGAAAGGTCTATCACGGAAAGGGACAGAAAAAATCAAGGCGATTTAGAAGCAGAACAGTACTATAGTCATTCATCAAGAGGGTCGAGGAGAGGAAGACGCAATAGAGAAAAGAGACAACCACGTATTGTTGATCAACTTGCTGGCCTTAAAATTACAGTTCCTTCATTCCAAGGCACCAACAACCCTGAAGAGTATTTATAGTGGGAAAAGAAGATAGAACTTGTGTTCAATTGTAGAGAATACACGGAAGAGTACAAGCTAAAGATTGCTCCCACAGAATTTAAGGATTATGCTTTGAGTTGGTGGGATCAATTGATCACAGCAAAAAGACGTGCAGGAGACTTTCCCATTGAGACTTGGAACCAAATGAAGATCCTGATGAGGAAGAGATTTTTGCCAAGCCATTACCATAGAGAGTTGCATTTCAAACTCAGAACTTTGTCACAAGGGAACCGTTCTATTGAAGAATATTACAAGGAGATGGAAACTCTCATGATTAGGGCAGACATTCAAGAAGATAGTGAAGCAACAATGGCAAGATTCATGGGAGGACTAAACAGAGAAATCATAGACCGATTAGAGGTTCATCACTATGTCGAGATAGATGAACTTCTCCACAAGGCTATCATGTTCGAGAAGCAAATCAACAGGAGAAGTTACAAGTCTAACCTCGGGTCAAGCAAGCCTAACTATCAAAGGGAAGATAGATTCAGTTCTTACAAGGATTCTAATCCATTTCTTAAATCAAGGACTGAAGAACAGAACACCAAAGGTAAAGACAAGCCATCAACCTCCAAAGCCCGTGACATACAATGCTTCAAATGCAAAGGATTTGGGCATTATTCCAATGAGTGTTCTAACAAAAGAGTGATGATCATCAGACATAATGGAGAGATCGAATCCAAAGATGAACATTCAGAAACATAAGACATGGAAGAAAACGGGGAGATGCCACCCAAAGGAGAGCTTTAAGTCACTAGATGGACTCTGAATCTTAAGTCCAAAGCTACGGGTGATGAACAGAGAGAGAATCTATTCCACACTAGGTGCATTGTTCACGGCAAAGTATGCAGTCTCGTGATAGATGGAGGAAGTTGCACCAACGTAGCAAGCGAGTCAATGGTTAAAAAGCTTGGGCTGAAAGTAACCAAAAGATCAACGCCATATAAGCTTCAATGGCTCAATGATGTCGGAGAATTAGAAGTGGAGAAACAGTTCTTGGTTCCCATATCTATTGGTAAATATGAAGATGAGATACTATGTGATGTGCTACCAATGGATGCTGGTCATATTCTACTTGGAAGACCATGGCAATCTGATCGTAGGACTATTCATGATGGTTTTACCAATTGTTATTCTTTTGAGTTCAAGGGGAGAAAAACCGTTCTTGTTCCTCTAACTCCTCAAGAAGTTCACCAAGATCAGCTGAGCATGAAAAAGAATAAAGCACAAGCCGACACCATTACAAGTTCATCAGCTAAGCTCCTGGTTAAGCAATCAAAGAGAAGTGATACTCCTCATTTGTTGTTTGTTTTTAAGAAATTTTTTTAATCTAACTAAGCCGATGCAGGACATGCCTAGCAAGATTAGAATCCTTTTGCAGGAATTTAATGATGTATTCTCTGAGGAGAACCCACAATGCTTACCACCAATTAGAGGCATTGAACATCAAATTGATTTTATACCCGGAGCCTCTTTACCAAACAAACCAGCCTATAGAACCAATCCGTTGGAGACTAAGGAACTTCAGCAGCAGGTTAGTGAACTAACGGAGAAAGGGCATATCCGTGAGAGCATAATCCCATGTGCTGTTCCTGTTTTGCTCGTTCCAATGAAAGATGGAAGCTGGAGGATGTGTGTTGATTGCAGAGCCATCAATAATATCACTGTAAAGTATCGCCATCCTATTCCTAGACTTGATGATATGCTTGATGAGTTGCATGGTTCTAGTATCTTTTCTAAGATAGATCTTAAGAGCAGCAATTACCAGATTAGGATAAAGGAAGGTGATGAATGGAAAAGTGCCTTTAAAACTAAACAGGGACTTTATGAATAGTTAGTAATGTCGTTTGGATTAACTAATGCTCCTAGCACTTTCATGAGTTTAATGAATCATGTTCTTAGAGCATTCATAGGACATTTCATTGTGGTATACTTTGATGACATCTTAGTATATACCAAAGGACTTGATGAGCATGTTAGGCATCTAAGAATGGTTTTTGATGTCCTTAGGAAGGAGACCTTGTTTGCCAATCTTAAGAAATATACTTTTGGAACGGATAACCTTGTCTTTTTAGGCTTTGTTTTAAGTACAGATGGCATAAAGGTGGATGACGAGAAAATCAAAGCAATCAAAGAATGGCCGAGTCCTAAATCTGTTGGAGAAGTGAGAAGCTTCCATGGACTTGCTGGATTTTATAGGAAATTTGTAAAGGATTTCAGCACTTTGGCAGCCCCTCTCACTGAAGTTATCAAGAAGAACGTTGGATTTAAATGGGAACAAGCTCAAGAAGAAGCTTTCCAAACCATAAAAGAGAAGCTCACTCATTCCCTTGTTTTTGCTCTCCCTGATTTTAATAAAACTTTTGAGATTGAATGTGATGCTTCCGAAGTTAGTATTGGAGCTGTTCTTATGCAGGAGAAAAGACCAATCGCGTTCTTTAGTGAAAAGCTTGGAGGAGCTACTCTCAACTATCCTACCTATGATAAAGAACTCTATGCGCTTGTTAGAGCATTACACACATGGCAACACTACCTCTGGCCTAAAGAGTTTGTTATACATACTGACCATGAATCTCTCAAGTATCTCAAGGGTCAACAAAAGCTCAACAAAAGGCATGCTAGATGGATATAATTCATTGAGACATTCCCTTATGTGATCAAATACAAAAAAGGTAAAGACAATGTTGTAGCCGACACATTGTCTAGAAGGTATGTTCTCTTAACCTCTCTTGAAACTAAGCTGCTGGGCTTTGAGCATATTAAGGGTTTATACGCCACTGATGCTGATTTTAAAGATATCTATGCTTCTTGTGAAAAATTTGGAAGTGGTAAATTCTATAGAGCCGATGGATTTCTTTTCTTTGAGAATAGATTGTGTGTACCTAATTCATCTTTAAGAGACTTGTTTGTCAAGGAAGCTCATGCAGGAGGTTTAATGGGACATTTTGGCGTGGCTAAGACACTGAACGTGATGCAAGAACATTTCTATTGGCCTCATATGAAGAAAGATGTGGATAAAGCGTGTGAAAGATGTGCTACTTGTAAGCAAGCCAAATCTAAAGTTCAACACCACAATTTGTATACTCCTTTGCCTATTCCTTTGCATCCATGGCATGACATTTCTATGGACTTTGTTGTTGGGTTGCCTATGACTTGGACTGGAAAGGACTCCATTTTTGTGGTTGTTGATAGGTTCTCAAAAATGGCACATCATACCTTGCAATAAAACTGATGATGCCATGAGCGTTTCTAGGTTGTTCTTTAAAGAGATTGTAAGGATACATGGCATGCCTAGGACGATAGGTTCTGATAGAGATACTAAGTTTCTTAGTTTCTTTTGGAAAACTCTCTGGTCTAAGCTAGGAACTAAGTTGATGTTCTCTACTACTTGTCACCCGCAATCTGATGGTCAAACCGAAGTAGTGAATAGAACCTTGTCTACTTTTTTGTGTGCACTGATTAAAAATAATCTTAAGACTTGGGAAGAATGTTTACCTCATGTTGAATTTGCTTATAATCATGCTAAACATTCTTCTTCTAAGTATTCTCCTTTTGAGATTGTATATGGGTTCAATCCCATATCACCTTTGGATCTAATGCCTTTACCTTTGAGTGAAAGAGTTAGCCTAGATGGAAGAACGAAGGCTGAGCTTGTGAAACAGATCCATGAGAAGGCAAGGAGCAATATACAAAGCAAAACTGAGTTGTACGCCAAGCATGCCAACAAAGGACGAAAGGAGGTGGTCTTTAAAGAAGGAGACTTAGTTTGAATTCATCTAAGAAAGGAGAGGTTTCCCAATGAAAGAAAATCCAAGCTAATGCCCCGGATAGATGGTCCTTTTGAGATCGTCAAGAAGATTAATGACAATGCCTACCAACTAGATCTTCAAGGTAAGTATAACATGAGTTCTAGCTTTAATGTTACTGATTTAGTTCTTTTTCTTGCAGATGAACCATATTTGAGGACAAATCTTTTTCAAGTGGGAGAGGATGATATGATCATGGCTGAGGAAGGAGCTAAAAAAACTATGGAGAATGAAGAGCAGCTAGAACCAGAACTTAATGGAAACAAAGATAGAGCAAAGGAGCCGTTTGAAGTTGTGGAGACTAAGGAAGAAGGAGAAGATGCCTTACACATTCCCCTCGGTCCAATAACTCGGTCCAAGTCACTCAAGTTTATAGAAGCTCTGAACAAACTCCTACACACCATTCCGGGCCAACTTAAGCATGCTTATCCAACTACACTAGTTGTGATTCAAGCTACTTAAGTTTTCATCAAGAGAGGTGTTATGGATTGCACTCTTTTTCCCTCCTCTTAGTTTTGTCCCAATGGGTTTTCTAAGAGAGGTTTTTAATGAGGCAAGCCCATAACACTCCACCCAGCCTCTTGATGAAATCAAGGCCCACTCCATATTATTTTTATCAACTCGGCGAACAAGAAAGAGGAAGGATCAAGTCAAGACTTGTTTTGAACTTAGTCTTTGTTATTTATGTCTTTTGTTATTTCCTATGTATTTCTAAACTCTATATGTACTCTCTCTTGTTCTTCCTTTCATTTTATCAAACTTCTTAATCCAAAAACCTTTCTTTGAGTGTTTGATCAGTTCTCTTGTTTAGTGTATTTGGATTCCATATCCTTACATTTTCAAGCCTTCGAAAGTCTAAGAGTCATTTTGCACCTCTTAGAAGTTTCTTGCAATCCACGAATCCATTCGTTTGTTCATTGTTCGCATACAACCCACGAAGTAGCATCAAAGGACGGGATCTTCTCACCAAGGATCATATCATGTTTACAGATAGTCAATCCCCACAATATCCCCATCAAAGTTCTCAGCCATGTAGAAGCCCCTCGTTCAATTCCACATCCAACATCTAGAAATTACTGGCCAGGTTTCAGATCCAACTTATCCACAAATTCCTTTGTTGTCTCTATATCAAAGGTCAAAACAATGGATGGGTTTCAGATACTTCACTTGCATATATTAAAAATGGGAAAGTAGATGTGTAAACATTGAATTCTATATAGGGGTGGGCATTCGGGTATCCGTTCGAGTTTGGTTTGGGTATTTCAGATATTCGGGTATAGGGGTATAGGACCCGATCAGGTATTATATAAGATTGGGTCGGGTTTGCATCGGTTTCTTCCAGGTTCAAGTATTTTCGGGTGAACCCAAAACTTGACTTTACAAGCGGATATCCAATATATTCGGATATTTTAACCCGAAATTAAACTGAAACACACAAAAATAAACCACAATTAAACAGATGTACCGGTTTTTACATTGATCTGAAATCATACCAAGTATAAAAAATGATTCAAAGCAAATCATTAAAAATATTCATGACAGATGATATTTGTTTTTGTCAACAACATTATACTAAAAGATCATATCAAATGAGCCAATCAGAGGGAACATTGTTAACATACATTGCATATTGCGGTTGTACACGAACAATGTGTGCAAGTTTATCCAACTTATTATTAGCTTGTCTAGAAATAAAAAAGATGGAAAACACTGATAAACTTTCCTTAAGACGCTCAATTTCCTCTAAGTACGTTGTAAAAGATGGCCACTGTATTGGAAAAGACACCATCCTCACCAATTCTTAGCAATATGTAATAAAAGAGACCTCATTCTTCTGTGCAGCAATCAAATATCTCATCGCCCATACTAATGCTTCCACCTCTGCGTGCAACGGGGATAGACAACGTCGAAGATTATAGGCACCCACCGTTGGCGGCTCGCCATTATGAGTTGAACAAAACCAACCTAATCCTGTGAAGTTATAACTTTCTTTCCATGAACCGTCAATAAAACATTGATTACCTGGAGAATTGATACCTTGTGAACCAGTTACCTCAGGGGTATTAACCTCTCTTGAAACCTCTTCTTGGGCTAAGCCCCACGCCTAGGCTTCATCAATTGCTAGTTTAAGGACCTCACGAGGATCCTTTTCCACATTGTTAAAAACTTTTTTATTACAAGCCTTCCAAATATGCCAAATTAGCCGCGGAAACAAAGAAAAGGGGAACTCTTTGGGTACTCTCCAAAATAGAAAATCTATATTCGCGTAAAACGATGAAAAACGAATATTCCCCAGAGCCAAAGGGATTTGTGACAATGCACAGGATTGTAACGTTGGGGGACACTAAAAAAAACATGGTTTATTGTTTCCTCGTCTGCGCCACATCTAGCACATCGAGTATCACAATTTATGCCTCTCTTCTTCAAATTTGATGTCACCAAAACACAACCAGTAAGAACTTGCCACATAAAATGACGCAACTCCGGGGGACATTGTAGTTTCCATGCAAAAGTTAGCAAAAGGCTAATATTTGGGCCAGAACATGCACCCCATTGGTTGAATTGATTCTCTAACTTTAGTGTGTGGTATCATGATTTTACCGAATAATTTCCGGTCTTGGTGAAATACCATCCCAGACCATCGGGTCTAAAAGCCGAGCCTACAGGCATTGCTTGAATAACCGCAGCATCCGACGGGTCAATGAAGTCATTAATCAACTCCATATTCCATGAATTTTTACATGGATCATTAACAGTTAAAGATGGGTCAAAAACATAACCTTTGCTTAATGCCGGCCTCGGGTGTTGGGTTGGTATCCAGGGATCATTCCATATGGAAATGGATGTGCCAGACCCTACTCTTTCAATAAGTCTTTTGAGAACCAGAAGGCGAGCTGATGTGATACTTCTCCATCCATAAGAGGGCGAATAAGATTTAACTGGATTCATAGGATCACATTTACGATAATATCTCCCCGTAATTAGCCTCCATAGTTGCCCATCGTCAATAGTGAATCTGGAACCGTAATTAGCCTCCATAGTTGTTTAGCTAGTAGTGCTGTTTTGAAATCATCCACATTACGAAATTTGATTCCTCCTTGGGATTTATTTTGGCATAGCTTCTCCCATACCATATAATGCATTCTTTTATCCTGACCTGAAGAACGCCACCAAAATCTCGAGATCGCACTAGTGAGTTTTAATTTGAGGTAACTGTTTTGGGTAGCCTAAGACATGACATCACATATGTTGGTAACGCAGTACCAACTGATTTAATCGGTACCTCCTTACCACCTTTAGATAAAACTTTTTGTTGACCATCCATTTATTCGGGATCGAGATTGTAGTTGATCCTTAACAAAGGCAATGATTGGTGATATTAAAGCTTAAAAACTTGATTCAATGTCTAGAAAGTTGATTCAAAGTCTAGCAAAAACTGAAACCACAATGACACAAGAAATCAGCCAAAGTCCCAAACCCAATAGTTGTTCTGTAATCAGTGCAAGCCATCAAGATTAAGTCACCTGAAACACACAAAAAAAAAAGAAACCAGCCAAAGTACACAAGAATTGTTCAGTACAACCCATCCAAAAAAGTATTAAACAAATTTGTGATAGAAACAGAGATGTACCATTCTCCAAGTTCACATCCAAACCCACTGCATTTGACTCCACTGTGTTGTGTTCCCGAATAAATTGGGATGACTCCATGGTGCCTTAGTGTTCTGCTGGGATTTGAAATTCTAAAGAGAACAAATAAAAACACAAACAACTTGTTAGATAAGAAGTTTTATTCTTAACATTAAGTAAAAAGTTAAAAATTTTACTTTTCTCAAGTTCCAACTCAAAGTCTACCTCACCAAGTATTTGTGCATTTGTAATCACCTTATCTTCATATATAATGTCTTGTTTCATCCACTGCTCTGTACACATCAGAACTGCAACCATAAAGTGAGATAGACAACTCCTACATGGGTCTATAATCCTTCCACTTGTACTCAAAACACTTTCAGATGCAACAGAGGACACTTGCATAGCAAATAAATCTCGAGCCATCATTGATAAAATCAAATACTTACCACTATTGACTTTCCACCAAGAGAGTACATCATACTCAATTCCCATCATCACTTCAGGATTCTCAACTTTATCCTTAAGATATGAATCCAGCTCATTTTGTTTCTAACTCCTATTTCTTTGAGCAAGTTATTGTACCTTTTCTCAATCATATGGATCTAGTAACCAAGCTCATCGTTATCAAAATCCATTGCGTATTGTTGTTGGTCTTGAGTGGACTGGGATGTTAAAGTAGATTGAGATGGGTGCATTTCTATATTTTTACCATATTTTCACAATACTCCATATACATATCAACCAACAGGGTAAAAATAGAGTCATACAACTCCTTAGATTCTGTAGAACCTTCTCCATGCAACTCCTCAAAACATAATTTCGCAAACTGCATCTTCTACCTAGGATAAAACACACTTGTTAATGTTTCTCAAGCCATCCCGATTTTTCAAATTTGTCTAACATTTTCTCTGATTTCTCCTTCAGCTTAGTATCATAGTTATTACATAGCAACTTAAGATTCGATGATATATTCACTATCTCACCATAACATTTGTGTGCATTTAAAGTAGTAGAAGCTGAGACGACCAAAGTAGAGTTGTAGAAAATGATGAGGAACCTGACTAACCTTTCAACCGCACGTCATTGAGCCAATGAAGGAGGTCGAATCCTTTTTTCCATTATCAAACTCCAAGAAATGGTCATTGTACAATTTGTCTTCTGCCTCCATCTTATCAAATGCTGACTTATACTTAATTTCCCTTGTCAAGATTAAGTAAGTTGAATTCCACCTAGTTCTGGCATCTAATGGTAAACTACCCCTTGCCATCCTACGAGATTCTACCTTCTGCTTAAATGCATTTTGTCTCTTTGGACCATATCTAACATAAGAGATCGCATTGCGCACTGCAGTCACACTTTCACTTATATCATCCAATCCGTCCCTCACAATCAAGTTAATGATGTGACAAACACATCTCATGAGCATAAATTCTTCATTCAACAGTAAAGAATCATTGGATATCAAGGAGAAATTAGATTCAAAGTTGAGAAAAGCACTACTATTGGATGTTGCATTATCCACAATACTCACACAAAATACCCTTTCTATTCCCCATTCAGCTATGCATTCTAGAAGTACATTAGAAATGGTCTTACCTCTGTGATTTGTGACATACTTAAACCCTATGATTAACTTCTTTAACCGCCAATATGCATCAATATAATGTGTTATTATAACCATATAACTTGCACCTATGAATAATAAGTAAGTAAAGTTAGATAGCATAATATAAAAGTATGAAAATGTTAAATAATAGACAAGAATGATAATAAAATAGTTAAATAGATGTAATCTGAGAAACCCACATATCAGTAGTGAGAGAGACTTTTTGTTTGTTAGTAAGAAATTATTCCCTAAGAGCAGCCTTCCTCTGAACAAACATCTGAACAATGTCTCTGGATGTTGTCTTTCTTGAGTGAGGCTTGTATAGGTTTACCTTGTTGCATAAGTGTTTAAATGCCATGCTTTCAATAAAACACAATGGCGGATCCCCTATCACCATTATCTTATTTGTTGCTTCTATGAAAACACTCTCAGTCACCTTTGCACTCAGTACATTCCCTTCCTGATTAATAACATGTTGACTTTGTTAAGCATCTTGACCTTCTTGCCATGCTTGTAACATAAACCGTGAACTTGTAAATACGTATCACATGACATGAACCAAACAAGACGACATCATTGTGTTCTTTGTGATTCCATAACAAAACTTTGTTTCTTGTTTTGAGTTTCACACCACACCATATGACATATATTGATCAAGAAATAAGAGAGCCGGACTCAAGGTTCCCGAGCTCAGAGGCCGAACTCGAGGTTCCCAAATTCGGTTCCTAGACAAGGCCGGACTCGAGGTTCCCGAGCTTGGTTCCCGAACTCGTAGGCCGAACTGGAGGTTCCCAAACTCGGTACCTGTACAAGGCAGGACTCGAGGTTCCCGAGCTCGGTTCCCGAACTAGTAGGCCGAACTCGTGGTTCCCGAACTCAGTTCCTGTACAAGGCCGAACTCGAGATTGAGGGAAACGAACGAGCAAGAGTGAGGCCGAATTGAGTCTAGCAAAGTCTTACAAGGCCCAGAGATGAAGAAGAAGACTTGTGTGGAGCGCAAGTTGAATTGTAGCCGTTGGGCGCGTGGAAGCTACCACCGTGGTGTGGACCACTTCACTCTCTCTCCGGTGTGGACCACTTCACTCGCTTCTACTCTCCTCCTTGGATGACTGCGCTTTCTCTTTCACTTTTAGGGATTCTTGTAACCTAGTTGCTAGACTATTTAAAGCCACACACTTGTAATCTCATCCCCTTAATGAAAATCGGAAAAATTCTCTTTGCCTCCTTCTCTCTTGTTCATCTTTATTCTTCACTTTTCTCCATTATTCTTCACTAAAATCAACATGGTATCAGAGCTTTCTTGGGGTTTTTAACTCTCTATTCTTCATTACTACGATTCTCTCATTCGATTTTTCATTCACCATTCTCCATTCATTCGACTAAGCCATGGAAACTAACAAACCTATGGCTATTCCGGTTACACTAAAAGGAGAAAACTACCTCCTTTGGTCAAGAACCACAAAGACAGCTCTTTGTGGACGAGGTCTATGGCATCACGTGGAGAAGGCGTTTGAGATAAAGGAAACCAAACACACCACGGATGAAGAGACCACTGTTGAAGAAGGGAAGAAGAAGGTGGAAGACGGCATGGCCGAAGAGGCTAAATGGTTCCAAGAGGACCAAACCGTTCTTGCTATCATTCAAGGATCTCTTGAGTCCTCCATTCTTGAAGCCTATTCCTATTGCGAGACAGCCAAAGAACTATGGGGAACTCTCAAGCATGTGTACGGGAACACCTCCAATCTTAGCCGAGTTTTTGAGGTCAAGAGGTCTATCAACGAGTTGAGCCAAGAGGACCTTGAGTTCACCAAGCACCTAGGAAAGTTTAGATCCTTATGGGCCGAGCTGGAGATGATGAGGCCGTGTACTCTCGATCCAATCATCCTTAATGAGCGAAGGGAACAAAACAAAGTCTTTGGCTTACTCCTAACCCTCCATCCGGCGTTCAACGACCTCATCAAACACATTCTAAGGGCGGACAAGCTTCCAAGCCTAGATGAGGTGTGTTCCCAAATCCAAAGGGAGCAAGGGTCGCTCGGTCTCTTTAGTGGAAAAGGTGACCCTCTTATGGCAAACAAAGGGGTGTACAAAAAGGAAGAGAGAAAGGTGTGGGTGTGTGACTATTGCAAGAAGAAAGGTCACATCAAAGACAAATGTTGGATTCTCCATCCTCACCTCAAGCCATCCAAGTTCAAGGACACCAAGGCTAACCTCTCCTTCGAGCCAACTAGGGACAATGGACAAGCCGGATCCTCTACCCAACAGAGTGCCATGACCGCTTCCTCACAAGGAGATATTGTCATGAAGAAATCAGATTTGGAGGCTCTCTTTCACTCCATTGCATCCTTGAAGGAGTCCGGTACCACTTTCTATACTCATAGACCTAGGAACTCTCTTGTTGTTGACTCGGGTGCTTCTCATCATATGATAAGTAATCCGAACTTGCTTAGCAACATAGAACCGGCCTTAGGTAGAGTAGTTATAGCGAATGGTGATCATGTTCCGGTTAAAGGAGTAGGGAATCTTAAGATATTTGATGTGAATTCTAAGGCATTCTTCATGCCCAACTTTACTTCAAACTTATTATCGGTTAGGAGGACCACAAAGGACCTTAATTGTCATGTGATCTTTGGGCCTAATGACGTTTGTTTTCAGGATATTGAAACCGGGAAAGTCTTAGGCAAAGGAGGAACGAAGATTGATCTCTACGTTCTTGAAGATCTCTCAAGCCCTCTCAACTCTATCTCTTCCTCTTCTGCTTTTCATATCAAAAATGATGTTGTCGTTAATGATGTGTGGCATGCTAGACTAGGCCATCCTCATTCTCGTGCTCTTAGTTTAATATTCCCTAGCGTCTCTCTTGATAGCTCTAGATGTGAAGCTTGTATTCTTGGAAAACATTGCAAGACCGTATTCCCTAAGTCTTCTACTATTTATGAAAAATGCTTTGATTTGGTTCATTCCGATGTTTGGACATCTCCATGTGCATCTAGAGATAACAATAAATATTTTGTGACATTTATCGATGAGAAATCAAAGTATACTTGGGTCACTCTCCTATCATCTAAAGATAGGGTCTTTGATGCATTCTTGAACTTCCAAAATTATGTCACTAACCAATTCAAAGCTACCATTAAGGTACTTAGGTCGGACAATGGAGGAGAATACACTAGCCATCGATTCAAAGAACATCTAGCCAAACATGGAATCATGCATCAAACGAGCTGTCCTTACAATCCACAACAAAATGGAGTAGCCGAGAGGAAGAATAGGCATCTTATGGAAGTAGCTCGGTCGATGATGTTCCACATGAACGTGCCAAAACGGTTTTGGGGAGATGCGGTCATGGCGGCATGTTACCTCATTAACCGAATACCAACAAGAGTTCTAAAGGATATCTCCCCCTTTCAAGTCTTAAACAATATCAAACCTTCTCTTAGTCACTTACGAGTGTTCGGTTGTGTATGCTTTGTGCTGTTACTAGGTGAGCAAAGGAGCAAGCTTGATCCGAAGAGTATCAAGTGCATGTTCCTCGACTATTCACCAACACAAAAGGGGTATAAATGCTTCGATCCAACCAACAATCGTACCTATGTGTCTCGAGATGTGAAGTTTATTGAGAAAAGGGGATACCATGACAAGAAAGATTGGGAAGGCATCAAGGATATAGCTCAATCACCGTCCGACCGAATGGCAAGCCTAAAATTCCTTCTTGATCATCTTGGATGTGGAGTTCCTTGGGGACAAGAACGGGAACCGAATTCGGGAACCGAGCTCAGGAACTGAGTTCGGGAACCGAGTTCGGGAACAGAAACAAAGTCGACCAACAAAGGGATGAGGGAGACCAGAATGAGCATAACCAAGAGGGAAATGGACCGGACAATGAGAGTGTACCAATGCAAGATACAACTCCAAACTCGGTTCCCGAAGGAGAGGTTCATTCACTTGATCAAGGATCGGATCAAGAGGGTCACTTGGAGCAAGATCATGAAAATGCAACCGAGGTGGTAGAGGAACTACCAAACCAAAGTCAACAGTTGAGGAGAAGCACTAGGACTAGGTCCCCCCCTTCAAATTGGAAGAATACAAGGGTGTATTACAACAACCAAGCCGTGGCTCATCCTATTCAAGCCATGTGTTCGATTGCCCTTTCGCCATTCGAGCATCAAGCATTCCTTGGGAAGATTGATCTACATCACATCCCTCAAATGTATGAAGAAGCTAAACAAGATAAAGAATGGGTGAATGCCGTAGATGATGAGGTTGGAGCGAGGGAACGAAACAAGACTTGGGAAGAGGCTGAACTACCACTTGGGAAGAGAGCGGTGAGCTCCAAATGGGTATTCACAATCAAGTACTTGAGTAATGGAGAGGTAGAACGATACAAAGCTAGACTTGTGGCTCGGGGATTTACTCAAACGTATGGGGAAGACTATACGGATATCTTTGCTCCCGTGGCTAAGTTTCACACCGTCCGAGTAGTACTCTCCTTGGCTACCAACCTTACATGGGAGTTATGGCAAATGGATGTTAAGAACGCTTTTCTCCAAGGAGAGCTTGAAGAAGAAGTTTATATGACTCCTCCTCCCGGACTTCAGAACATAGTGGCTCCGGGAAAAGTGTTGAAGCTTAAGAAAGCTATCTATGGTCTTAAGCAATCACCACGGGCTTGGTACCATAAGCTGAGCTCAACCCTCAAAGAGAATGGGTTCAAACGGTCGGAGTCGGATCACACCTTGTTCACTCTTCAAGGCCCAAAAGGTATTGTAGTTGTCCTCATCTATGTAGATGATTTGATCATCACCAGGGACAACATTGACGGTATTGCTTGGACTAAATCTCTCCTTAACTCCTCGTTTGATATTAAGGACCTTGGTGCACTAAAATATTTCCTAGGGATTGAAGTATGCCGTTCTCCGGAAGGCCTCTTTCTTTCTCAAAGGGAATATACCCTTGATTTGTTGGGTGAAACAGGGAAGATAGGTGCCAAACCGGCTAAGACACCGCTTGAAGATGGCTACAAGGCCAATCGAAAGGGGGAGAAAGATGATGAGCCATACTCGGATGCACACCAATACCGACGCTTAGTGGGTAAGTTGATCTACCTCACCATCACACGTCCGGACATCTCCTTTGCCGTGAACCAAGTAAGCCAACATATGCAAAAGCCCACCGTGCATCATTGGAGTATGGTCGAAAGAATTTTGAGATACCTCAAAGGAAGCCCGTGACAAGGCATATGGATGGGAAAGAATGAGAGCACCGAGATAGTTGGGTATTGTGATGCTGATTGGGGAGGAGATAGAGAGGATAGGCGATCAACAACCGGTTATTGCACGTTTGTTGGTGGTAACCTAGTCACTTGGAAGACAAAGAAGCAAAAGGTTGTGTCTTGTTCGAGTGCGGAGGCAGAATATAGAGCCATGAGGAACATCACCAACGAGTTGACATGGCTTAAAGCCCTTCTTGAAGACTTGGGCATCAAGACGACCAGCCCGATAACCCTACATTGTGACAACCAAGCCGCGATTCACATTGCAACAAACTCGGTGTTTCACGAGAGGACCAAACACATAGAGATTGATTGCCATAAAGTCCGAGAGAAGATTGAAGAAGGAGTAATACTTCCGTGCTACACAAAGAGTGAGGATCAGTTGGCGGATGTCTTCACCAAGTCAGCAAGTCTCAAGGTTTGTCAAAACATTCATAGCAAACTTGGACTTGTTGATCTCACACGGCCTTGATCAAGTCCCCTCGCTTTTGACCGTTATACTCTTTTTCCCTTGATATGGTTTTGTCCCATTGGGTTTTCCATATCAAGGTTTTTTTAATGAGGTAATGTGTCAAAGGCAATCCAAGTTTAGCCTTCACGTCATTGCGGCTAAACTTGAGGGGGAGTATTGATCAAGAAATAAGAGAGCCGAACTCAAGGTTCCCGAGCTCGGAGGCCAAACTCAAGGTTCCCGAGCTTGGTTCCCAAGCTCAGGGGCCGAACTCGAGGTTCCCGAATTCGGTTCCTAGACAAGGCCGGACTCGAGGTTCCTGAGCTCAGTTCCCAAACTCGTAGGCCGAACTCGAGGTTCCCGAACTCGGTACCTGTACAAGGCAGGACTCGAGGTTCCCGAGCTTGGTTCCCGAACTCGTGGTTCCCAAACTCAGTTCCTGTACAAGGCCGAACTCGAGATTGAGGGAAACGAACGAGCAAGAGTGAGGCCGAATTGAGTCTAGCAAAGTCTTACAAGGCCAGAGATGAAGAAGAAGACTTGTGTGGAGCGCAAGTTGAATTGTAGCCGTTGGGCGCGTGGAAGCCACCACCGTGGTGTGGACCACTTCACTCTCTCTCCGGTGTGGACCACTTCACTCGCTTCTACTCTCCTCCTTGGATGACTGCGCTTTCTCTTTCACTTTTAGGGATTCTTGTAACCTAGTTGCTAGACTATTTAAAGCCACACACTTGTAATCTCATCCCCTTAATGAAAATTAGAAAAATTCTCTTTGCCTCGTTATCTCTTGTTCATCTTTATTCTTCACTTTTCTCCATTATTCTTCACTAAAATCAACAACATATGTATAAACTATTAACTTTTCTTTTACTAACTCCTTTAGGAGTAAGAAAAAACAAAAATTGAAATTCGGAAAACTGAAAATCAAAATCAGAAATCGAAACATAAGAAGAAACAAATAGCATAATAGGAAACAAAAAGTATAAGAATCATATTCAAAAAAAATCAAATTTAGAATCAGATTTCGGGTATGAGAAAAAACTTCAAAGCCAAAGCAAAGCATAAGAGATTTAAGAGAAAACAAACGGAGGAGAAGGAGCCAAATCAAACTTACCTGCGATTGCCTACCACCGCCGCGTGAATTCGTAGATGGAGGAGAAGGAGCTAAATCATTTAAGGTTAGGGTTTCCAGTTTGAAAAATTGTGATTTTTACTTTAGGGGTTTATGAGTTTCGAGTTAGGAAATGGAAGTGGAATCGACATAATGAAGGAAACAATGGGAAATTAGGAGAATTAGGGTTGCTCTTTGATATATCATGGTTTTTACCCGTTTTTAGCCATGATATAGGTCTTGTTTTTAGAGTCCTTCTAGTGTTTTTGTAGTCTTTTTGAGTCTTTTCAGGTTTTGACACGTTTGTAGCATAATTGGAGATATTGGAGCATTCTGGAGTTTGTTTTAGGTATTCGTTGAATAACTTCCTACCGTTGGATTGAGCTCAAATTTGGATACAAGATAGATCAATGGATTAGCTTTCATTTGGAAGTGGTTTGAGGCCATTCTAACAGTGCGATCAAACGTTATGCCACTTTTCGTGAAGACAGTCCATTCTGGCGAGCACAGAGTCTTGGTATCCACCGACACCCACCTGGTATCGATCGATACCGACTGCAGGAAATGAAAACACGTGATTTTACAAGTCTGAAGGGTCTGCAACTTGGCCCAAAGGATCCTATTATTTACAATTAAGCCTAGAACGTGTTTTAGGATTATATTTAGGGTTTTCAGCCACTTTTAGAGGGCAGACTTGGTTCTGAATACTTTGAGAGAGATTGGTTCCGGGTTTTGTAGGAGACAATTCTGAACCCTGTTCACTCTTGATTTATTTTATGCAATCTATTTTAATTATGACTTCTGTTTCATTGATCATGTCTGAGTAGATCTCTCTTAGGTTTAGGGTTTTCTTATAATGGATTTCATGGCTTGTTAGATAAGTTGATCTATTAGGATTCATACTCTAAATTAGTTCTTCAACATAGGTTGTTCTCAAAGCTAGTTCTAGGTTGACGAATCTGGAATTTAGATCTTAGGTTGATCAATTAGACACGAGAGTGTGATTGGAAACCCGAAAACCCTAGGGTGAGCAAAATAACTATCCGCAAAGAAATTTGGTTTAGTTGTTTTGTGAACATATCAAACCTGAACTTTAAAGCTGATTTGGGTCTTAAGAATTTGCAAAGAAATTTGGGATTCAAGGATTTAGATTTAGATAATTCTCGCAACGACAGTTGGTTAATTATAGCTTAGTGTTTTGAGTTCAAGAACCGTGCTAAATCTGAATCCTGATTGATTGATTTGCCTGCATTCCTTGATTTCCTGAGAAATTCTCTAAGCCTATTTTCCCTCCATTGATTTTACAACTGCTTTTGATCGTTTGCTGCTTTCAATTACATTGATTTTGCTTAGCTTAATTCATATTCTATAATCTATTGAGTGATTTCTTGAGTCTTTGTGGTTCGACCCCTAGAATACTACAGCTACTGCTTAGATACTTTAGGGTATTAGATTTGAGCATATCACTCTTATATACTATCAGGAACTCAAAACACTTTAGGGTATTAGATTTGAGCTGGTTTAGGTCTTTAGAATTTGCAAAGAAATTTGGGATTCAAGGATTTAGATTTAGATAATTCTCGCAATGACAGTTGGTTAATTATAGCTTAGTGTTTTGAGTTCAAGAACCGTGCTAAATCTGAATCTTGATTGATTGATTTGCCTGCATTCCTTGATTTCCTGAGAAATACCCTGAGCCTATTTTCCCTCCATTGATTTTACAACTGCTTTTGATCGTTTGCTGCTTTCAATTACATTGATTTTGCTTAGCTTAATTCATATTCTATAATCTATTAAGTGATTTCTTGAGTCTTTGTGGTTCGACCCCTAGAATACTACAGCTACTGCTTAGATACTTTAGGGTATTAGATTTGAGCATACCAAATTTTGGCGCCGTTGCCGGGGACTCTAATTTCACCATTAGATTACGGTTTAAGAATTTGGACTAAGTGTTGAGCATCGATCGATACTTGTTGTTACTTTCGTCACTTACGCGTTTTGCCTTTGTGTTTCAGGTGTATGCAGCATCGAGAGACCAGAGGAAGCAAGAACAAGCATTTGATCAACCTATCTAACGAAGAACTAGCTGAATTAGAGCGTACAATCAGAAAGCAAAAGAAACAAGCTGAGATGAATCATCCAATTGTGTTTGCTCGTGATGAGGCTTGGGTTTTGAGAGATCAGGAAGGTCACCTGTGTGACGCGCAGGGACAGAGAGTTAATGCAGAAGGTAACGTTATTGCCCCTGCACCGGTAGCTAATGCGGTTATCCCACCAGCTGTGCGTGGGAATGTTGGGTATGTTCAGTTTAATCGTGCCAGAACGCTTGGAGAATACAACAAACCAAATCAGTTCTATGCAAACCGATCTGCTATTCGTATTCCGGCTTTTCAGAGGAACGACTTTGAGCTGAAGCCTGCCTACTACACTCTTGTAGGCCAGCATCTGTTTCATGGTCTTTCTCATGAGCATCCCATGGATCATATCGAGAGGTTCGAGGACTTGGTCACCAGTATCAAATACAATGGAATGTCCAATGACTTCCTCTTCTGTAAGCTCTTCCCCTACTCTCTTAGTGGAGATGCAGCTTACTGGCTGAAGCAGTTGCCTCCAGGTTCTCTGACCACTTGGGAGGAAACCAAGACTGCTTTTCTGAATAACTTCTATGATGATGCGAGATCAGAGGAGCTCAGGAACAAGATCTCCTAGTTTTCTCAGGAAGCGACTGAGGCATTCAAGGCCGCCCCACTTTGCTGATAAGGTCGAGATTGTAGATGAGGTTGAAGCAGAGGGTGTTAATTACATTGGTGGTACTGGTTTTCAGAATCAGCGGTATCAGTTCAGCAACAACCGAGGATTCAAGTCTGATTTCGAAGCAAATTCCTTTGCCCAGAAACCGATGCAGAACAGCGATTACACTCGCACCTACGGGAGTTCATCTTACCAGACTCCGCCGCCTAAGACTCGAGAGAGCAAGGTTGAATCCATGCTTGAACAGATTCTTGAAGGACAACAGAAGATGACAGTGGATTTTAATGGGAAGATGGATGCCATGTACACAGATCTGAATGGGAAAATCGAGGCTCTCCACGTTCATCAGAAGATGATAGACACTTAACTAGCTCAGACTTCAGCAGCTGTAAAGGGAAAGATGGTTCATGCACACAATGAACACGTCAATGCAATCACCACTGGAGGTGATTTTGAATCTGATACGTCAATATCGATTGACACCACCCAGTATCGATCGATACCAGTGCAGATACTTTCACAGGACGTCTCAAAATCAGCATCATCGATCGACATCATTGCTAGTGTCGATCGACACCAATCTGTAGAATCGACACAGATGAGCAGTATCGATCGACACCAGCCTGGTATCGATCGACACCCTTCGCAGACTGAGCCAGAAACTGTGAAATCACCAAGGATTGTTGAAGAAAGAGTCTACGTTCCCAAGATACCTTTCCCTCGACCTCGCAGAAAGTCTAAGCAAGAAATAGAAGAAGCCAGATGTATGGAAGTAATGGATAAAGTCCTAATTGAAGTCCCTCTGATTGATGTTGTCAAGCTCTCACCTCCTCTCTGGAGGTATGCTAAGAGTATGGTTACCAATGGTGTGAGTCCTTAGGAAGCAGCACTGCTCACAAAGGACATCAGTGAAATCCTCCTGAAAAAGACAGTTTCAAGGAAAGAGAGGAAGGTGAAAATCTCTGAACATGTCAGTGCTATGATTCAGAGTAGGATTCCAGAGAAGCTACCTGATCCAGGAAGCTTTTGTCTAGATTGTATCCATCTCAACAAAAGGTTCCCTCATTCTCTTTGTGATCTTGGCTCTAGCATTACCTGATGCCTCTCTCTGTTGCTGAAAGTCTTGGGATGACCGATTTCGCTCCAACAAAGATCTCTCTCATCTTAGCATAGATCCAAAAGGTTTCCCGAAGGTTGTCTTAGAAGATGGTTCCACTAATGATCGAAGGCTGTATGATTCCCACAGATCTTGTGGTTTTGGAATATGTTGAATAACCTCAGGATCCTCTTTATCTTGGGAAGATCATTTTTTGGCAACAGCTTGCCATCATTGATGTGAGAAAGGCAGATAGAGCTTTGATTTGGGTGATGAAGTCATGAGCTTTAACATGGACAAGCTGAGGAGGAGATCTACCATTGATGGACAGACCTTTTGTTGTAGAGATTTCCACGGATGAAGACCTAACCACGAACATTCAGAAGACATTACTACCGGGTACGTCAAAATGTTGGATTTGCTATCTGAGCAAGAATGAGGCTGCTTGTTTCAGAGAAGAATTTTGGTTGAGAGCTCTGAAAAGAGTGATGTACTTAAGGATTGGAGTAAGGAGTGTCTTTTCAGTACTACTAGGCTCGAGGAAGAGGCTCCAATTAATGCCAGACTGCTGGAAAATGATGTCTTTAACAATGGAGGCAAGGATTGCAGAGCTAAACTTACAGACATAGTGGTGAAATTCGAATTTCAGACATTGCGTCGGTCGACGCAGCATTATGCCCGCCATTGTCCGAGCAAAAACCTCCACCTCTCACACGCCAGAACACCCGGAGAGAAAGCAAAGGCACACACCTTCTTTTTCTAATTCCAACCACCTAATGTCATCAATCATATGTTTCCATCTACTTCACACTTAAGCAAGTTGCGAGATTCTCGTCGAGCGCTCGTTTGTTCTTTTTGATGACTGTGCAGGAAAACAAAGTATCCCACCCAATCTTCATCCCGCCTGATGTGTTCCTCACTTCCTTGTAGACCACATGCAGTTAATGCTATTCTCACACCTTGGATGAGACGTTTGTCACAGATGTATTCACTATCTCTCTGCGAACCACCCGACGCTTGAGCCCCGACACTGTCAAGCTAATGACATTAAACAAGCGCTTAGTGGGAGGCAACCCACTGGTGAGTCTGTATATAAGTTTAATTTTAATCTTTTTCTGATTTTGTTGTTTGTGTCTGCACGAGAACAGAACAGACGAGCAGTATCGATCAGATACCAGTATATAGTGTACGATCGATACCACATCCATGGAAAAGAGCCTCTACCAACAAACACCTGTATCGATCGTAATTGACCCTCACAATACGGTAACTTCTTTGCGTTTCATTCGCAGTCTGTTCTTTTGATTTCTTTTGCAAACTCTTGGCTAGATTACACTGGGGACAGGGTTGTTAAGTCTGGGGAGGTAGTCGCTGACATTGTGTTTGTTTTTCTTAGAGTCAGTCGTTTTCGAGTCAAAATTTGTTTTATTGAGTCAAAACTTGTTGGAGATTATGATATTTTTCTTGAATCTATTGTTCTGACCTTGCTTTTGAGTGACCAGTGTTACAAAATCAGTTCTAGATCGACTAATGAAAAATCCAAGAGACTGACCAGTTGACTAGAAGACACCCATGTCTCCAGCAGAGTCCTTCCAAAGCCTGAGCCAAATTATTGCACTTCATCGTTGTGGTTAGTGTTTTAAAGCTTGATCATCATCATTCAAGAAGAAGACCCATGTGGTAAATTAATGAATTAACCTCTCCCTTGACACACGTTTGATACTTAAGATGCATGAAAGATGAGATAATTTCCGCCGAGTAGAGGGCTAGGAATATTTCCAGTGATCCCACTTTTCTACTTGGATAAGGAATGATCACACAAAGTCTGAAGCGGGGATAGGAACATTTCCCGAGACCCTGTTATTCGCCAATAGCCTTTGATACTTTGAGAGGGAGGAACCGGGGATTCGGTGGCAAACACCATCAATACTCGCGTTCAAACCTTCATTTGTATATGCGAAGCTAAAAAAAATAAAATAAAGAGACATGGTTAAGTCTGGGGGAGAGGAAAACAATACCAAAAGTGTGTAATTTGGGTGGTTCTTTTGTCAAGATATTGTAGGGAAAGAATCTAGAAGGTTCTTGAACATGATTACAGCGATGAAACTGGCGATGAAAGGTTTAGATTGGAATGAATCAGTTGTAAGATAATAGTGTGTAGTCTGGGAAGCTGCGATTGTCTACGGAGAAGTACATGGTGGTTAGATCTGAAACTGATTAGGTGATATCTGGAAAGCTTGGGAAAATGGTCATTGCGATATTTCAAGAACAGGTGAGTCTCCGTGTTTTCAAACCTCTTTCTCTAGTTTGGTTTTCTGTTTGCTTGAGGGCAAGCAAAGGCTAAGTCTGTGGGAGTTGATATATCATGGTTTTTACCCGTTTTTAGCCAAGATATAGGTCTTGTTTTTAGAGTCCTTCTAGTGTTTTTGTAGTCTTTTAGAGTCTTTTCAGGTTTTGGCACGTTTGGAGCATAATTGGAGATATTGGAGCATTTTGGAGTTTGTTTTTGGCATTCGTTGAATAACTTACCACCATTCGATTGAGCTCAAATTTGGATACAAGATAGATCAATGGATTAGATTTCATTTGAAAGTGGTTTGAGGCCATTCTAACGGTGCGATCAAAAGTTATGCCAGTTTTTGTGAAGACAGTCCAGTCTGGCGAGCACAGAGTCCTGGTATCGATCGATACCGACTGCAGAAAATAAAAACACGTGATTTTACAAGTCTGAAGAGTGCGAAACTTGGCCCAAAGGATCCTACTATTTACAATTAAGCCCAGAACGTGTTTTAGCATTATATTTAGGGTTTTCAGCCACTTTTAGAGGGCAGGCTAGCTTTTATAATTATGCTGAATACTTTGAGAGAGATTAGTTCCGAGTTTTGTGGGAGACACTTCTGAACCTTTGTTTTACTCTTGATTTATTTTATGCAATCTATTTTATTCATGATTTCTGTTTCATTGATCATGTCTGAGTAGATCTCTCTTAGGTTTAGGGTTTTCTCATAAAGGATTTCATGGCTTGTTAGATAAGTTGATCTATTAGGATTCAAAATCTGAATTAGTTCTTCACCATAGGTTGTTCTCAAAGCTAGTTCTAGGTTGACGAATCTGGAATTTAGATCTTAGGTTGATCAATTAGACACGAGAGTGTGATTGGAAACCCGAAAACCCTAGGGTGAGCAAAATAACTATCCCCAAAGAAATTTGGTTTAGTTGTTTTGTGAACATATCAAACCTGAACTTTAAAGCTGATTTGGGTCTTTAGAATTTGCAAAGAAATTTGGGATTCAAGGATTTAGATTTAGATAATTCTCGCAACGACAGTTGGTTAATTATAGCTTAGTGTTTTGAGTTCAAGAACCGTGCTAAATCTGAATCCTGATTGATTGATTTGCCTGCATTCCTTGATTTCCTGAGAAATACTCTAAGCCTATTTTCCCTCCATTGATTTTACAACTGCTTTTGATCGTTTGCTGCTTTCAATTACATTGATTTTGCTTAGCTTAATTCATATTCTATAATCTATTGAGTGATTTCTTGAGTCTTTGTGGTTCGACCCCTAGAATACTACAGCTACTGCTTAGATACTTTAGGGTATTAGATTTGAGCATATCACTCTTATATACTATCGGGTTATTCGGATGCTCTTTGGATATCAGGTTATTCGGATGCTCTTTGGATATCGGATAATATCTGAACCCGATCAGATATCCTATCTATGAATAAATGAAACCGATCGGGTATTATGTTACATCCGTATCCAAACCAAACCCTTCACGTCGGATCGGGTTTGGGTTCGGGTTTCGGATACACGTAAAACACCCACCCCTAAATCCATATACAGAACCATAAGTACAACAAAAATGATACAAACTCAATAACTAAAGAGCATATCGAGTCCCCCTGTGCTCACAAACCCTTTTCCAAAGATAAGACTCTCATGAGGGAAAAAAGACAAGTGTTGTAAGTAGCTAGGAATAACAGGCATGGACATGCATGATCTAACCTTTTAAATAACACTTTCTATGAAGTCAACCACAATGAGTGGGCCAGCCTTCTCAGCTAATTCAGTAGTAAAACGACCAATGCCAGCACCAAACTCTAGCACTGCTTTCCCATCAATGAGTGGAAGAAGCGCAAGTATCGGACACAAGCAAACACAGTTTAAGCCTTATAAGTTCTTGTTCATAAGTCCATGACACAATAAAAAATATAATTGCAACAGAGTCTTTATAAAAGCTTTCTTCATGTGGTAAAGGAACAACAAAGAAGTAAGTAAGAAATTGCATAAAGTTATGTGTTTTCTATCTGATCCATCCCAAGGAATATTGAGACTTGTAATCTGTATAGACTTAATTAAAGGTGGGTGAAAGGCGAATTGTTGAGACACTCCAATCTATCTACTCTCAAATCTATCCTATTCTAAATTGATCCACTTCACTACATACTTTTGATCAAATATGTTAAACCCAATTTACCATTCTTCTCCACCAAGACACACAACACCTTACCAGTTATCATTTAATCAAAACACACCATAAAAGGGCCCACACCAACTACGCTTCTCCCTAATTTCTAATCCCCGAGTTCTTTTGGTTCATGGCTCGCTATAAAAGCTTCAATCATAATTCCGAATTCGATCCATCTAAATTGCCCTCGCCCTAATCGAACCGGAGATGGCTCCGGAAAAGCTATACTGGACGAATCTAACGGTGAGAAACTTATGCACGTTCAGCCTTCCGTCGCCGTAGCCCTCGGAAATTAACCCCCCCCCCTAGGGGTTGAGTTTCCCGGAACTCTCTACATCACTTCCAGCTACTTCTAGATTGAGATAAGGTGTCGTAGCCTAATTTGCTATTTACATTTCTGGAAATTATGCTATTTACATTTCTGGAAATTAATTTGGCTGAGCGATGTAGACATAGCTAAAGGTTATGCTGTCGATATCTTATAGATATCGCTTCACGCTGTTTTTAGAGATCCTGAGGCTTACTCATCTCCTTATATATATACTCAGGTATTGAACTCTTGAAATTTTCTGGGTTTTGTTTTGAATTGCTAGCTAATAAGGGGAATTATGTTGTTCTTGTTGATTGTGATTAGTTCTTAGCCAAAAAAACAAAAAAAACAAGAAAAAAAAACGAGCTTTTGATGATTTATAGTGCTTGTGTTGTAAGTGCTTCTTGTTGGAATTTGAGAAAATTGTTAACACGTGTTAAATGGATCTAAGTTTATGGTTCTATTTTGAAGATTGAAGTTCAAGAAGATGAGGATGATGAGTCTGATACAGAATCCTCTGAAGTGTTGGACTTATCAAAGATCAGAGAGATGAGGCTTGTTCCTTCAGACTCTTGCCGATGTGAGTTGTTTAGATATATTTGATTAGGTTAGGAGTAGCAATTCTTGCTTGAATTCATGCTTTTTGGTGTTTTGGTCACAGGTGTAAGAGCTGTTGAGGGAGTGAATTAAGTGTTTTGGTCACAGGTGTAAGAATAGTGGAGGGAGTGGATTAATTGATTGTTAAGTGTGTTAGGAAATTACGCCGAATTTCCGATAAATCAGAAATATGAGAACGATAAGACACACTCAATTTGTTAACGGAGTTCGGCCAAATTTGCCTACACTAAAATTACCCCTAATCGGACAGCTTTTGAATGATTCGGGAACAGAATAAAAACCAAATCCACGTTCAAAAATTCTGAATAAATTTTAACAAATATAGATCTTCCAGTTACCAAAACCATAGTTGATTTCACAAATTTATATCTATCTCACAATAAATATTATCACGAAATATTCGAGCAATGGACAGACAGATTCGATTTCTAGACCCTTGAAATACTGGTTTGGAAAATTAAAGAAACTAGCAATCCTAAAACATTCTTTGGAAACGATTTTTTCTTGGATTTCCTGTTCTAAACAGATCTTAAAGACAGGTTTGATTTCAGGTTATATGCTCAAAATATTTAGAATAACTCGTGAAGAACTGCAGCAAGAATGAACTGAACACTATAAAAAACAGAAATGATAATCTAAGATAGCAAGTGAAAGATTGGACACGATATAAACCCAGATTGTGGAGTGGTGCTGCTGATACCACTTGATAGCGATCCTCCCAATGAGAATAATCTACGGTTTGGGTATTTGGTTTTGATTTAGGTCTTTTGAAGCAGACGGATCTGCTCAAAGTTGTGGATAAAACGGTCTCACAAGGGTTGCGGAAGCCCTTGATATTTCCTCAATCAATTCTCAAGGATTATTAATCACGCAACAAGAATCGAAAGTTTGTTTAGGAATATTACTAAATCAACAAGATCTAGAGATTTCAGAAAAGTTTTTGGATTAAAAAGTCTAGATACTATTGATATATAGATCATTACAATGATGTTTATTAAAGAGAGAAATTGGCAAAACAAGGCAGTCTCGTAAAATAAACAAACTTTAGACTAGGAATTAAAACAGTTTGAATGTCTCTTAGGCTTCTTTTACTTTGAAAATAACCCTTGAAGTGCCTTGGTCGAAATTTCTTTGTGTTGGGTTCATGGGCTCGAATGGTTGATCAACAAATGGACAATGGGGAAGGTGTTGCATAGCCTCATTAAAAACCTATACCATTGAAAAACCCATTGGGATAAAAACATGCAGGGGAAAAAGAGTACCATACCAACACTTAAATTCCATTTGTTGATTACTCTTATATTGTGTCACGCCCTCAATCCTTCTTTGATCCTTTGTAAACTTAGCTCTCTTGGTTGCCAAAAATCCTTCACATTGGCTTCATGTTCTTGTCAGTTTCAAGCTCTCCTTCCTTGTTGCTTCAGGATATATCATCCTTCCCCGAGTTTGAAAAGGATTTTGACCTAAATTTCCTAAAATATTGCTAAGGAAAAAATACTAGTTAGGCATTGAAGTTTAAATCATAATGTACTTTACCTTATGAGCTGGGCACTTGAAGATGTTGAGTTGGTACGCTGCTGCATTGGGAGTGGGCAAGTTCTCTAGAGTTCACAGAAGGCGAACGACCATAGTCTATGAGATCTTTACCATTTCTCGCTGGACGTTTTGGTTTTTCTGGGTCCGTCTGCAAGTCTATGAGCCCAGACTTAAGAGATGCTTGGGTTCAAACAACAAAACACCACGTTTGTTAGTTTAAAAATATGTATTTAGTCTAAGAACTTACCTGACCTATCAGTGATTATCGATTTGGTTGTGTCTGTCAGCATGTTCTTCTCGGGGTTAGTGTAGTTGTCAAGCGATTTGGCAGACTTTGTGGTGTGCTAAACTGATTTGTATGTTTAGATGCACATACACTTACTATCAAGCGCATCGCATTGGTCGGTTGAAAATGATCCTGAGATGCTAAACTGTTGGTTCACAACTCACTGCAATCTCAATTCTGAACTCATAGTTAGCTTCACCCATGTGATATATTAAGAGGTGATTGATCAATAACTTTGTGAGACAATGCGATTGGTTAAATTCTATTTCTTGCCGGACCAGAAGTTGTTGATCGATCTAGCTTTGGCTGAGGTTACTGATTTTGTTCTTCTCCCTTTGCATTCCAGCCTTTAATTCTGCAAAGAAAAAGGTTTTCGCACTCGGATTTGAAAGCTCCGGTGCATGGTTAGTTGAACTCGCGAGAGTTGTTTTTAAATTCAATCAAAAAGCACTTCTTATTTTCCTTAGAAGAGTTAGGAGTTATAATACTTACAGCCTGTTTACCTTTTGCTTGAGGAGAAGTTGATCTTGATAAAATTTGGTTCTGTGGTCACATTGGTATTCAAGGTGATCTCTTTCCGTCGTAGTTAAACGAATAGCGATTGTTGAAACCGTCATGAGAACTCTTCGATCAAATTGCCACGGTCTTCCTAAAAGAATATGACTTGACTTCCATATGGTATGAACGTTCACAAACACTTCGTCTTGATACTTGCCAATGGTTATTAGAACCAAAACTTGGCTTTTCACATTCATTCTCTCATTGTTTGCCATTGAAGACTATAAAGCTTCGGATGCTCCTTCAGTGTATATCAAGCTTCTTGACCATCGTTTCCAATGCCACGTTGGTTGCAACTTCCTCCGTCTATGATAAGACACACACCTTTCCTTGGACTTGGCATCGAGAGTGAAAACAAGTTTTTCCTTTGTATGCTCGTTCGGTTTTGATATTCATGTTCAAAGCTCTTTGAATTACTAGGAGCTCTCCTATCTCAGCAGCACTTCCTCATGCTCCTCGGATTCGTCATAGATGGCTTCTTCCCTCTCTTGAATATTTCCATTGTCCATTAAAACCATAATCCTTGGTTCGAGACATTCCTTCGCATAGTGTCTTTTGCCTTGACACTTGAAACATCTCACATCACGAGCCGTAGACGCGTGAAGCTTCGTTTTTACCTTTTGTAACTTTGAATAGGTGCGAACTGTTTAGGCTCGGTTGTGGGCTTGAAAATCTGCTTCTCATCACTTTGGTAGCTCGGTTTAGGAACTGATCCAGCACTTGTGAAGGCGAGAAGAGACACTTTTTCTTTTAATCTGTTTTTCCACCATAATCGCCTTATGTAACATCTCTCTTTGGTTGCATATGATTGCATCTCCATACGGTCTTGTAGCTCGCTGGTTCATACCAGCTAGAAATCAACTCAGCAATGATGACAGACACATAAAAAAAGAAATGAAATAAGAACAAGTGATAGATGGAACGATATAACCCAGATTGTGGAGTGTGCTCTGAATACCACTTTGATATTGATCCTCCAAGGAACTCACTCTACGGTTTGGTTGGTATGGTCTTTGGATAGGCTTTGCAAGCAACTGATTGCTTCAAAGGTTGTGGATCAAAAGCGTCTCACAAGGGTTGCGAAGGCCCTTGATATTCCTCAATCAATTCTCAAGGATATTACTCACAAAAGAATCGAAAGTTTTGTTGAATATTACTCATCAACAAGATCTAGAGATTCAGAAAAGGTTTTTGATTAAAAAATTCTAGATACTTGATCATAAGATCATACATGAGTTTATATAATGAAGAGAAAGTGTGCAAACACAAGCAGTCTCGAAATAACAACTTAGACTAGGAATTAAAACAAAGTTTGGAATGTCTCTTAGGCTTCTTTTACTTTGAAAATGACCCTCTTGAAGTGCTTGGTCGAAATTTTCTTGTTTGGGCTTCATGGGCTGGATGGTTGATCAACCAATAATGGACAATGGGGAAGTGTGTTGCATAAGCCTCATTAAAAACCTATCCATGAAAAACCCATTGGATAAAAACATGGACAGGGAAAAAAGAGTACCCATACAACACTTAATCCATTTGTTGATACTTTATATTTGTGTCACGCCAATGCCTTCTTTGATCCTTTGAAACTTAGCTCTCTTGGTTTGCAAAAATCCTCCATTGGCTTCATGTTTCTTGTCAGGTTCAAGCTCTCCTTCCTTGTTATTGCTCAGGATCATATCAGAAACTGAGTATGTTGACACGGTAACAGAGGCAACAAGAGAGATGATGTGGTTACAATCATTTGTACAAGGAGTTAGGCCATGACCAAGACAAAAGGTGTGTTGTATTGTGAATAGTAAGAGTGCCATTGATTTAGCAAAGAACCCGGTTTACCACGCTCGGACAAAGCACATACAATTTCGATATCATTTTATCAGATCAGCTTTGCAAGATGAGTGTTAGTGCTTGAAAAG
Organism: Crucihimalaya himalaica; assembly: GCA_004349715.1. Classification (NCBI taxonomy): domain Eukaryota; kingdom Viridiplantae; phylum Streptophyta; class Magnoliopsida; order Brassicales; family Brassicaceae; genus Crucihimalaya; species Crucihimalaya himalaica. The sequence continues at coordinate 183,569 of SMJT01000135.1, forward strand.
ATCCCAGGAAGTAAGAATCCGGCCGACAGGCTAACGAAGGTCGTGCCATACATGAAGCTGAGGTTATGTGCGAACCTCAGTTAGCTTATTAGAATAATAAGCCAAGAAAGACCTGCTACATTGATCAAGTGTTGAAGACAGATTGAAATCAGTCTTCAAGTGGGGGATTGTTAGTCAAAATTCTAGAACTTCTAAATTCAACAATGGAGGTTGCTAAATTCAACAATGGAGGTTGTTAAATTTAACAATGGAGGTTGGTTTTCTTCAACATTTGTTTGCTCACCAAACCTCATCTTCTCCTATAAATAGTTGATTAAACTCATCTCCAAAATTATTCTCAAAACAAAATTTCTTGAGTGTATTTGGATCGGGTGAGTGAGTTGATAGCGGTGTAAAAAATTTCTTCCGATATTAATAAAAAGACTCTGTAGCAGGTCTGGAGACNTAAATGACATGTTTTGTTTGATCGGACAGAATAAAATTTCAAATCACATTCAAAATTCTGAAATCATTTTAACAACAAGTATACTAGAGGATCTCCTAGTTTCTAAATCAAGCTTGATTTCACAATTTTATCTATCACCAATTATTTTATGAAAATTCGAGCAAGGATACAGACGAAAAGACCAATCAACTAGAACCCGAAATGAACTGTTTTTGTTTGCATCGGACACGAAAACAATATCAAATTCACGTTCAAATATTCTGAAATCAGTTTTAACAAATGACTAGACTCTTCCTAGTTTTCAAATCAGTTTGATTTCACAATTTATCTATCACCAATTATTTATGAAAATTCGAGCAAGATGCAGACTCGAAAAGACACCAATTGTGTAGAATTGAAAAGACAAAAATGAAGCATGAACTGTGAAGGATTTCGGAATTAGAAAAACCACAACCTGGTCACAAAGCTGCTCTTGGATACCACCTGAATGTGATCCTAATGGAGAGGAGGTCGACTGCCCTAGGATGAAACTTTGTGGAAGTTTGTGTTTTCGGATGGGGAATGGCTTCTGGAGTCTTCCCGAATAGATAGCTTTTGCGACTCACTCTACGGTTTGGGTATGGTTTTTGGATAGGCTTTGCAAGCAAGGATTGCTTTCAAAGGTTGTGATTGAATGGTCTCTCACAAGGGTTGCGGAAGGCCGCTTTGTATTCCGTGGATCGAATGTCTCACAGAGAGATGTGGAATGCTCTGTTATCCTCAATTGATTCTCAATTGATCATTACTCACACAAAAGAATCGGAAAGTTTTTGTTGAATATTACTCATTCAACAAGATCTAGAGATTCAGAAAAGGTTTTTGACATTAAAAAGTCATAGTTGAGTTCTCCAAAGAGCAGAATATAAAGCAGAAAGAAAGAGAGACGTCATTGCGAACAAGCTCCAAGACACCTCGAAAATGACATAAAAATTAAAATAAAAGTTTGAATGATAAAAATGGCTCACTACCTCTTCAAATTTCGTGGCTCTTGACATCCAAAGGGGCCATGGGTCTGAATTTATCAACAAATGGGCTATTGGGTGAAAGTGAACAATTGCCTCATAAAAACCTTGTCCAAGAAAACCCATTGGGACACAAACTTGACATAGGAAAAAGAGTACAATTGAATCAACTTGTCCCATTCATTGAATAGTTTGAATTCAAAAGCCAGAGTGGTTTGACTCACTTCTTCTCCATTCTTGTAGAAGTGATCACGATTGATTCATATTCCCTTAAGCAATCTTTCCACGGATATGGTGTCACGCAATGCCCTTTCTTTTTATCCTGTGAAACTTAGCTCTCTTTTACCAAAAATCCTCCATTGGCTTCATGTTTCTTGTCAGGTTTCAAGCTCTCCTTCCTTGTTGCTGCTCAGGATCATATCATTGTGCAAATGTCAGCAAGTTCGAAAGTGGATGCGGAAGTGAAAAATATGATTTGTGACTTGAAACGGATTATGATCTCGAGAACTTGCTGTGGAATGAGGGATACCTTCTCAAGGATGTCGTGGAAGACCTTGGACTACTCAGCTTGCCTGGCAATATGAATGATGAAGACCCGACATGGTGAGTAAGAGGTTGGAACGAAGTGAAACTTCTAAAAGGGGGTGTGAAGAAACCCTTAGACTTTCGGCTTCTTGAAGAAATGGCGAATCGATCCAGATTTTCGGATTTCAAGAGATGAATCAAACAAGATTCAAAAAGAGATGATTGATATAAAAAGTTTTAGATAATCTAGAAAGAGATACAAGAGAGTACAATTAGAATGCCAGGAGGTTACTCCTTAGGAAACCTCCAAGACAATTTACGAGAAAAAACTAGGAAATTACAAAAAACATTAAGAAAGATGAAGGACTTAACCTTAAAACTTAAATTTTAAATGTTTAAATGGATGTGATTAGATAGGATAGAATGGGGCTTGTTCATCAAGAGGCTTTGGTAAAGTACCTGGGCTTGCCTCATTAAAAACCTGCTCTTAGAAAACCATTTTGCAGCAAAAACTAAGAGGAGGGAAAAAGGAGTGCAATCCAACGGCACCTCTCTTGATGAGCGTTTAGGTGGCTTGAATCACAACCAAGGTGGATGGATTCGCACACACAAAACTGGCCTGGATGGTGTTGAGAAGGTGTTGTAGTGTTGTCTTAAGTTTGGCTTGCTTGGACCGAGTATGGGACCATTGCGAATTTGCAAGCTTTCTTTCTTCATCGTCCTCGGATTCTTGGTGCTTTGTAGCTTCTTTCGTAGCTTCTCCTTGCTCAAGTACAAGCTGCTCCTTTGGTTTAGGTTCCTTGCTGGTCATGACACATCACATAGGGTGTTCATGAGGAAGACCATGAAAAAGATGCTTACCCACAAGAGTGAAGTATGCAGGTTTCAGCTCAAAGTCATTCCTGTGAAACGCAGGAACATCGAATCGCCTGCTCGATTGGCATAGAACTGATCACGCCTGTTGTACTCACCAATCGTCCTAGCACGATTAACCACATTGCTCAACAGCTGGAGGGACAATGATGTTTCCATCTTCCATCAAGTCTTTGTCCCCTCTCATTGCACAAACGACCCTCTAAGTCTCTTGTAAGCACCAGCCTCATCTCGAATTAGAACCAATGGGTTGTTTCATCTCTTTCAGGCTCTTTTGCTTTCCTGAAATACAAGAGTCAAAAACACGTAAGTAACAACAAAATAAAATAAAAAATACGACGAGTATCGACCGATACCAGCTGGGTATCGATCGATGCCGACGAACTTAGTCGCGAAACTCTAATCTAAAATCTAATGGTGAATTTAGAGTCCCGGCAACGGCGCCAAAATTTGATATTTGCTCAAAATATAATACCCTAAAGTACCTAAGCAGTAGCTGCAGTATAATTAGGGGTCGAACCACAAAGACTCAAGAATTCACTCAATAGATATTAAGACTCGAATTAAGCTAAGCGAACAAAGTAATGCAGGAAATAAGCAGACGATTATAAAAGTTCTGAAATTCATAGAAGAAAAACGCTAGGCCTAGGGAAATTCGCCGCGGTGAATCAGAATTGCAGGTCAAATAGAATATCAGGAGGATATTAAGCACTGTTTTTGAACTTGAAACACAAAATGTAAAATCAACCAACCGTCGCTTGCGAAGATTATCTATGTCTAAACCTAGAATTCCAAATTTCTTTTGTAAATCCTATGAATTCAAACAAAGCATTAATGATCAGGTTCAATTGTTTCACAAAATCCTAAACCAAATTTCTTTGCGTTTTAGGTCTTTTGCTCTAACACTAGTTCAGGCAATCAATTCACACTTTCGTCCAATCAAACAACCTAAGATCAGATTCTAGGTCATGAAGCTAGAATCAGCAGTAATCACAAGTCTAGATGAAGAACTCTATTCAATCTCTCCTATCAATTCAGATCAAACCTAACAATTCATCAAACACCTTTGAATAACCCTAAACCTAACAAGGAATCTACTCAGACATGGTGAATGAAGCAAACATTCATGAATAAAATAGATTGCATAAAATAAATCCAGAGTAAACAAGGGTTCAGAATTGTTCTTCCCACAAAACCCGGAACCAATCTCTCCTCAAGTATTCAGAATAATAATCAAAAACTAAGTCTCCCTCTAAAAGTGGCTGAAAACCCTAAATATACATGCTAAACACGTTCTGGGCCTTAATTGTAAATAATAAGAATCTTCTGGACAAAGTTGCAGATTCTTCAGAATTTTCTGCAGTCGGTATCGATCGATACCAGGTGGGTGTCGGTCGATACCAGGACTCTGTGCTCGCCAGACTAGACTGTCTTCACGAAAACCGACATAACGTTTGATCGCACCGTTAGAATGGCCTCAAACCACTTCCAAATGAAAAGCTAATCCATTGATCTATCTTGTATCCAAATTTGAGCTCAATCCAACGGCGGAAGTTATTCAACGAATCCAAAAACAAACTCCAGAATGCTCCAATATCTCCAATTATATGCTCCAAACGCTGCCAAAACCTGAAAAGACTCAAAAGACTACAAAAACACTAGAAAGGACTCTAAAACAAGACGTATATCATGGCTAAAAACGGGTAAAAACAATGATATAATCAACTGACACTAAGAAATAAAACGAATTAAAAAGACTCAAGAACCCATTATGGTTAGTGTTTATGGTTTTGTGGGACCATAAACTAACCCTAAAGTGTGAATCAAAACCTGATATATCACTTCCAATTTTGTGGTACGATCTGTCTAGTGTAAACAAAGGTTCTGACATACCACTTCCAAATGAAAGCTAATCCATTGATCTGTCTTTTTATCCAAATTTGAGCTCAATCCAACGGTGGGAAATTATTCAACAAATGCCAAAAAACTCCAGAATGATCTAATATCTCCAATTATGCTCCAAACGTGCCAAAACCTGAAAAGACTCAAAAAGACTACAAAAACACTAGAAGAACTCTAAAAACAAGACCTATATCATGGCTAAAAACGGGTAAAAACCTTGATATATCAAATAGTATATACCATCTTGATCCATTTCTCAGCGCAATGTCTTCTGAATTCCTTGCTGATATATTCTCCACCGTTATCAGACCTTAAACATTCAACTTGAGATTTGTCTCAACCTCAACCATGTTTTCCATCTCTTGAAAATCGGAAATACTTCATGCTTATTCTCATGAAGTACACCCACACTTCCTTGTGGAGTCATCAATAAAGGTTACATAGTAGTACTAACCTCCTAGCGATGTGACCGGAGCGGGTCCCCATACATCCGTGTGCACCAGCTCCAACTTCTCAGATTTTGGTTCCCTATCTCCTTTTGAGAAACTAACCCGTTTCTGCTTTCCAAGGATGCAACTTTCACACATCTCATGATCCACCATCTTCAAATTTCGGAGCACGCCATTAGCCACTAAAAGCTTCATGCCTTTCTCACTCATGTGTCCCAACCTACAATGCCACAACTTAGTTTGTTTGGCATTCTCGACAACAGCAACCGTGTCTTCATAACTTGTTGTTCATATAGAGAAGACCTCTTTTATGACCCTTGGCAACTGCCATGGAGCCTTTCTTCACTTTCCAGGCTCCCACCACAAAGTTCACATCGTGCCCCATATGATCAAGTTGTCCTACTGAAATTAGATTTCTCATCAACTTTAGCACATGTCTAACCTTTGTGATCTTCCACACGCGTCCACTGACAGCTTCAGATTGATATCTCCAATACCAACTATTTCCAAAGGTAAAGCATCAGCTAGATATACCTTCCCATAGTTTCCTGCAACATATATTCTCCATAATGTTGCGGTGTGGTGTCGTGTGGAATGAAGCTCCAGAATCAAGAACCCAAGCATCGATCGGGATATCAACATAGGAAGTCGATGCTTTGGCAGTGCTTACGGCTGCAACATGTGCTTCACTTTCCCTTGAGGAATCATCAGATACAAACATTAATGTTTCAATAGACTTTCCTTTGTCTAGAGTTTTCTAATGTTGTTTTCTGATTCCATGAAAAATTCAAATGTATATGCATCTGTTCTAAGAGCCTTATCTAGTGGCATTGAAAACATAACATCCTCAATCTCCATTTCAGTGAATTCTTGAGTGAGGTATATATACCCATCTACTTCTGAAACACAGTAACTTATCAAGTTTCTCATCTCCTCAACCGATATACCTTAGTAATGATTTGGTTTGTGAGTTAGAAACTCATTAAAAAACCTTTCAACCTCCTTTTTAATCTCGTATTAAGTGTCTACTATGGTACCATCTTGGCATTTGATGATCGTCTTTATCGCATTCCTCACCTCTTCAAATATTTTTCGTCCAACCCTGAAACATGCAATCAAAGACTATATGCAGCATTCTGATTGCTCATCGCCAAACCAGTAAGATTATTTAAGGTTTCAAGTTGACAGAAACATTTTTTGTTTTCTTTGTTAAATTCCCAAACTTATCTTTACTCATCACTTTTATTCTTGGTTTCAACTCTTTTAACTTCTTTGAGAATCTAAGCATTGCCTATGTTGAGTTATAAAGGGTGTCCATACTATACCAAAACTCTTCAATCATCGTTAAGAGGCGTGAATTAGTCGATGCATTTGTGAACTTGAAAGGTTTACTTACACGGGGTTTATCCGCTCCAATTCTTATTCTGCACCTAAGATGATCAGAACATTCTCCTGATCAGAACATTCTCCTGATTCGAACACTCCATATGATTGTTGATACTCCACAAACCATTGGTCATTCATTAATATTACATAAGCTCTAATATTCACTAATATTAAATTGGACACGGTCTAATTGTTTGGTAATAAGCTTTGCATCAACATTTTTGTTGCACCAAATAAATAACAGTCCATGAGACGACATATCACTTAACGAGCAATAATGTACCACCTCTTGAAAATCCCTCATCCCCGTAGGTAAAGGATTTGCTTCATATAAAGGATGCTCCTCTTCTTTCAGTATTTCATTGAAATCTCCATAGAACATCCACTGTTTATTCAAATCATAGGTGAATCTTGATGATTTTACAAATCATCCCACAAGACTTTTCTTTCCTCAACAAAAACTGGAAGCGTATACAAAGAAACCAAAAATTCCTTCTTGAACCCTTAAAACTGAGCAAGTGATCAACTGACTGCTAGTTAAACAAGGAGTCAGATGCACTTAACCCAAATTCTCCATAATCGGTAAAACGTATAGTTGGGTAGGAATGCCCAATCTTTAACAATATTCTTTACCTTCGTCTCCTTACCTCTTGTTTTAAGCAAACACCCAAATTGCAAACTTCTTCTAGCACCCAACTTTGAACCACGAAATGCTTTGAAATTTTGTTGAAATCACGAACATTCCAAAAGAAGTTTGACATTTAAGATTAATGTTAGGTTAACCTTGTACCTTGTTCTATAGGAGGATCCCTTGTGGCATGAGTAGAACGAGTTGACACTGACTTATTAGGTATTTTGGAGACTCGATTAAGGAATTGACATGGCGGTAACTCCAATCTAGTCGAGATATAATGGGAGTTAGATCAAATAATTGCCCTAAAATATATGGTTGAATATTGTTACATCTTTGATTTTCTTGGTTAGATCGTTCAGAAATTCCATAATTAATGCTTTCATTTACTTGATCACTAAGAGATGGTTTTAAATTCTTTTTTTGATAGATCAAAACTGTTCCATGATAATGTCTAACAATATGACATTTCTATTCTTAACCACTACAGTTAAATTGAGGAGTGTTTGTACGTGCTAATGATATAAACATGTATTTTTCATCCTTTATGATTCATTATATCACAAGAGATAGTTTAGTGAATGTAATGAAAATTTAATTAGTAAACTTTGAGTTGGGTGATACTTGGTCATATGCTAGTCTCGTGTTCTATCATCTATTTTCATAAAATAATGGTTTATGAGGAAAATTTAGAAAAATGATTTGGCCATCTATGTCACTAGCTGCACTTATCTTTCTGATCAAACATCCCGAGAGAACTCCAAAGTTAAGCGTTCTTGTGCTGGAGAAATTTCAGGTTGGGTGACCTATCAGAAAATGATTACGGTATCGTGCGAGTTAACACAAAATACAAGAAAAGTTAACGTAGTGATTTGTAGGGTCGGTAAACAAATCTTTAAAGTCTTTGGACGACCATTGGAAGAGAGTGGGTTAAACACCCTAACTCATTTATCCGGATTAACACTTAGGCGTTTTCAACAATTTTCAATATTTACTTAACATTCTCAACGTTTGTTTGTTAGACAAGTTAAAAGCATGCATAAAATGAATTAATAGAATTAAAATCAAGGTTTTAGCACAATCATAAGTTCGTTAATAAGCTATTACGTTGTTTAAACATTAGACCAAAATAAACAAACATGAAACTACCCAAAATCCACCATCCTTCCCTTCCTTGCCTCAGTCTTCACAAGCTGGTTCAACCAAAATAATGAACATCATCATTACTTTCTTTTCCTGCATCCAAAAAGAGGCGTTAGCAAATGAATTTGCTTAGTGGAGCGGTCGTCCCGTTTCACTCGGCTTTTAGTCATTGATCCGCAGTCAAACAATAAATTCCTAAGTCTATAATGCAAGGCATGAACATTCTTTACATTCACATAGAAATCGTTCATATAAAACAATTACAAAACATTCTAATATAGCGCTATAAACATCCACACATGACAAGCAGACATTCGCAACATCAAAGACATAAAAAATCATGCAAGACTCGACTCTAGACTTAGCCACAGTCACGCACTCACTTCTGGTACAGTGATTTAGGTTTCTGACACCTCTTATTGCTTAGATCGTCGAACACTTAACAGATCCACACAGATCCACCGACAAACTTAACCAATCCGAACAGATGTACAATCTGTTGTGACAAAAATATTCAATCTCTCGCAAAACACTACAATCTGTCGCAATATCTTGCATCATACAACCACCATCGATCAGATAATCGTTCCCTTTGATAATACTTACCTGCAATTCTCGACAATTGCTCACAGATCCTTGATCACGGACGTTAGTCACTCGCAGATCCTCACAGTCCCTCGATGATCAACAACATAAACTTCTCAAAATCGCACTTAGGGTTCTTTCAGAGTTCTTAAGTATGAATAGAATGAGAGGCGATCATAAACTATTTATAAGATTAGGGTTTTGCATTTTGCCCTAAAAATCCACCCGTTTAACAAACCGGGTTTGGGCATGACAATCGGGCCTGATGGTTCCATGATTTCGCACATCGGTCCAACGTTATTTAACATTTCTCCACGCTTTCCGACCATTATCCATGATGTCTAAACATTACTGATGCTATCCAAACACTATCACGTTGTACGAACACAACCAACGATGTACAAACACATGAAATTATCGGAAATCAGCTTCTAAATTGATTTTCCTCAAACATTCGAATTTCCAACGACCAAGTTCGTCAATCCTTCGCAAACCAACGATGATCCTCAAACCATCCCCGATGATCCTCGTACCATCCTCGATGATCCTCGATAGAATCATTAGATATGGGTGTTACAGTGGGCCCATAAGCCGAGAGGGAAAATGGGGATTTCTAAGTTGGCGATCGGGATATTACATTTGGTATCATAGATGATTTCAGACGAGTGTTGAGTCAAGAGGACTCACACCATCGGGGGATGATGGTCTTGGTACACAATGAAGAAGTTGCGATCTAGTAGTAGGGGTGATTGTAACATCTAAATTTCATGAAACATGGTGGTGCATGAGAAGAGTTTAAAATCATTTATTTTGTCACCTTAGTGCACTTATCTTTTCGATCAACATCCCTAAAAACTCCAGAGTTAAATATGTTTGTGCTAAAGTAATTTCAGGATGGTTGACCTATCAGGTAGTGATTTATGTTAGCGTGTGAGTGAGGACAAAAGACAGGGAAAGATCAGTTGGTGATTTAAACACATATTTAAAGCCTCCAAAAGTAATGAACTGACCGTCAGAAGAGGGTGGACCCATGAGCCGAGAGAAGATGTGGGGCTCACTAAAGATGGCAGTTAGGGCGTTACACTTGCCTAGGAATGAACAGTTAAATCTTAGAATGAAATTGTTAGAGATTGGATTAGATTTGCATCCTGACCTTGACCCAAAGTGGTTTTAGGGGGGGGGGGGTTTATTATATTGATGATATATGGAGATTTTTGTTTTTTTGAGCAAATGCCCTTAATGCAATTTTTGGAGAAAACTTGATCTCGGGTGCCACTTATTGATCTACATGCCACTCTTTTCAATTTAACATGTGTTATTCCTTTTTTGCCTTAAATAATAATTAAAAAATGAAATAATTAAAAAAAAAAAAAAGCATTTCCCGAACGCGATTGCATCCCTCTTCATCTTTTCTTTCCTGACGACTCTCCTCCAACGAAAGCAAACGCGTCGTCCATCTTGCTGCCGCTGGTGACGCCTCTGGAAGCTCGGAATACAGTTTTTCTCCTCTTCCTTCTCTGTATTAAGTGAGTTATATTGGGTTTTGGGTTTGGGGATTAGGGATTTTAGGATATATTAGGGATTTGATTGTTGAATTTGCTTGTTTGTTTGCAAATTTCGTTGGTAATCATGTTCAGTGAGTTGATAAGGTATTTACATTGATTATTTATCGAATATAGTTGTTGAATACAATTGTTGAATATATTTGTGTAATTGTTATATGAACGTGTTTGTGTGTTTATTCCAACTATGTACAACTAAGAACATCTCTGTATTTTATCTACCTTGAACAATTTTGAAATGTCTAATTTTTATTCATTATGATTCAACAATGTTATACGGGATCCATCCAAAAAGAACATGTGCCATTTTAGCTATTACGTAAATCCAATTTTGCATAATTTCAAATGTGACAAGTTCAGCGGACTCAATTGCACCATTCCTTCGTCGTATAGAAGATAGTTCCGATCGTTGAGTTTGATAATACTGTAATACATATTTATTTAATTAAAAAGCGGAGTTATTTTATTATTATAATTAATTTTATGTATTTAATTCGTTTAAATTAGTATTTTAATTATTAAAATTAGTATTTAATTTTTTTGAGCTATTAAAAACCCCCAATGAAGGCTTATAAGTATTCAACATTCATCTTAAACCTAAAAAAAAGTTTCATTCAATATTAATTATATATTATACATAATATTGTTTTCACCTAAACCATCCCGAGAGGTCACCCATCCTGAAATTGCTCCAGCTCAAGCACTCTTAACTCTGGAGTTCTCTCGGGGTGTTTGATCGAAAAGATAATTGCACTTTGGTGACATAGGTGGCCAAATCAATTCTTTTAAACCTCTTCGCATGCACCATCATATTCCTGAAACTAGGATGTTACAATGAAACCCTCCCAAATGCTTACTAATAGTGAAAACTCATGTGTCCAACTAGAAAATAATAAAGTATATTCATGCCAACTACAAATACACAAAAATCGACAAAGTAAAACTATGAAGACGAACCTCCAACTGTACATTTGGGGACAACTATGTGTATATCATGCCGCCAAAGATACTCTTTATCACACGTGGAATCATAATATCCAGCCGAAAAATTACACCCCTGTACCTACACACGGAATTTTTTTAATAATTATTAAAGGAAATAAACATATTAAAATATTATATTTCTCCTTTTTCCCCTTTTTCTCCATTTCCCCAAATTTCTCTATTTTCGCCAATTTCTAGGTTTACTAGTCGTATTAACTTGTACCTACTAAACATAGTTATATCAAATCAGTAGCATGTGCCTCAATTGTACCTAATAAACCGAATTGTACCAAATTGGTGCACATTAACGACGTTTCGGTTCCTTCATATGGCTACGTTTTACAGAAGATGTTCTTTCATAATGGTCACGTTTTGGTTTCCACCACGACCATATGTGTCTTTTCGTAGGGTAATGGTGAGGTTATAAATTAGAAGAGGAAGAGTAATCTAAATCCAAGAAGGAGAGACAATTAATGAAACATGTTTTAGAAGATGGTGAAGCATCCAAATCCAAGAGGGAGAGACACTCTTCTTCCATGACAATCTTAGATCTTGATATGATCCTAAGTAGCATCATGGAGGAGTAGCTTGAACCGGTACATATTGCTGAGAATGAATGTGAAGGAAAGCTTGTAGATGAGGAAATGCACAATCTGTTTGGTACAAAGTTCATCAAGGATGATTACTCAAGTGGGTATGTGACCCATTTGTACTCTTTTTCCCTTACCTTTGGTTTTGTCCCAATGGGTTTTCCAAGGAAGGTTTTTAATGAGGCATTTGGGCTCATATTTTCTCAATCCCATCTTGTTGTAATCATGCCTTTGCCCAACAACAAATTCAATCATGATCCCAGGCCCAACAACAACATGATTTTCAAGAAGAAGGAGACTAAGGGGGCTAACTTTCTGAATTCAAACTCCAGATTAAATGCTGCCACCAAGTTCTACATTACCAAAGCACTTCTCCCTCTTTCTTCTCTTTATTGGACGTTTTGTGTGTGTGTATGACCCTTAGGGTTTATGTTTTCTATTTATACTCTTGTATCTCTTTTCTGAACTTCATCCTGGATTTGGATCACAAAAAAATCAATCAAACTCTTGTCTTAAAAATCTCAGAATTATCTATCTTATGGTCTTATGATCGATTGTTGTTTCTACAACATCTCTGTTGTGCCATCTATCTCTCTTGTGAACGTGTTGCTTGTCTCTACAAGTCACTCTCTAACGTTCTACACTCTCAATCCAGAAGTGGATTCCGCACACTTCTGTCTCTATCCAACACTCTCACCAACTTCTTTGAGCGAGTCCTAGGGAGATCGTATCAAGTGGTATCAGCGCACTCATATAAGATTTGGTAATCTCGTTCCTTTATCTATCAGTTTGTGTCTGTTCATCTTCTCTTGTAGATATTTTATGTTCAAGTGTTTTGATCTGTGTTATATTTTATGTTTGATTTTCTATGATACAGTTTGTTATAAGATCTAGTGTGTGGTCTCAGTTTGTTTCAAGTTCTGTCGATTTGTTTCTAGAATTTGCCTCTTCAGTTTTTGGGCGAATTTTGTTTTCGTGAGAACTTGTTACTAGTTTTGTTTTGCTGTCTTATTCTCAGGTACAAAATGAGTGAAGAAGGTGACAATAGCAACAACAACAAACTATTCATGGAGGCTATGATGAAACGTTTTGAGCATATGATGAGACAAAAAGGAGAAGAGCTGCATCAGAGAATTGATCGGCTACAAGAAGTTTTTATTCTTAGGAGAATTCAAGAAATAAACATTAATCCAGTTTGTAACCAAAGTCAGCCCATACACGATGATGATAATGTTTCTTCTCAAGGCAGTCCAAGGCGTGAAAGAGGTGCAAGGGAACTAACTGATGTTGATATGAAAGGCATGAAGTTGAAAGTTTTTCCTTTTCATGGTAAGAATGATCTGGATGCGTACTTGGAATGGGAAAAGAAGATCGAGATGATCTATGAATACCAAGAATATTCATATCTCAAGATAGTGAAACTAGCTGCAACAGAGTTCTACGGCTACGCTATCAGCTGGTGGGATCAGATCACTACAAGCCGCAAACGCAATAGAGAGCCACTTGTTGATACTTGGAATGAGTTAAAAGCACTCATGAGGAAGCGTTTTGTTCCTAGTCACTATCACAGGGAGCTGCACCAAAAGCTAAGACGCATGACTCAAGGAAACAATAGCGTAGAGGACTATTTTCAAGAAATGGAATCTCTAATGATCAAGGTTGATATTGTTGAAGATGAAGAAGCGACCATTGCTAGGTTCTTGAGTGGGCTAAACCGAGAAATTCAAGATAGAGTGGAGATACAAAGCTATGCAGATCTAGAGGAGGTATATCACAAATCTATTCTTGTCGAGCAACAGATCATAAGAAAGGGATCAAGATCAACATTTGGAACTAGCTCAACTTCGGCTAGGCCTACCTATGTCAAAGAAGAAAAGGCTGAAGTCGAGCCTAAGGTGTTTTCAAAACCATTCCCTACCAGTTCAGACTCCAATGGAAAAATGGAAGCTACATCTACTAGAGCTCGTGAGACTATTTGCTTCAAGTGTCAAGGAAGAGGACACATCGCTAGTGCATGTCCTAATAAGAGAGTTTTGATTCTCTTAGACAATGGTGAGTACGAATCAGAAGAGGAAAAAGAGATCTCATATTCAAATGAAGGACATGAGGAGTATGTTGCTGAAGAAGACCTTCTAATGGTAAAAAAAATACTTAACGTGCAAGCTAAGACAGAGGAAGAAGCACAAAGAGAAAATTTGTTTCACACTAGATGTTATGTGCAAGACTGATATGCTCAAATATAATACCCTAAGAGTACTAAAGCAGTAGCTGCAGTATAGTAGGGGTCGAACCACAAAGACTCAAGAATTCACTCAATAGATATTAAGACTCGAATTAAGCTAAGCGAACAAAGTAATGCAGGAAATAAACAGCAGAATATAAAAGTTGTGAAATTCAATGGAGGAAAGCGCTAAGCCTAAGGAAATTCTTCGGTAAATCAGAATTGCAGATCAAATAGAATGTCAGGAGGATATTAAGCACTGTTCTTGAACTTGAAACACAAATGTAAAATCAACCAACCGTCGCTGCGAAGATTATTTATGTCTAAATCTAGAATTCCAAATTTCTTTGCAAATCCTATGAATTCAAACAAGCATTAATGATCAGGTTCAATTGTTCACAAAATCCTAAACCAAATTTCTTTGCGAATAGGTCTTTTGCTCATCTAACACTAGTTTAGGCAATCAATCACACTTTCGTGCCAATCAAACAACCTAAGATCAGATTCTAGGTCATGAAGCTAGAATAAGCAGTAATCACAAGTCTAGATGAAGAACTCTATTGAATCTCTCCTATCAATTCAGATCAACCTAACAATTCATCAAACACCTTTGAATAACCCTAAACCTAACAAAGAATCTACTCAGACATAGTGAATGAAGCAAACATCATGAATAAAATAGATTGCATAAAATAAATCAAGAGTAAACAAGGGTTCAGAATTGTCTCCCACAAAACCCGGAACCAATCTCTCTCAAAGTATTCAGAATAATGATAAAAACCCTAAATATAATGCTAAAACACGTTCTGGGCTTAATTGTAAATAATAGAATCTTCTGGGCCAAGTTGCAGACTCTTCAAACTTGTAAAATCACGTGTTTTCTTTTCCTGCATTTGGTGTCGATCTATACTGGGTTGGTGTCGGTCGATACCAGGACTTTGTGCTCGTCACACTGGACTGTCTTCACGAAAACTGGCATAACTTTTGATCGCACCAGTAGAATGGCCTCAAACCACTTCCAAATGAAAGCTAATCCAAAGATCTGTCTTGTATCCAATTTTAAGCTCAATCCAACGGTAGAAAATTATTCAAAGAATGCCCAAATGCTCCAGATGTGCTAAAACTTGAAAAGACTCAAAAAGACTACAAAAACACTAGAAGGACTCTGGAAACAAGACCTATATCATGGCTAAAAACGGGTAAAAACCATGATATATCAACTCCCCCAGACTTAGCCTTTGCTTGCCCTCAAGCAAACAGAAAACCAAACCAAGAGAAAGAAGTTTGAAAACACGGAGACTCACCTGTTCTTAAAACATCGCAATAACCATTTTCCCAAGCTTTCCAGATATCACCTAATTAGTTTCAGATCTAACCACCATGTACTTCTCCGTAGACATTCGCAGCTTCCCAGACTCCACACATAATCTCACATGATCATCCAACCAAACCCTTATCGCCAGTTTCATCACTGCAGCCAATGTTTAAGAATCTTCTAGATTCTTTTCCATACAATATCTTGACAAAAGTACTACCCAAATTACATACTTTTGGTATTGTTTTCCTCTCCCCCAGACTTATCTCTTTTTATGTTCTCTTTATTTTTTATTTTTTAGCTTCGCATATACAAATCAAGGTTTGAGACGCGAGTATTGATGGTGTTTGCCACCAAATCCCCGGTTCTCCCCTCTCAATGTATCAAAGGCTTATGACGAATAATGGGGTCCCGAGAAATGTTCCTACCCCTCGCTTCCAACCTTTGTGTGATCATTCCTTATCCAAGTAGAATAATGGGATCACTGGAAATTTTCCTAGCCCTCTACTCGGCGGAAATCATCTCATCTTTTATGCATCTTATTTACCAACGTGTGTCAAGGGAGAGGTATACCATTATTTTCAAACACATGGGTTTCTTTGTCAGATATGAATGATGAATCAAGCTCTATAAACACTAACCACAACGATGAAGTGCAAAAATTTGGCTCAGTCTTATATGGATTTTGCTGGAAACATGAGTGACTCCTAGTTAGCTGGTCAACCTTTGGATTTTTCATTAGTCTGAACTAAAACTGTTTCTGAAACAACGGTCACTCAGAAGCAAAATCAACACAATAGATCCAAGAACAAGATCATAATCTCCAACAAGCTTGACTCGATAAAACAAATTTGACACAAATACAGACTGACTCTAAGAAAAACAAGCACAATGTCAGCGACTACCTCCCCCAGACTTAAACAACACTGTCCCCAGTGTTATCTAGTCTAGATTTGGCAAAAGAAACAAAAAATCTATGTGAATTTTGGAAAATTGAAGAAGTTACCTGAGATGGTGATGAGTGTCGATCGACACAGCACTAGTGTCGATCGATACAAGACGTTGATTGACACAAGGAATCCTTTCCATAGCTCCTTAGTTGCTGATTCATGCAAAACACAAGACACAAAACCAAAAACAGAGAAATAAAAGAAATAAAAGAACTTATATACAGACTTACCAGTGGGTCGCCTCCCACCAAGCGCTTGTTAATGTCATTAGCTTGACCGTGTCGGGGCTCAGCTATCAGTCAGGATCGGGTCGAGAACTAACCCTGAAGTAAGCTCCACAACCAGACATCTCCAACTTCAGAGTTCTGCTCAACATACCCTCCACAACATCCTTTCCTTTCTCTTTCAGCTCTGAAGGGAGGATAA
Organism: Crucihimalaya himalaica; assembly: GCA_004349715.1. Taxonomy (NCBI): domain Eukaryota; kingdom Viridiplantae; phylum Streptophyta; class Magnoliopsida; order Brassicales; family Brassicaceae; genus Crucihimalaya; species Crucihimalaya himalaica. The sequence goes on from SMJT01000135.1 coordinate 200,557, forward strand.
CTCTAACCTTAGAGAATGGTTTTGAGGTTCCCTTGCACTTCACCTTATATTCAATCATATCTCCATCACACTTCTGAGGGGCAAGAGTCACATAGGTAGCACTCTCGATTCTCTTATTCTTCACCTTCTTTGTTGCCGTAGCTGTTTTGATGTCTTTCTTGGTGATGATAAAAGGGCCATATAAAAGATCTATGACATTTGGCTCATCATAAGGCTCGTCCAACAGATCAATCACCAACGTCTCTCCCGTGACAACAGTGATGCAAGAGACATGTGTGGGAGCTCCTCTAGTAGGAATGGCTTTGTAGTTTACCTCTTTGTCAATGTAGGAGAACGAGATTTGCCTACTGGGTGTGTCCATAATCGCACCAGTTGTAGCCATAAACGGTCTTCCAAGAATCAAAGGTGTACTAGATCTTGCACTCATTTCCACAACCTGAAAATCAGTAGGAACCAGACAGTCTCCTACTTTGACGAGCAAATTAGGGATTGTACCGTATGGGACCGAGATGGAAGAGTTCACAAATGTAAGAGGCGTCTTCGGAGATCTAATAGCAGCTCCCAATCTCTCTGCAACTGCCCTTGACATGACATTGACGCTAGACCCTAAGTCAACGAGAGACTCTTTGAAATCAACTCCTTTTTAGTCAACTGCTTCATTGGAGGTGGTGTACTTCTTGCCTTGATGAAGAGTGCCTTAATCTCTTCCTCGGTTTCTCTGCAACCTCGGAAGCAACCAAGCAGGGGGCGGTTTTCCACAGCTTCTTCAAATGAAATGTTATTAGGAACATTCCTCACCATCTTCTCAAAAGCAAGCAACTTCTCTGCAGTGATGGGGTTTTTGAGATGTCTTGGTGGCAAAGGATATGGAAATTTAGGCTTGTAGACACGTTCCTCAACAATCCTCGGTGTTTTTGAAATTTTCAGCTCAGTCTGCGGGGGGTGTCGATCAACACCAGTCTGGTGTCGATCGATACTGCTCATCTGTGTCGTTTTTGCAGGTTGGTGTCGATCGACACCGGTAGTGGTGTCTTGGTCTTTTCTCGCATACTGGCGTTTCCTCGGTGTCTGGTCTGACACTCTAGAGTTTTATCCAGGATAGTCTGTTGGACAACTAGGTGTTAAAGCGTGACTCGGTCGACACAAGGTTGTGGTGTCTCTCAGTACGACACAGGGTTTGCCGTGTCGTGGTTCGACACTTGGTGTTAGTGGATATCTTTGGTCGACAGTTGGGTTCCAGTTGTCGGTCGACACTGACGTATCAGGCTCAAAATCACGTTCTTGTGGTGATTGCATTGACGTAAGTCATGCTGTGATTGAACCGTGTTTCCCTTGACAGCTGCTGATGTCTGAGCAATTGAGTTTCCAGCATCTTCTTGATGAATCCTAAAAGCTTCGATTTCCAATTCAGATCTGTGTACATGGCATCCATCTTCTCATTAAAATCAACTGTCATCTTCTGTTGTCCTCACAAAATATTGTTCAAGCATGGATTCAACCATTGCTTTCCTGGAGTCTTAGAGGCGGAGTCTGGTAAGAAGAACTTCACCGTAGGCGGCGTGCTCCACTCGGTTTCGGCGGCAAAGGAATTTGCTCCAAAATCAGAGCTTGAATCCTCCTCGCCGAGGTTGTTGGTGAAGTCCTCTCTGTGTTAGTTGTTAACTGAGTATTATCTGTTGGTAATTACTTAATATCCTCTGTATTACCATCTCTATATGCTATTATTACAACCTCATGTCTTCAATCTTCTTCACTTACAACTCACCTTATAGCAATTGTTACAGTCCTCTTCGTTACAATATACCATACAGGAAGATATAGTGTAGTGAATCCAGCTTGGCTTGACCTTAGCAAACTGCGATCCATCCAAATATCTAAGCCGCTTCTTCTGCTCAAAGTCTGCATCGATTGGTGCTATTGCGTAGACGCCAAAATTCTCAATAAGCACATAAGCATCGTCAGGGTACCTGGTGTTGAAATTCCCATTACTCGCGGCATCTAAGGCCATCTGATACTCCAATAATCCCTCTGAAGGAAGATACCCATCAACTGAACCCGTGAAAACCCGTGATGTGGACAATCTCTCTGATACGATCTGAATCTCACCAAGCAGCCTTAAACGCCTCTGTTGCTCTCTGAGAAAACTGGGAGATTTTGTTCCGGAGCTCTTTGGATCTTGCATCATCATAAAAGTTGTTCAGGAACGCGTTCTTAGTCTCCTCCCAAGTAGTCAAACGAACCAGGAGGCAACTGCTTCAGCCAGTAAGCTGCATCCCCACCAAGAGACTATGGGAAAAGCTTACAGAAAGAGGAAAATAACATAGGCACTCCATTGTACTTGATGCTAGTGACCAAGTCCTCAAACCTCTTCAATGATCCATAGGGTGTTCATGAGGAAGGCATGAAAAAGATGCTGACCCACAAGAGTGAAGTATATGCGTATCAGCTCAAAGTCATTTCCTCTGAAATGCAGGAACAGAATCGTTGCTCAAATTGGCATAGGAACTGATCAGGCCCTGTTGAATCACCAATCGTCCTACCAACCCAGATCAACCACATCATTCGCAACATCACAACAGTTAGGAGGCACAATGATGTTTTCATCTCCATCAAGTCTTTGTCCCCTCTCATTTTGTCACAATTGATCCCTCATGGTCTCTTCAGGCTCCAGCCTTCATCACGAACTAGAACCAATAGGGTTGTTCATCTCTGTCTAGCTTCTCTTATTGACTTTCACTGAAACACAAGAGTCAAAATACATGTATTAGTAACAAAAATAAAAATAAAAAAATACGAACGAGTATCAACCAGATACCAGCTGAAAAAAGGTATCGATTTGATACACGATGAACTTAGTCGAAATTCTAATCTAAAATCTCAATGACGTGAATTTCAGTCCCAAGCAAACGGCGCCAAAATTTGAGATGCTCAAATATAAATACCCTAAAGATACTAAAGCAGTTAGCTGCAGTATAGTAGGGGTCGAACCACAAAGACTCAGAGAATCACTAATAGATATTAAGACTCAAATTAAGCCTAAGCGAACACAAGTAAATGCAGGAAATAAAAGCAGAATATAAAAGGTTGTGAAATTCAATGGAGGATAAGCGCTAAGCCTAGAGGAAATTCCCCGGTAAATCAGAATTGCATAGTCAAATAGAAATGTCAGGAGGATAATTAAGCTATTGTTCTTGAACTTGATACACAAATGTAAAAATCAACCAACCGTCGCTGCGAAGATTAATTATGTCTAAATCTAGAATTCTAAATTTCTTTTGCAAAATCCTATGAATCAAACAAGCATTAATGATCAGGTCAATTGTTCACAAAATCCTAAAACCAAATTTCTTTGCGAATAGGACTTTTTGCTCATCTAACAACTAGTTTATGGCAATCAATCACACTCTTCGTGCCAATCAAACAACCTAAGATCAGATTCTAGGTCATGAAGCAGAATATAGCGTATTATCACAAGTCTAGATGAAGAACTCTATTGAATTTCTTTTCCTATTCATTCAGATCAAATTCATACAATTCATCAAACACTTTGAATAACCCTAAACCTAACAAGGAATCTACTCAGACATGAATCAATGAAACAAAAATCATAGAATAGAATTGCATAGAAATAAATCAAGAGTAAACAAGGGTTCATAAATTGTCTCCCAAAACCTCGAAACCATCCTCTCTCCAAGTATTCAGAATAATGATAAAAACCCTAAATATAATGCTCAATACACGTTCTTGGCTTAATTGTAAATAATAGAATCTTCTGGCCAAGTTGCAGACTCTTTCAAACTTGTAAAATCGCGGTTTTCTTGTCTCAGTCGGTGTGTTTCTTTCGGATACTGGGTTGGTGTCAGTCGATACCAGGACTCTTGTGCTCGTCAGACTGGACTGTCTTCACAAAACTGCATAACTTTTGATCAGCACACCGTTAGAATGGCCTCAAACCACTTCCAAATTGAAATATACAGGGCTACAATATATTCTTTTTTCCCAAAACAATAAATATATTTGTTTGTATCCAAATTGAGCACATAACCACTGGTGGGTGAAATTATTCAAAAATGCCCAAATGCTCCAGACGTTGCTATGAAACGACCACATTTTTTTTCTTAAACATTTAATCACATTAATATTAATTCCCATAAAACAATATTAATTCAAACCACACAATTCAAACCAACAATTTAACCCCGCAACGGAAACCAACAATTCAAGTCTAGCAATACTAACCAATTGCAATACGAAAATAAAACACAACAACCGAACCCTAAATCATCCTCCTCTCCTCGCCCTGATTCCACGATCACACTTTATCCTTACCTGCATCACACACACACAAGAGATGCGTAAGTATTATCAAAAATACTTAGTGAAGCGATCCTACCATCTACGAGCTATACACACAAGCAAGTAAGATCACAATACCACAGAGAAACGAACATGGATTCATCACAATCCATCCCACACAACACAACAGGCAGTCACACAATCCAATCGCTTAGATAAGCTCATGGTCACGCACTCACCTCGATAACACAACGAGGAAACGACCAAGGTAACCCACACACGAACTTAGAAGGACCTTACTCACGAGCTCTCACAAGCTCAGCTCAACCTACAGCCAAAACAACAACCAAACACCCAAGTTACCACAACTTGGGTAAAACTGGGTAAAACCAGAAAACGGCCGCCGGAAAGATTGAACCATAACTTTCAATCTAACCGTCCACTTTCAAAACCAATCGGTGGAATTAAGCTTCTAGATGTCCTGAAACTACTCACCAATTTTCGTAAGGATCCGATCACAGACGCGACGTAGATCTCACCCCGAGTCTCCGCTGGTCTGCCCTCGACGGAAATCCAAACACCTCCACGAAAACATGAATAACTTTCAAACTACGGACTCAAATCCAGATCCGTAAAAAGGAGCATCTATATCCAAGGCTTAACTACAACTCCACCAAAAATCGTTACCTTTTGACACGATTTGATCGGTCGAAACCTCTTTCTCCCAGACTATGTCTGCTGAATCCGGAATTTACTTCCAAGGACTTGTCCTTCTTCTCTTCTCAAGGTAAGAGCTCCCTCTTTCTCCTTTCTCTCTCTCTCACTCACAGCCACGAAAAGATTGCACAAAAAAAGAGAAAAGTTGAGTTTTATAGGATGGCTAGGGATTCCACTGATTAATCCCACCAACCCCACTAACTCACCAACTCCACTAACTCACCAACTCCACTAATCCACTTGCCTCACTTTTCTGATCCCGCGCTGACCAGACAAGTCGGCTCGCGGTCCGAACTCGACTTTAATGTCGGAACCCGACCTCACAATACCCCGAGCTCGCGCAACATACCTGAGCTCGCCACACCCAAACTCGCTAAACCCGAGCTTGCCACAATCCCAACCACAAAATCCTCCCGAGCTCATTAGCCCCCGGACTCATTAGCAACCCGAGCTCGTTAATACCCTAAGCTCGTTAACGTCCCGAGCTCATCAACATTTCCTTTTCCGGAACACGGGCGTTACATGCTAAAACCTGAAAAGACTCAAAAAGACTACAAAAACACTAGAAGAACTCTGGAAACAAGACCTATATCATGGCTAAAAACGGGTAAAAACCATAATATATAAAAGACAAAGTATGCAATCTCATAATCAATGGAGGAAGCTGCACCAATGTGGCAAGTGAATACATGGTTAACAATCTTGGTCTGACCGTAAAGAAGCATCCAAAGCCATACAATTTGCATTGGCTCAATGATGAAGGTGAAATGCGAGTGAATAGCCAAGTAACTGTTTCTCTAACCATTGGAAAATACGAAGATGATATGCTGTGTGATGTTCTACCTATGGGAGTAAGTCACATTCTTTTGGGAAGACCATGGTAGTATGATAGAAGAGTGACTCATGATGGCTCTACCAACAAGTACTCTTTCGAGTTCAAAGGCAGAAAACACACTCTAGTTCCAATGACACCATTCGAGATTTATCAAGATCAAAAGAAGAAGGGAAAAGAAGTTGAGAGTAAACCTTATAAGCAATCAATTTTCCTTGCTAATGCTGTTAATATCCATCAAACTCTTCTTTCTCGATCATTTAGTCATCAATCTGCTTATATCTAAATTTTGTTGGTTTTATCTAATACTTCACCGGATCTGTCGAGTGGAAGATCTCTTGTTTTGCAGGATTATAAGAATGACTACTCAAACGAAAACACAAAGAACATTCTTCTAAACAAAGGAGATGAATTTTTTTGTTGTAATGAACCTTTATAAGAGATTAGTCCGAGAAAAATCCAGTTTGGACAACTTGATTTCATCTGCCCTCTGAACGACTCATCCGAAGGCCTTATCTTCACCAAGAGTCTTATGTTTAAAGAACATCTAAATGATAAAACCACTACTGGACAAGGTAAGTTCTCTCATTCTAACATGAATCTTAAGACTAATGGTTGTGTTCCTTTGTTGTTTAAACATACATGTTCTGTTTTGCTTCAACAACAACAAATCGGATCCAATGGAGGTCAAGTCAGACAAGAAGGAGAACTAAGAGAGGAAGTGAGTGTTAAACTTATGGAGTTTAACCATTCTAAACGTTTATACACTAAAGAGCACTCCACACTTCAAACTCCAGCACATCTCACCTCCAAAACCGACAATACAAACTTGCAAGGTAATTATATTCCAAACTCAAGTTCTAATGGTTCTAACTTAGCTTTGTTCTTAACAGATGGTCCTCATTTGAGGACAAATCCTTTTCAACTAAGGGAAGATGATATGATCCTGAGTAGCATCATGGAGGAGCAGCTTGAACCTGTACATATTGCTGAAAATAAACGTGAAGGAAAGCTTGTACCTGAGGAAATGCACAATCTGTTTGGTACAAAGTTCATCAAGGATGATTACTCAAGTGGGTATGTGACCCATTTGTACTCTTTTTCCCTTACCTTTGGNCTCACCTCCAAAACCGACAATACAAACTTGCAAGGTAATTATATTCCAAACTCAAGTTCTAATGGTTCTAACTTAGCTTTGTTCTTAACAGATGGTCCTTATTTGAGGACAAATCCTTTTCAACTATGGGATGATGATATGATCCTTAGTAGCATCATGGAGGAGCAGCTTGAACCTGTATATATTTCTGATAATTAACGTGAAGGAAAGCTTGTATCTGAGGAAATGCACAATCTGTTTGGTACAAAGTTCATCAAGGATGATTACTCAAGTGGGTATGTGACCCATTTGTACTCTTTTTCCCTTACCTTTGGTTTTGTCCCAATGGGTTTTCCAAGGAAGGTTTTTAATGAGGCACGTGGGCTCATATTTCCTCAATCCGATCTTGTTGTAATCATGCCTTTGCCCAACAAAAAATCCAATCATGATCCCAGGCCCAACAACAACATGATTTTCAAGAAGAATGAGACTAAGGGGCTAACTTTCTGAATTCAAACTCCAGATTAAATGCTGCCACCAAGTTCTACATTACCAAAGCACTTCTCCCTCTTTCTTCTCTTTATTGGACGTTTTTTGTGTGTGTGTGACCCTTAGGGTTTATGTTTTCTATTTATAATCTTGTATCTCTTTTCTGAACTTCATCCTGGATTTGGATCACAAAAAAATCAATCAAACTCTTGTCTTAAAAATCTCAGAATTATCTCTCTTATGGTCTTATGATCGATTGTTGTTTCTACAACATCTCTATTGTGCCATCTATCTCTCTTGTGAACGTGTTGCTTGTCTCTACAAGTCACTCTCTAACGTTCTACACTCTCAATCCAGAAGTGGATTCCACACAATCTATCCAACAATCTCACCAACTTTTTTGAGCGAGTCCTAGGGAGATCGTATCAGATCTTCCTCATGGTCTTCTCACCACCATTATGTTGATCGTGTCCCAAAACTCGCTCCGTTATATGGTAATGGTGAAAACGACTTGTAAGTGTTTTCAGGCAATTTGAAGATTTGGTTTTCTTAAGGTCTATTGATTGTTATCTTATACGTCCTCCTTGGAACTTCGGTCATGAACTAGATAGGTTAACTGTATATTATTTTGAAAACAATAATCCTTCTACCATTTTCATGAGAGGTATGCCTGAGTTCTTCTGAGAAGGCAATTTGAATCAAGGACTCTCAACGAGATATGATGTTGTTGTTTATAGTTATGCAATACTTTGTACGATCATGACTCCTGGAGACCATTTTGGCAGAAAACTTACCAGTCCGAGCATGGATTTGTTTAAAGAGAAAGAAGGAGACTCGTGAATACAATCATTCCATACACATGGCCTTAAAAACTTCCTCAACTGTTTTTGTAGAGGGAGGCTTAATGGCCGGAAAATTTACAACTGTAAGTGTGCTCCTCGAAATAAATAGGAATACGAGTGGAATGAGAATTCAAAGGCGGCGGAGATGAAGCATGTGTAATTTATGCTTTTGGATCATTCCAAATTTATTGGTTTTGTAGAGAGTAACGTAAAAAAATTGACTGGTTTTGATACATCCCAATTTTTTTTGAATGTTTGTACTTGAGGAACGTTAGCAAAGTATCACATAATTTATTGTTTACCATAGATTTACTTCTGCGTAAAGTACAACTATGTACAACTACGTTTAACAAAGTACAACTATGTACAACTACGTTTAATAAAGTACAACTATGTGAATGTTGTCGTTAAACATCACCTTCTTTCTCGTTACTTCCACGTAAAGTACAACTATGTTCAACCAAGTACAACTGTGCGAATGTTGTACATATTTTTAACTCCTTTAGACATCTATGTAAATGTGCTAATGAAATTCCACATTAGTTTGGAGGCGACGATTGTTTTTTTTTCTTCATATTTCAGCTATGTTCAACAAAGTACAATAAGGGTAATTGTACTAGAATCCATAAATTTATTGGAGTTAGGTCGGATGATCGGTGTGGGCTGGATTCTTTAGGTTGGGTTGGTAATTATTGTTATTTCATACTGAGTTTTTTGTAATTTCCTTCGATTACGATTCAAAAGTAAATGCAAAAGAAGATGAAAAAAAAGAAGATGGCATTAAGGACCCCTTCTTTTGGGAAAATGACATTAAAGCCATTGTTCCTTGTTTTTTTATTGAAAAAACATGCTATTGAAGTTAAGATTTTTAAATCTCTTTTCAAATCACACCTCTAAAGGTGTTACATTGAAGGATTTTTCTTTTAAAAATAGTTTATCATTTTGCCCAAAATAAAAGAGGTTATCATTATCTTCTTAAAAAAGTTTATTATTTGTAAAACTATTTGCGTTACGAGACCATGACATTGGTTCATAGCTTAAATATGAAATCTAAATTTTGCAAATATCGATAGCAGAGCGTAAGGAATGGATTAAACCAAGAAAATGAAGTTAGGTTCAAGAAAATGGACTAAATATGGGTTTTCATTTTCCAACTTTTATTCTTAAGTTGGAGTTAAGTTTATCATTTTTTTTAATTATATTATATGGTTTTTCATTTTTATATCAGTAATTATTTTGTTTTTATTGCTTCTTCCCTTTTACAAATAATCGACTCTTGAAGAAAAAAGAGACCAAGGATATATACATAATTTCACATAATAAATTCAAAACATTACATACTTGATATGTAATAAATTAAAATAAATACAAAACTGCATCTTTTTATTTTCTTGTTCGGTCAAGCTACGTTTTTGCCGGTAAAATAAAGTTTCACAAATTATGCCTGGTAAAAGCCTTCATTAGGGTTAATATATATATGATTTGTTACTCATTGTCACTTGTTTTATTTCTCTACAATAGCCGCAAACTTGTTCCTCATGAGTTACAACGTTTTCCTCATTAATATATGATTTTGTGTCTTTTCAAAAAACACGATATGTTTATGGATATGTGCTTATATAGAAACTTTATCTATTTATTATGCTCAACAATCATATTTATTCTATGCTTTACGTTATGAATATTTTTATAGAGCAGTTTTCGTAATTGTTTGCTAATTATGTATTTGTGTAGGATTTGGATGATGAATTGCATTGTTCAAGAAAATGAAGAGATACATGTTAGAAAAAAATGAGATTGAGAAATTTCAAAGTCAGATGTTGATATTATGTTATTTGTTTTGTCAATCTTTGTAAATATCCGATATTTCGTACCCCACATACCATGCCAAATTAGAAAACCACCTACAAGAGTTGGACATGAATACATACGAAATGCGTTGGTTGAAGGTTGTGAACATTTTCGAGATTCATATCATTTGTATTCAGAAGTATTCCTTAATCTTTTTTCTATTTTTAAATTGAAGATGGGTTTAAAAGGCGCAAAAAAAGTTTCAGTTGAAGAAATGCTTGTCATATCTTTGTTCATCGTGGGTCAAAATTTGAGGTATATTTCAGTTTAAGATAGATTCAAGAGATCAAGATTCTCAATAAGTATGAGCTTTAACACACCTCTGAAGGTGTTAAAAGCACTTGCTCCAAGCTATATGCCTAAACTAGGATCTGCAGTACCCTAAAAATAAAAGTCAACACATGATTTTATCCATATTTTAAGGTATGAGGTTGCTTTCTTCTGCTCTTTTTCAAGTACATATAAATTTAATATTTTTTTAAAAAAACTTTTTATCATTGTGTAGGAGCTATTGATGGAACACATATCCTTCCAGTGATAATATGACAAGATTCTACTAGCTACCATAATTGAAAAGGAAAAATATTGCAAAATGTTTCAGCTGCATGTATTTTTTATTTAGAATTTATATATGTTCTTAGCGAATGAGAAGGTTCAGCTCACGATGCGAAAGCATTACAAGATGCTTTAGCAAGAAACACAAACGAATTAATAGTTCTTGAAGGTACATTATATATATTATGATAAAACTAATCTTTGATGTTATTAATTCGCAATTTATATTTACTAATCTTTGATGTTCTTGAGTACCATCAAACTGTTCTTCCATATTATTCTCGTCATCATCTCATTTATATTTGTAATAAATTCTAGGAAACTTTTATTTAGTTCATTGTGGATTCGCCAATCGTCGCAATTTTTAGCTATATTTCGAAGCACTTGCTATCATCTCCAGGACATTGAGGACAAGGAAAAGATCTTGTAAACCCAAATGAGTTGTTTAACCATGGTCTTTCTAGCATAAAAAATGTAATAGAGAGAATTTTTGGCATCTTCAAGTCAAGATTTCTCATCTTTAAATCTGCATCACCCTTTTAATATTAGACGCAAGCCGATTTAGTACTTGTTTGTGTTGTTTAACATAATTATCTTCGTAAAGATTGTCGTTCGGACTTGTTTTTTCTAGAAGAAATTGTTCTTAAAAAATTGATGTCAATGAAAGAGATGATGACGAGAATAATATAGAAGAACAGTTTCATGGTATTCAAGAACAAAAAAGAGTGCTTGCTAATAATTGGAGAGCAACTATAGCGGCAAACATGTGGACAAACGCTATGAATATGGGGTGATGATGCAGTACTATTACTATGTTTTATTTATAGATTTGTTTCATTTTTTCTATTGGGTAACTTTGTTTATTTTGGTTTTCTTTAAATTCAGTACCAAAAACATTCGGAAGAACGCTCCGTCTTTCTTTAAACTTAGTAATCAAAAGAGAAACATTCAGATTTCTTTAAATTAAAATCTCAACTTTTTCATCATGGCTAAAGTAGAAAGAAATCAATGTTACAAGATTGACATGGCTGAAATTTCTCTTTTGTTGAAGATAAGCCAGTCTGGAGTTTCTCCGTCGCGGCTTCTTCTGCAGTTTCACTTTTGTTGAAAATAAGCATGACTGCTTTTGCTGCAACGACTCCAAGAAGCTGAATTTTACAATTTTTTTAACAATATATATGTGATTCACGATGTGGCTATGTTATCTAATCACATTTAGTTTTTAATATACAAATCATATATAAAAAATTTTGTTTAAAAATATATGTGACTCACGAAGCTTCAATTTATGATTTTATATATAAATCACACTACTCAGCTTCATGATGTGGCTATGTTCTTCCGAGGATCTCGTGTGTATGGAAAAAAATCTCAATTTTTAAAAGTTACCTGTAAATTTTCTTTTTTGCTAAAAAGAATCACACTCAAATCTTTCCAAATCACTATTCAATATTGTTTTCAAAAACCAACCCAAACATCCTCAAATTTCACTTAAATTTCTCCAAACTCAGATTCCATCAAATCTTCCATAATCATGAATCCAATACACACCTCTTATAATCCTTAACTTTCCTTGTTTGTCTTATTTGATAATTAGTTACTTATTAGATTCATTCATTAATTGTTTGTCTTATTTGATAATTAGTTACTTATTAGATTCATTAATTTCCTTGTTTGTCTTATATTCTATCTTATATCGATTTTATGAATTTCTGATAATTATTTTTCAACAGACTTCATTTTTGAAGTCTATTGTCAAACTAATAGTTTGCATTTGTGTTGTTTCAAATGGTTTTCAGAAAATGGTTCAAGTATCTGTTGTCTATAGAATGGGTGACATCAAAACTAAAACAAACGTTGCTATAGGTATGCATGCAAATTTGTTAAACCATAATTTATATGCATGTAACTTTATCTAACTGAAGGAGAACACCTATGATGTAGATACTATGGGCATGCTTTGCAACACCTGCCCCCTTCAAGAGAGTCCACATGGCCGTGCACATACAAAGAGTGTGTTTCACATCAAAGATGTCATGTAAGTTTAAACAAAACAATAATAACACCATGACGAAACTCACATTATTGTAATTTACAACCACCTTTTATAATCATAATAGGGACAATATGTTAAAGTGTGTGGCAACCGGCGAACACGCTTATAACTTCTAGAATGGCTTTAGGACCAGGATGGGTGGAGCGGTGATCGTGGTGCTTAAATTATGGAGGATCAATCCGTTCGTGCGTAAGTGTGTTATTCACTACAGTTTAACATATCGTAATTGATCACAAGAATACTAATCTAATTCCCACAGGTGGTGATGATGACACTTGGCTAAAAAACTGAAGAAGTCTTATCGGACATTTTTCTCAACCCAGCGATGGAAGAGGTTAAAGATTTGAGAGACAACTTCTTGATGTTTGATATGATAGCTGCAAGATATAGAGCAATTGTCCCTAGATAGGGAATTTATCTATCTAAATATCTGTTTAAGAACATAAGTTTCAATTATTTTAAACTTTGTTTTGGATTTATTTGAATTTCAGACTTCTACAAAGAAGTCTACGATAACAAAATCTTACACACTTCACACGCGAATTCTACCGTGAGACGTCACCCGAGACTCGAGAAGTCTGTAAGCCCTAAACTCTAAAATTAGAAAGTTTTTTTTTCACTTTTTGTTAACAAATACTAACATTTGACATCAAAATACTATAATATATTCAAAATTTAACAACTATACGAAGGATCGCTACTTTATATCAAAAACATATCAAACTAAGTCTAACCCTAAATATATATGCATGAATTCTAACCCATTGGCAACCTCTAACCTATATGCCTCACATGGTTTACATCAAATGGCTTAGTTTTATGAATTTTATTTTTAAACCTACTCGATTTGCTTTAAAATAATTTATCTTTCAAAAATTTTGATCGAAATATTTTTTCTCATTTTTTAATTACAATTTCACATTTAATTACGGTTCCAGAATTCATGGTCGAAGTCTGAACCGTAATCAAACTTTAGATTTAAATTAGGAAATTAATAAAAAATAATTTCAATGCAATTTCTTCTAAAGAAAATAAGATTATCCAAATTTGAACATTATAAATTAAAATTTCAGAAACTTTCATAAAATTAAAGAATGTAAGGTTGATTATGTTCTAGAAAACCATTAACAGTCGCAGACTTCCTCATAAAAGTCTATTATTTTTTGAATTTTTTAAATTTTTCCAAACTTTTCGCGAAAATTTTCAAAATTTTGGATTTATTTGAATTTCAGACTTCTACAAAGAAGTCTACGATAACAAAATCTTACAGACTTCACACGCAAAGTCTACCGTGAGACTTCACCCGAGACTCGAGAAGTCTGTAAGCCCTAAACTCTAAAATTCGAATGTTTTTCACTTTTTGTTAACAAATACTAACATTTGAAATCAAAATAGTATAATATATTCAAAATCTAACACCTATACGAAGGATCGCTATTTTATAACAATAACATCTCAAACTAAGTCTAACGTCATGTTCCGAGATATATTGCTAAATTGTTTTATGATGAATGGAGAACAATCGATTGAGTAACGCCGAAGATGATTAGATCTGCAATGAAGAATAAATATGATATGCAGATGAATTATACCACTTCCTGTAGAGTAAGTATGTGCTGGAAGTCTCCTGGAGAAGTCTCTAATTGGGTGTTCAGTATGAATACGAAGTCTCTAGGTGAAGTCTACTCGTGAAGTCTACTTTTAAAGCCTTCTTTTCAAAGTTTTACTTATATAGGTATGACCAGTTCTTTTTGTATTTTTGCGGTTTTCGAACTTTGTATTTGATTTATAAAATCAAGGTTCCAATAATTATTAACATAATAATATAAATAAAAGATAATTAACATAATAAGAAATCAAACGTTCTGAAAAATAATTAACATAACAAGAGAAACTAAAGATAATTAACATAAAACTAAAGAAATGAAGTTCCAATCCATTTCAAAAGAAATTAAAAATATATAAATTAAAGGTTCGAAAATATAATTTACATAAACCCTCCTCCGTTTCATAGAAATCCAAAGGATCAGGTGCTCTTTGATCCTCCGGCAAAAGTTTCAGACACTTCTCGTGCCTTCTCATTGAAACGGTCCCGATCGGTTATGTAGACTGATATGCTCAAAACTAATACCCTAAAAGTATCTAAGCAGTCGCTATAATATTTTAGGGGTCGAACCACAAAGACTCAAGATGACACTCAATAGATTCAGAAATAAGAACTAAGCTAAGCAGAATAGAATGAATTAAGAAATGACAAAAGCAAGTAAATCAAGGATATAAAATCAATGGAGGAAAACGCTAGGCTTAGGGAAACTTGTAGGCAAATCAGAATTATCAAATCAAATCGATTGTCAGGAATAAATTAAGCTCCGCTTTCAAACTTGAAACACAGATGTAAAGTAAACCAACTGTCGTTGCGAAAACTATCTATGCCTAAACCTAGAATTCCAAATTCCTTTGCAAATTCATAGAATTTAAACAAGCATTAAAGTTCAAGTTCAATTGTTCACAAAATCCCTAAACCAAATTCTTTTGCGAATAGGGTTTTTGCTCACCAAACACTAGATCATGCAAATCAATCACACTTCCGTGCCAATTAACAACCTAAAGTCAGATTTTAGTTCGCGAGGCTAAAATCAGCATTAAACTCAAGTCTAGGTGAAAAGCTCTATAGATTATTCCCTAACAATCAATTCAGATCTAACAATTCATCAAATACCCTTAAGTAACTCTAATCCTAACAGGGGATCTACTCAGACATGGTGAATGCAACAAACAACATGATTGAATAGATCATCAAAGTAAGAAATAACAAAGGGTTCAAAATCTTCTCTCCCGAACAGAGTTTCAGACTTGTCTCCCTAAAGAACCAAAGTAAAATAATGCATAGAATAAAGCGTCTAATGAAGCGTCGCCTAAACAGGTGGCTGAAAACCCTATTTATAAGTCTAAAACACGTTCTGGGCTTTCTTGTAAATAATAAAGTCTTCTGGGCCAAGTTGCAGACTCTTAAAACTTGTAAAAACGCGTGTTTTCCCTTCCTGCAGTCGGTATCGATCGATACCACAGCTGGTATCGGTCGATACCAGGACATTTCTGGTGTTTTGCCAGACTGGACTGTCTTCACGAAAACTGGCATAACTTTTGATCGCACCGTTGGAATGGGCTCAAACCAATTCCAAATGAAAGCTAATCCATTGATCTATCTCGTGTCCCAATTTGAGCTCAATCCATCGGTGGGAAGGTCTTCAAGGAATGCCACAAAGCTCCAGAATGCTCTAAAAACTCCAATTAAGCTCCAAACATGCTAAAACCTGAAAAGACTCTAAAAGACTACGGAAACAATAGACAGACTCGATAAAAGGACTTATATCATGGTCTTAAATGGGTAAAAACCATGATATATCATAGACTTGAGCAATGCCTTTCATCTTTTCACCATTTGACTCAAGATAAAACTTTCTACCCGAGTTCCAATCAACCCTCGTCCTCTTAAACATCACTGAACCGTAATTAAACCTTAGATTTAAATTAGAAAAATAATAAAAATTAATTTCAATGCAATTTCTTCTAAAGAAAATAAGATTATCCAAATATGAACTTTATAAGTTAAAATTTCAGAAACTTTCATATAATTAAAGAATGTAAGGTTCATTATGTTCTAGAAAACCATTAACAGTCGCAGACTTTCGTAGCGAAGTATATTATTTTTTGAATTTTTTCAATTTTTCCAAGTTTTTGCGAAAATTTTCAAAATTTTGGATTTATTTTAGTTTCAGACTTCTACTAAGAAGTATACGATAACAAAATCTTACAGACTTCACACGCGAAGTCTACCGTGAGACTTCACCCGACACTCGAGAAGTCTGTAAGGCCTAAACTCTAAAATTCAAATGTTTTTTCATTTTTTTGTCAACAAATACTAATATTTGACATCAAAATAGTATAATATATTCAAAATCTAACAACTATACGAATGATCGCTCTTTTATATCAAAAACATATCAAACTAAGTCTAACCCTAAAGATATATGCATGGATTCTTACCCATTGGCAACTTCTAACCTATATGCCTCACATGGTTTACATTAAACGACTTAGTTTTATGAAAATTTATTTTTAAACCTATTCGATTTGATTTAAAATAATTTATCTTTCAAAAATTTTGATCGAAATATTTTTTATCATTTTTTTTATTAAAGTTTCACATTTAACTACAGTTCTAGACTTCATGGTCGAAGAGTGCGACTGTTTATTGTATTTTAGAACATAATCAACTTTACATGCTTAAAATTTATGAAAGTTTCAAAAATTTTAATTTATAAAGTTCATATTTTAGATAATCTTATTTTCTTTAGAAGAAATTGCATTAAAAATATTTTTAATTATTTTCCCAATTTAAATCTAAGGTTTAATTACGGTTCAGACTTCATGGATGTCATGAACGAAGTCTCACAAAGAAGTCTACGTCGCGCGGAAGTTAGAACTGTAATTGTGGTTTCTGTTTTTTTGTTTGCAAATAAAGGGGTTAATGTAATTTTCATACTCAAATGTCTAGTTTTGCATTTGTTTCAATTTGGGGTCTAGTTTTGCATTCAAACTCAATTTTGGGTCTAATTTTAGCAATTCTACCGAAGGTTTAAGAGCATATAATAGCCTGTTTTCTAATTAGAAGTTCTGGGTTTCATGTTTAGTTTAGTCGATTAAGGATTTGAAATATTAAGTTAAAAATTTTGTAATTTCATTTTTGTGTAATTAAGGGCATTAAAGGTTTTTAATTATTATTAAACTTATTTCACCAAACTTATCTAAATAAGGTATAAGTGGACAAATTGGCATAAAAACATCCTTAGTTTCCAGTTATCTCTTATATCTTCTCAATATTTGTTTACTTGCGTATTTTATTGTTATTTTATGTTAAAAATCACTTAAATTTAGATTTATCCATTCAAATGATAGTTTTGGTATAAGTGACGATTTGGAACTTAAAGTATATATGGACAAATTTCTCAAAAAACAAATTTTTCTTTCCAATTGTCCCATAGTTTTTAACAAAGTTTTCTAAAGAAAAAACTTCAGAAAAAACAACCAAATATCTTATCATCTTAGACCTCAATTAGTTATCCCCAAAATCCACGGATACATAGCCAAATGTCTAACACCTTATCTTTTACAACTTTTAGATAAAATGTTGCAGCGGTTTTGGTAAATAAAAACGTTTCAGCTTCTTGAAGAGTTCTCTGTTTACATTCATATCCATTTATCATTTTCATTATTTCTTAGCAACCCGTTTCTGCACTTTCCTCAACTTACCAACTTTAACAGCTTCCTGTAGAATCCAAAATTAAAGTCATAATCAAATATGTAAAATGGTTTGCCATAAATTAGAGGTCGCAGAAGAAGAGCTTACTTGTATATTCCCTATGTCACGTAATGGTTGTTTGTTTGCTTCTTTGTCGTCTTGGCTAATTCCAATTGGTTTATTGGGTTTTACAGTTTTTTCTTCTCTGTTGCTACATTTGGAGGCTAAGCAGCCACAAGAGCCCCCGCACCCGCTTCCATTTGCCTTGCATTTGCAACTTTTTGTCTTGCACAAAGATTTTGTAGTGCAAGAGCAACACACCTTTGCTTTGCTCTGCTTCTTTTTGCAAAATGTTTCCTCAGAAGTTTCTGGTTGAGATGGCTCTAAGTTTGATTGATCGTCGGAATTCTTACTGGAAATAAAGTGTTCAGCTGGTTCGCCCTGATGAACGATTGGAATAAACAAATCAGACTACAAACCAGGAAAAATTGGCCTTACTTACTAACGTATAAAATTATACATTATTTTCCAGATTGATAACCTGAACTTTATCTGTTTCACTGAATTGGGATTTGGTCATTTCCATCTGGCTGACCAGAGTACTCAGTTTGTTAAATTCCTCTTTGAGTTCCTTCAGTTCTGAGTCCATTGGGGTATGATTGATTTGGTTGTCACATGACGCAGAGCTAAATAATAGAAGCAAAGATAATAAATCACCTAAGAGAACACATATTGAGGATACAATAAAAGTTTAGCTACGATCAAACTTACCATGAGCTTTGATCTCCCTCAAATTCTGCCTTCAACACACCTGCCTCTAAGCTGAACCTTTTGACCTCTTCAGCCATTCTGATAAAAATAGTAAAGAACACATAATTTCAGACTACTGAAGTAATAAGAAGTTTTATTAGCTCAACGTATAGTGTTTTTTCGTAGAGTTGCAAGAACAACAAGAGAGGGATATAAAATCCCACAATTTTTTGTTTTGTAAGCTTACTCTTTCATTTGGCGTTCGTAATCAGAATGGATCTTATTCAACTTCATTAGTAGCCTTGATTCATTGCTAGACTCCTGCACAACAAGAATCAGACACCATTTGGAGTTCCAACTTACAGAAATCAATACACCGCCGCATATATTATGGAATATCAAGACTCTATATCTTCCTATGGAAGTGTAAGGTACCAATGCTTAAGACACTAAATAAACAATTCAATAAATAGTGCAGTTGAAAGCCTATGTAAAACTTAACCAATTGCTTAAATTATTGTTGAAAATAAGTGATGCTTAGGCTCAGGTTTCCATACCTGAATCCCGGAGCTTGTTGATGGGCCTGGCAAAATACAAAGAAGTCGCTTAAACAATTTAGCAAAAGACACTTAAACAATTTAGCAAAAGAAAGAAGGATAAAAAAAGGAACGGTTACTAGCTATCTGTTCTGTGACCTTTATTTTTGTTGGAAGAAATATTTTTAGATTGAAGCAGCATTTTTAGGCGCTTCAGGGCTGTCAAAGCTTGTATATTCTTCAGCTGCAAAATCTGAGTAAAAGAATATACATATAGCATAGTATAATCAGCCTAATACTCAGTAAACCTCGGTTGCTGAAATATACTTATAGCATAGTACAATCAGCAGAATATATACCAGCCTCTGGCGATTGTTCAAAGCTGACAGAACATGTTTCTCAAACTCACTTTTCCTTAGCTCTTTTTTAAGCTGTTAAACAAAAAGAACTATTTAATTAAGAACCTGAGGTTTCATAAAAGGGAAAACTAGGTCTAACTAGGTTAAAGAGCTCTATAATAGGCAAGCACAATTGTCAACCAAACGGTCCAAACCCATTAAGTGATCTTGGCATACAATTCTCAAAATCAAACTACCAGAACTAGGATCCATGCCATGTAATACTGGTATATAAAGAAAACCAAATGTGCAACAAACAATTCAAATTTAAATTCCAACTAAGATCATGTGTCGATCCTAGAAAAGTGAAAGTCAAGCAAGGCAGGTGACCAGATTATCAACTATCAATCATGTTCATCTAGACTTGACCGCACTATGATGTAACCCGCAGGGAGAATCTTCTAATTCATGATTCGACCTTCAATCATATACCATAGAAAATGTATAGATATTAGACATGCTACTCTCTTTACCTGAAGTACTTCCTTTTCTAGTGAAGCTTTCAATAGTCTGAAGTGCATAGAGTCTAGCTTGATCTTGCAGTGCAACTTAACCTGCAGAATAGTCACAACTCACAAAAGTAAAAACCCGAAAGAAACTGCTGCATTTTACATGGAACTGTACATTATTTGTGACAAGATGCTTACCTTTTGTGCCTTTAATTTCTGAACTTCACCATCAAACTGCTTAACAGAACTCTCAGTTTTATACTTCTTTGTTGAGCACATAGAGCGCAAATTTGACTTACTCCTTGAACTCATACCCTATACAAGTATTAAGGTTACAAATGTGCATGGTATACCATACCATACATATCCTTCTTTAATTGAAACCTGAAAAATAATTCACCTCCACTTTTGTAGCAATAGACTTCTGAGAGCACTCTCTGCTTGACTGTAACGTACCAACCGAGGAGCTAATTGAAACATCAGCCAATTTTGAACTTAACTCATCTACATCACACTGCCAAAATCCAAAACAATCATTTCAGGATGATTCTAGACATCTAATCAAAGAACATTAGATTACCTCATTTCTTAGGATCCATATGAAATGCAGGACTAACCAAACCATAGCACTACTGATTCCAGATATATCAACAGATAATTAATGCCATTATCATCAAACACTAAACAATTTCACACTTCTCTGATAAATTTTTCTGCAAATTGGAAACTGAAGCGAAGAAAATTATCCATGACTTGGACGGTAAACGAAACTTTTCGAGAAATTATCTTCCAAAAGTAAGAAATCAAAGAAAAATTTCACTGTATCAAAAGAAGCGGTTCACGGACAAATTCAAAAAAAAAAAATGGGGGGAAACCTTGAGAGCTTTGTTCATGGACTCCAGATCCCGAATCTTCATCTCGTAGAATTTCTCAGCATCGTCTCCGAGAGATGACTCCTTTGATCGGAGATTTAGCTTCTTCGTCATCTCCGGCGATGAGTTCTTACTTTCTCGATGCGAGTGAGACAACAACGCTCCTTCTTCTTCTCTCTCTCTCTTTCCTAATTGGTGAAAAGGTGCGGAGAGAGGAACGTATTTGAAATTACTACTATGTTTTAATTTGCATTATGGGCCTAAAATAACAAAAGCCCATCTAATTTATTAAAATTAAGCCCACCATCGTTTTTTACCTTATCACGAATAATTTTACCTAAAAAAGGACAACGAGAAATTTGAAATTAAGTTTCGTATATTTTGTAAGAGACAATATATAGAAACATATAATTATCTTGATCTCTTGTATCTCCTATATCTCCTGTTAAGGAATCTTCTGTATATACTTAACCTAGTACCCTCTTGTAGTAGTATATATAGGTCTGTAATCATCTCATAAGAAATAAGAAACATACGCTCTTTACATGGTATCAAGAGCCTAAATTTTTGTCCGCCTCCCCTCTCTCGTTCTTCTCTCACCTCTCTTCTTTTCCCTTCTAATCATGGCTGCAGATGCCGAAACAGTCAATACAACTCAAGATTTCCTCAATATCAACATGATGAACATCACAAAACTCACATCACTCAACTACATGACATGGAGGCTTCAAATCCATGCACTTCTTGATGGGTACGACCTGGCCACTCACCTCGATGGAAGTTCACCGCCACCGGACCAGACTGTCACCCTCAATGGTCAGACACGGCCAAATCCAGACTACACCAAATGGAGGCTCCAAGACAGACTAATCTATAGTGGTCTCCTTGGCACTCTCTCTCCACCCATTCAATCCTTGGTGTCCAAAACCAAATCTGCAGCAGACATTTGGAAAACAATCTCTGACACTTATGCCAAGCCAAGCAGAGGACATATTCAACAACTTCGTTTCCAACTGAAGCAACAGTCCAAAGGCGACAAAACTATCGATGAATATATGCAGGGCATGACTACTCGGTTTGATCAACTTGCTCTCCTTGGAAAACCGATCGAACATGAAGAGCAGATTGAGTTCATTCTTGCGAGACTACCGGAGACCTACAAATCTGTAAGCGATCAAGTCGAAGGCCGTGAAACATCACCATCTGTCACTAAAGTGCATGAGAAACTCCTCAACAAAGAGGCAAAACTTCTAGTTACCTCCATGTCAGCTCCACTTGCCGTTCCTGTCTCAGCAAACGTAGTCACATCCAAACAGAAGTCATTTCAAGGCAAACAACAACACCATAACAATTCTTCGTGGAACAACAACAACAATCGTCAACCGTCTCACTCACCAAGGCAGGACACGAGAATGACCAAAGGTTACCAAGGCAAGTGTCAGATCTGTGGGACATTTGGTCACAGCGCAAGAAGATGTCCACAACTACACTCCAAACATTCAGTGATGCCCACTCCGATGCAGTTACAATACAGACCTTGGCAACCATCTGCCAATCTAGCACTTGGACCACCCACTTATGCAGATACATGGCTGATGGATAGTGGTGTGACGCACCATATGACAAGTGACCTTAACAACCTGTCTCTCCATCAACCTTACACCGGTGATGATTCAGTCCTCATAGGTGATGGATCGGGTCTCAAAATCACACATACCGGTTTTTTCCCTGTTAACTTTTCTTCTCGTCCATTAAAATTGATGAATGTGCTTTGTGTTCCACACTTACATAAGAACCTTATTTCCGTTTACCGATTGTGTAACACTAATAAGGTGTCTGTGGAATTCTTTCTGGCTTCGTTTCAGGTGAAGGATCTCAGCTCGGGGGTCCCGTTAATCCAAGGCAAGACTAATGGTGATCTTTACGAGTGGCCAATCTCATCAACCCCGTTTGCCTCCTTCTTTGCTTCCACCACACCTAAAACGTCCATTGATGACTGGCACCACCGACTAGGTCACCCCGCATCACCAATACTTAAGAATGTTGTTTCAAGTTTTTCTCTTCCTTTCACTCAATCTACTTCCCCGAATTCTTTGTGTACCTCGTGTTCTATCAATAAAAGCCATAAGCTTCCCTTTCACCAATCAACAATCACCACCACTCGTCCCCTTGAATATATCTTTTCTGATGTTTGGACCTCTCCCATCTTATCGTTCGATAACTACAAATACTACGTCGTCTTTATCGATCACTTCACGAGATACACTTGGCTATATCCTCTAAAAACAAAATCCCAAGTCCGTGACACATTCATTCCCTTCAAAGCACTAGTGGAGAATCAATTTCAAACAAGAATCGGCACGCTCTATTCGGACAACGGCGGTGAATTCATCGCCCTCAGATCATTCTTAGCCACAGCGGGTATCTCTCACTTCACCTCTCCACCGCACACGCCAGAGCACAACGGCATCTCCGAACGCAAGCATCACCATGTGGTAGAAACAGGGATGTCTCTACTAACACAAGCTGGAATGCCAACCTCTCACTGGACCTACGCATTCACCACAGCAACATATCTAATCAACCGCTTACCGACACCAATTCTCAAGATGATTTCACCATTTCAAAAGCTCTTTGGCACAACACCAAACTACAATAAACTACGGATCTTTGGATGTCTCTGCTTCCCATGGCTTCGACCGTACAACAACAACAAGCTTGAAAGCAAATCCACACCGTGTGTCTTCCTTGGATACTCGGCGACACAAAGTGCTTACCTCTGTCTTCAGCCCAGCTCCGGTCGAATCTTTGTTTCTCGCCATGTCAAATTCGATGAAACCATCTACCCCTTTCAAACTCTCAACAAAATCGAGCCTTCGCCTCCCACTTCATCAAACACCACAACTCCATCTGTCGAAATCATCCCTCTCCGTCGGCCACTCGTAACGCCACCATCGGTATTGCCGACGGGACCTCCGATCTTAGCTCCTCACCGGTCACCAACGCCGGCAACTGAAGGTACGACTCCGTCACCCTCTCTTCTTCCACTCGTGTGCAGAGCAGGCACCAACACAACGCTGCGTACACCTTCTTCAGCTGAACCAAACACTCTGGCCCACATGAATCAAAACAGGCCCACTTCACCACCACAAGCCCAAAACGACACATTAGGCCCATCACCTCCACTAACCCACACTGAAATAATAATACCACCTCCACAGCCCACCCTTTTAAACCAGCCCATCTCCACCATCGTATCCTCCTCTCCCCCACCATAAGAATCAGAACGAACCCATCCTACCAACACCCATCAAATGAAAACTCGACACAAAAACAACATTGTTAAACCTAATCCCAAATACAACCTCAATTCCACTCTCCACCCATTGATACCAACAGAACCTATGACCATCACTCAAGCCATCAAAGATAAAATATGGAGAGGCGCCATGTCTGAAGAGATTGATGCGTTTGCTAGAAACCAAACATTTGATTTGGTCCCACGCCCAATACAGAAGAACGTTGTCGGATGCAAGTGGCTATACAAGAACAAGTTCCTACCTTCGGGAGCTCACAACAGATGCAAAGCACGCCTTGTCGCCAAGGGCTATAATCAACAGCTAGGCCGAGACTATATTGACACGTTCAGTCCAGTGGTTAAATCAACTACAATTCGTTTGGTTCTAGATGTGGTTGTCACAATGAATTGGCCTATCCAACAACTAGATGTGAATAACGCGTTTCTCCAAGGCACCCTTACCGAAGAAGTCTATATGGAGCAACCGCTGGGCTTTGTGGACAGAGACAAACCTGATTACGTCTGCCGATTAAACAAAGCTATCTACGGCCTCAAACAGGCACCCAGGGCGTGGTACACAGAGCTGAAGACATATCTTGTTACTCTTGGGTTCCATAACTCTCTATCCGACACTTCTTTGTTTACACTTCATCGTGGCACTGATTATATCTATCTCCTCGTTTATGTGGACGACATCTTGATTACGGGAAGCAATCAACAACAAATAACTCACATACTTGCATTGCTTGCAGAACGGTTTTCTGTCAAAGATGCAGAGGATCTCAACTATTTTCTAGGACTGGAAGCACACAGGACATAGAAAGGCCTCTATCTGTCGCAAAGAAAATACATTCTCGATCTTCTGCACAAACACGACATGCTTAACTCAAAGCCTGTGAGCTCACCAATGGCTTCCTCACCAAAACTAAGTATCAAATCTGGTCCACCACTCCCAGACCCGACGTTGTTTCGAAGACTTATTGGAAGCTTACAATACCTTGCGTTCACAAGACCCGATATTATGTATGCTGTAAAGAAGCTATCTCAGTTCATGCATCGCCCATCCGAAGAACACTCGCAAGCAGCGAAGAGAATACTACGTTACTTAGCAGGCACAACCTCCCATGGAATCTACTTCTCAGCAACAAACTCTCTCTCGCTACATGCATTTTTCGATGCCGATTGGGGCGGTGACAGTGATGACTACGTCTCGACAAATGCATACATTATCTACCTTGGGAAACATCCAGTCTCTTGGTCTGCAAAGAAACATAACGGAGTAGCTCGCTCATCAACAGAAGCAGAATATCGCGCCGTTGCAAACGCCGCTGCCGAAGTGCGATGGATATGCAATGTTTTGAGCGAACTTGGGATTTCTCTTCCAGTCAAGCCTGTTGTGTACTGTGATAATGTAGGTGCCACATTTCTTTGCGCCAATTCAATTTTCCACTCCCGGATGAAACACATCGCCATCGATTATCACTTCATCCGTGGGCACATTCAAAGTGGACTTCTACGAGTAGCACATGTCAACACCAAAGATCAGCTCGCGGATGTTCTCACTAAACCACTACCTCGAACAAGATTCCTAGAACTAAGAGGCAAGATTGGAGTGGCAGCTACCCCGGGCGTGTAAGAGACAATATATAGAAACATATAATTATCTTGATTTTTGTATCTCCTGTTAAAGAATCTTCTGTATATACTTAACCTAGTACCCTCTTGTAGTAGTATATATAGGTCTGTAATCATCTCATAAGAAATAAGAAACATACGCTCTTTACATATTTATGTTAGGGATGGTGACGAAAGAGACGCAAGGACAAGAACTGTGTCATGAATATATCTTAGGATCTGTACTCTGTCAACAAAGTTGGTGTGACGCTGTGTGTCCTTCGAAGCACCCGAAGGGAAAAGGCACGTGTATGCCATCACCAAGCAAGCAGTGCCTCTGCACTTATGGTTGCACAGTTTGATTTTTTTTTATGTTCTCTCTCTATAAACTATCGTCAATTCTATAATAAAGTAATATTTTCTAGTTTTCATGTGCATGTGAATTATGATTTCAGTTATTTGGCATGAACTATAAATTGGCACTGTAGCATATGTATAATTCGAGTCGCAAAAAAAACACGTGAGGACCTTCTTTAGAAGAGAGAAGGTTTAAAGGTCTCTTTTCTTTTAAAACATGTTGCATGGTGCATGCTTTTGGAATCAATTCGTATTGGCCGCTGAAAAGATTCTTCGGTGGACTCGACATCTATTTAACGTTAAACCTTTTTTTTTCCTGGCCGATATAAAACCTTTCTAACGTATTAATTTTTAATACAAGTGTCTTATTCTTTTTATCGTCTTAATAACTTATTTGGATGAAATTTAATCGACTAAATTGAGAGTATAATATAAAAACATAACATTTTAACAAAATCGTTTTGAATTATAACAACTATACTCATTGAATGTTCTTAACTACTGATGAAGGATCTTCACGAATTTGTGCACTAGACGAATCTTTGCTTTTTTTAGAAGAGATGTTCAATAAAAGTAGTCTTTGTCAAATTGTTGGTTCAGTACTTTTTTAACTGTAAAGTGGCGAGAATGCTATTAGGGTTTTCTGCCTAATTATTTGTGTGTTCCTAAATATCCAATGAAATATCTTACATCTTTTAAGTAGCTTGGCACGGTTAGGATGAAAAGGGGAAAAGTAAGGTTTTCACAACTGTAGATTAGCATGGGAATTAATAACACACAAAAATCAAATAAGAAATCGATGGATTTTTCATTAGCTATACAGTCTATACTGTTGACTAATATTAAAATTACCATTGGTAACCGACAAAGACCGATGTCCGAAAACTGAGAAGGTTGTTAGAGATGAAAAAGTAAAATAGCACGTCACATTTTAAAAAATATACATCCTTCGTTTTAAATTATTTATCGTTTTATAATTTAAGTTTTGTTTTAATTTAGTTGTCGCAGTTTTTTTTGATAAATTTTTCTAGTTTTATCGATATTCGTTTAACTTATTAACTAAGAATTAACCTGTGATGCTGCGGGTCGATTTTTTATTTTACACAAACTTAACTAAATCAACATGATTCGACCGATAACAAAAAAAAAACAGAAAATCAATCTGATTCAACATATCCAATATTTTAATGGCGGAATTGCAAAAAGTAGATCCAAAATTGAGTTTGAATGCAAAACTATAACTCAAATTGAAACAAAATTGAGTTTGAATGAAGTCTAGAACCGTAATTAAATGTAAAATTTTAATAAAAAATGATATAAAAATATTTTGAACAAAATTTTTGAAAGATAAATTATTTTAAATCAAATCGAATAGGTTTAAAAATAAAACTTCATAAAACTAAGCCATTTGATGTAAACTATGTGAGGCATATATGTTAGAGGTTGTCAATGGTAAGATTTCATGCATATATCTTTAGGGTTAGATTTAGTTTGATATGTTTTTGATATAAAATAGTTAGATTTTGAATATATTATACTATTTTGATGTCAAATGTTAGTATTTGTTAACAAAAAATGAAAAATATTCAAATTTTAGAGTTTAGGGCTTACTGACTTCTCGAGTCTTGGGTGAAGTCTCACGGTAGACTTCGCGTGTGAAGTCTGTAAGATCTTGTTATCGTAGACTTCTTTGTAGAAGTCTGAAATTCAAATAAATCCAAAACAAAGTTTAAAATAATTGAAACTTAGCTTATGTTCTTAAACAGAGATTTAGATAGATAAATTCTCTATCTAGGGACAATTGCCCTGTATCTTGTAGCTATCATATCAAACATCAAGAAGTCGTCTCTCAAATCTGAAAATTTAAAAAAACTTCGAAAAATTTCGGTAACTGAAAAGACTTTTAGAAGCTCTTGTGAAGATGTTGAATGAGCCAGAGTTGGGTGAAGGAGATATGTTTGTAGAATTCATTGCTCAAGTCTACATAACCGATCGGGACCGTTTCAATAAGAAGGCACGAGAAATGTCTGAAACTTTTGCCGGAGGATCAAAGAGCACCGGATCCTTTGGATTTCTACGAAACAGAGGGGGGTTATGTAAATTATATTTTTGAACTTTTAATTTATCTATTTTAATTTCTTTTGAAACGGATTAGAACTTTAATTTTGTAATTCTCGAACCTTTAGTTTATTTATTTTAATTTCTTTTGAAATTGATTGGAACTTTCTTTCTTTAATTTTATGTTAATTATCTTTAATATCTTTTATTATGTTAATTATCTTTCAGAACCGTTAATTTCTTATTATGTTAATTATCTTTAATTTCTCTTATTATGTTAATTATTATTGGAACCTTGTTTTTGTTAAATCAAATACAAAGTTCGAAAACCGCAAAAATACAAAAAGAACTGGTCATAACTATATAAGTCAAAAAGTTTGAAAAGAAGACTTTAAAAGTAGACTTCTCGTGGATATTTCATATATGATAGTTTGAAAAGAAGACTTTAAAAGTAGTATTCTTAGAGAATTTTATGAGAGACTTCACGAGTAGACTTCTACAGGAGATTTTCAGCACAAACTTCTACTAGAGACTTCATCTGCGTACTGAACCCCTAGTTTTAAACTTCTACGGAAGACTTGATCTACAGACTTCCACAGGAGACTTCATCTAGTTATAGACTTCTACGGGAGACTTCAAGTACATACTTCTATTGGAGAATTTGCATGTGTTCTGAACTCCTAGTTAAAGACTTCTGTGGGAGACTTCAAAAGCAAACTTCTACTTTCCCTCAACCTTGAAACTCTACGTAACATAAAAAACAGAGTCCCCTCAAAAATAGAGTCCCCTCAAAAAATATTACTTCATGAAATCAAAAACAAAGATTTTAACTTACAAAGTTATCGCGAGTATGTCCAGATTGCCTGCATTTTGAACAACTATATTACTTGTGAGCCTTCTGCGGTTTTGGCGTAGTCTTTCTTTTCAAGCCACGTTTGCCACCTTGACTTCTTCTGCCTTCCAGGAGGACGCCAGATGAGTGGAGGGAAAACTTTGGCAAACTCGGGCCTTTGATATCTGCAGTTTTGGGGAAAATGTTGCTTGCATACGTCGAATACAAATATTCCTTTGTGTATGATGGGCATACGAGGGCGGCAACATCCATTTTAAGCTCAGGAGCAGCAGCAATAACGTGGGAGCAAGGTATTTTCTCGACATCATATACTCCACATCCACATGTTCGATGTTGGAAATCAACGATACAATTTCTATGTTCTCCCGTCACGTGAAATCGCCAACCGTCTATGCGTTCGACAGTCATCTGGTCAGCATAATGCTGACAAATAGTTAGCAAATATTCAACTCCCTTGCTATGTTTTGTTGTGAGACTGATAGCGTCTTCTCTCCTTTTAAGAAACCATCTTCCTAGCTTCTCTCCTATGAATTCCAAAAGAAAGGGTATGGGAAATCCTCGAGCTGGCTTAAGTGCAGAGTTTATCGATTTAGCAATGTTGCTCGTTTGTATGTTGAATCGTTCTCCTGGAAAGTGAACGCGGGCCCATAGTTTCACATTTGCATTCTCCAAGTAAGCTGCAAGCTCGGGCTTTGTCTCAAGTAAGGCGTCCATGTATCTGATAAAATCATAATGCGTATATGCATACGCAGCCCCTCTGACCAAGTACATAAGTTGCTTTCCCTTGTACTTTGTGACTATGTTATTCTGTAGGTGATAATAACATATCCCTCTTGTTGCCCATGGCATAATAGTTTCAACGGCATTCTTAATCGAGGCGTGCCTGTCGGACACTATGACCAAAGAAAATTGATCGGAGACACATCCAATCAACTTGGTGAAAAACCATTGCCATGATTCATCATTTTCAGAGTCTACAATAGCAAAAGTTAACGGGAATATTTGGAATTTCTCGTCGTGGCCGCAAGCCACTAGCATAACTCCGCCATACTTCCCCGGTAGATGACACCCATCCACCACCATAACTCTTCTCAGAAACTGAAAACCGGTAATAGAAGCTCCAAAAGCCATAAACAGATATTTGAATATGTTTTGATCATCAACCACAAAATCAGTGACGGTTCCAGGATTGGCTAGCCCGATGCGATAGAGATAAGACGACAGCTGCTCATATCCATCTTTCGTTGTTCCCCTCACC
This sequence comes from Crucihimalaya himalaica, assembly GCA_004349715.1. Taxonomy (NCBI): domain Eukaryota; kingdom Viridiplantae; phylum Streptophyta; class Magnoliopsida; order Brassicales; family Brassicaceae; genus Crucihimalaya; species Crucihimalaya himalaica. Next base: position 231,036 of record SMJT01000135.1, read on the forward strand.
AATTGTTGTGCAAATATTAAAGCTATATAGGAAGTGGTATAATTCATCTGCATACCATATTTATTCTTCATTGCAGATCTAATCATCTTCGGCGTTACTCGATCGATTGTTCCCCATTCATCATAAAACAGTTTAGCAATATATCTCGGAGCATGACGTTTGCACAAAGAAATTCGGTCCGCCACATTGCAAGTATGATCTTTTTTTGTACAAGGTAACCCAAAACTTTTTGGTTCGTTTTTCACAGCCGCTCTAATCCTCCAATTGCATCCTTTCACACCGCAAATGGCTACAAACAACTTTTGTCTAGACATATACACTTTGAACGTGAATTTTGACATTATCGGCGTCAACCGCAGCTCAGATACAAGCGCATCCTTTGTAGGAAAACTCCCAGTCGTATAGATACCATCTGACCATGTCATGTTGGATCTTGGGCCTTCACCAACAAATCCACCTTCTGCAACAAGACACGTATTATCATCATCATCATTTTTACTAACATCATCATCCTTAACTTTCCCATACACAGTATAATCCTCAAGGTATTCGTCTTTAACCTCACCAGCATGAGATTCTTCTGCATCATCATCATCATCATCGTTGACGTTAACCTCACCACCATCAGATATATCCATATCTGAGTCTTCAAACTCTTCTACATCCTCAAGGTCTTCGTCAACGCTTTCACCAGCAACCTCATTGCCACTAGCCATACCAAAACGACTCAAGACGCAAAGGCGAACATCATGCGTTTTACATAACTCAACCAAGGACCATACTTGTCTATCATTTGAGACATGCATGGGTGGTGTAGGAAAACTCGTGTCCGTTAGTTGCAACATTGAATCCGGCAAGGAGTAAGTTAACTCGACGAAGTCGTTCTTGTCCAGCTCATAGTCTGCTAGTGCCATCTCAATGAGTTCACGGTGTGTACAAGAATCACTCAAGAATAACATTCTCCTTCCTTTGGGATTATCCATTCTCCATAGATAGCAGATACTTGAACCATTTTCTGAAAAACAATTGAAACAACACAAATGCAAACTATTAGTTTGATAGTAGACTTCAAAGGTGAAGTCTGTTGAAAAATAATTATCAGAAATTCATAAAATCGATTTACGATATAATATAAGACATTGAGATGTGAAATTCATACATAAACATAAACAACAACAATAACTAATACACATGTAAAAAAATTAAAATCTCGAAAATGCAAATTATATATGATACAAATCTATTTTTTAAAAAGATAGTGCAAGAGACATCTCGAACGAAGTCTACGCACAAACATCCTCTGTGAAGTATAAAGTTTATAACCTAAACACCTAATAAGTTAAGAAAAAAGATATAAAAATAATTATGCGATTAAAATAGTTTAAATTTCTAAAACATCAAAAGCCATACGTAACACACCTGTTAGGACAAGAAAAAAAAAACTAATTACAAATAAGGTAAAATTGCATTTTTACTAAAATTATCATTAGAGACTTCACATGCGAAGTCTCTTAGTAGACATCTTCGATGAAATCTGCTTTGCTATCTAAAGAAGACTTCGTCCGTGAAGTCTGAAGCACGGGTCTAATTTTGCAATTGACCAGAGTTTGACTTTTTTAGCAGACTTCACAGGCGAAGTCTCCTACACAAGGAGACTTCGTCAGAGAAGTCTATACTAGTTTGGGGTTTAGTTTTGCAATTGACTACAGTTTTGACTTTTTTTAGTAGACTTCATCTAGGAAGTCTTATTGGTAATGGATTGTGCCTGTGAAGTCTATTACGTATTTAGACTTCCACGATGAAGTCTACCCATAAAGTAGGGTATAGTTTTGCAATTGACCAGAGTTTAACTTTTACATGAGGCTTCGTCTGAGAAATCTATGTAGAAAAAGGGTTACTTTTGCAATTGACCAAAAAATTTTATTTTTTAAATTCCAGAGTTACCGATGGTCGTAGACTTCATACGAGAAGTCTACCAATAGTCAATGTTTCAGAATTTCGGTCAAATGCAAAACTAACCCTTTTTCACGCTGACTTCTCAGATGAAGTCTCGATAAAAAGTTTTCGTTCCGGTCAATTATAAAACTAACCGCCTTTTTCGCATATTTCACAGGAGAAGTCTTTGTACAAAGTCAGACTTAACTGTCAATTGCAAAACTAGATCCCTTGTAAGCAGACTTCGACGGTGAAGACTAAACACCATTTTTTGTTTTCAAAGGAGAACTTCAGACTTCATCGTGTTTCCATCTTGAAGTCTGAGACCCAAAAAGTCAATTGCAAAACTAACCCCCAGTTGTCTATTGAGACTTCACCCATGAAGTCTGCCTTCTGGAAAATCGGAGAAATGAAGCAAAAATTACCAAGATTCGGTTTGAGCTTGTGTTTAGGTTTTTAAACGGCCAAGAACTGATCACGCCATCAATACCTAAGAAACCCAAGCATTATTATGCTCGAATCTTAGTAAATCGCAAGATATATGGATGGTAAATATTGAAAACGATATTATAGAGTTAAATGGTTGAAATGAGAGAGGAGATCGACAAAAATGGAGCTTTTAACTCAGTTTTAGAGCATAAACATCACTTAATTCGGTTGTTTGAAGCATTTAGAGCTCAATTTTATTTAGTAATGGTGGTTGGGAACTATTGAAGATGGTTGGGAACTATTGAAGACGATGCTATTTTCGTTATTACGTGAGAATCTTTGGGTTATTGTTTTTCAAACCCAGCTACCAAACTTCACAGGAGAAGTCTGCGCTAGATATTTTTGTTAAAAAAGAAGCTGGGAAGGGTATTTTAAGGCATTTTGAAAAAAAAAAAAGAGGAGTCTAGTTTTGGAATTGACTTCAAAAAATGTCTAATTTAGCAAGAAACCCTATTTTAATATTGGTGGTGTTAACAAATCAATTAAATGAAGATTTAACCCATGTTATAGCGTTTGGTTAATGAAAAAATAAAATAGATTTGTTATAACCCATGTTATAGCGCAAACTTCACAGGAGAAGTCTGCGCTATGTATTTTTGTTAAAAAGAAGTTGGGAAGGGTATTTTAAGGCATTTTGAAAAGAAAAAAAAGGAGTTTAGTTTTGGAATTGACTTCAAAAAAGGTCTAATTTAGCAAGAAACCCTATTTTAATATTGGTGGTGTAAACAAATTAATTAAATGAGGATTTAACCCATGTTATAGCGTTTGGTTAATGATAAAATAAAATAGATTTAACAAGTCCTGCCAACCAATCCCATGTTATTTTATAAAATTTATCTACTTCATCAGAAAACTATTCAACCATTAATAATTTAATTATGTCACAATGTAATCAATTTTATACTAAAAAAACAACAAAACAGAAAGGAGAAGAAACTAACCTAAAGGAAACCAAAATACTGTATGAACCATAATTGAGGTTTTCAAGGTAGAAAATTAAAAAATAAGTGAAATTTAGTAAAAGAAAAAATAAAGAAAATAAATAACATAATTGGACATATATAACATTATAATATTGTTGGTGTTAACAAATAATTTGTTGATTCAAACTCCTGTTGTCGCGTCATGTTAATGATATATTAATGTTGAGTCAAACCCGTCCCGCCAAATACCGTCCCTTGTTATTTTAAAATGTTATAGGTTTAAATATTCATAATATTTTAAAGGCGAATTGCTAAAAATAGACCCAAAATTGAATTTGAATGCAAAACTAGACCCCAAATTGAAACAAATGCAAAACTAGACCTTTAGGGTATGGAAATTACATTAACCCCCTTATTTGCAAACATAAAAATAAAAACCGCAATTACAGGTCTAACCTCCGCGCGAAGTAGACTTCTTGAACGAAGTTTCACAGTAGACTTCTTGAACGAAGTCTAACAGTAGACTTCGTTCATGACAACCATGAAGTCTGAACCGTAATTAAACCTTAGATTTAAATTAGGAAAATAATAAAAAATATTTTCAATGCAATTTCTTCTAAAGAAAATAAGATTATCTAAAATATGAACTTTATAAATTAAAATTTCCGAAACTTTCATAAATTTTAAGCATGTAAGGTTGATTATGTTCTAAAATACCATAAACAGTCGCAGACTTCGACCATGAAGTCTGAACCGTAATTAAATGTGAAATTTTAATAAAAAATAAAAAAATAATATTTCGATCAAAATTTTTGAAAGATAAATTATTTTAAATCAAATCGAATAGGTTTAAATAAAAAAATTCATAAAACTAAGCCATTTGATGTAAACCATGTGAGGCATATAGGTTAGAGGTTACCAATGGGTAAGAATCCATGCATATATCTTTAGGGTTAGACTTAGATTGATATGTTTTTGATATAAAATGGCGATCCTTCGTATAGTTGTTAGATTTTGAACATATTATACTATTTTGATGTCAAATGTTAGTATTTGTTAACAAAGAGTGAATTAAACGTTCGAAATTTAGAGTTTAGGGCTTACAGACTTCTCGAGTTTCGGGTGAAGTCTCACGGCAGACTTCGCATGTGAAGTCTGTAAGATTTTGTTATCGTAGACTTCTTTGTAGAAGTCTGATGAAATTCCAAATGAATCCAAAATTTTGAAATGTTTCGCAAAAAATTTGGGGGGAAAATTTACATTTACTAAACAAGATAAAACTGAAATTGCAATAGTTAATCTGGGTAAAAAAATTAAAAAATTTCCATCGCTCTTTTTCTTCTTCGACTTCGAATCACCAAACGTCGCCGGAAATCTCTAAACGCCGACACTCTTTCTCCTCTTTCGCCGTAAGTTATCGATATTCTTTCTCCTCTTTCTCCTCTCTCGCTGGAAAACTCTAATCCCATCTTTTATTTGATTCGCAGATCTGGGAATCGCAACCGTCTATTCATATCTTCAAAGCTATTCTGTTTCCGTCTTCGCATATCAGATGAGTAGCAGGCGGTCGGTGAAGAGAGCATTGCTTCTAGATGACGATGAAGATGAAGATGAAGATGAAGATGAAGATGAAGATCCAGATGAAGATTAAGATCCCGATGAAGATGAAGAAGAAGAATCAGATGAAAGAGAAGAAATGTGAGACCGGATAATGGGGCGTTGTTAATGTGAAGAGTGAGGATGAAGAAGAAGATGGTGATACTAATGATGACTTGTACGTACCATTATCGCGGTTGTTCAAGAAAAGAATAACTAATTCTAGAGGAGAGATCCTGGAAAGTAGAGATGGTGAGATTGTTTTCGAAGACAAGAAGAGAGTACGCGGATTTGGTCGAAAAGAGCGAATGATGAAGATGAAGATCCCGATGAAGATGAAGAAGAAGAATCAGATGAAACTCACACTTACTAATCCAGACCCAGAGATGCCAATGCAAAATTTTGTCGACCTGGTGAAGGAGTACTTCACCAGGTCGACAAAATTTTGCATTGACATGTCAGGGTCTGGGTTAGTAAGTGTGAGTTTCATCTGATTCTTCTTTTTCATCTTCATCGGGCTCTTCTTCTTCATATTAGACAACAAAACACAATATTTATTTTTAATTTCTTTTGAAATGGATTGGAACTTTATTTCTTAAGTTTTATGTTAATTATATTTAATTTCTCTTATTATGTTAATTATCTATCGGAACCTTTGATTTCTTATTATGTTGATTATCTTTAATTTCTCTTATTATGTTAATTATCTATCGGAACCTTTGACTTCTAAAAGTAGACTTCACGAGTAGTATATACCAAGAGACTTCGTATTCATACAGAACACCCAGTTAGAGACTTCTCCAGTAGACTTCCAGCACAGACTTCCTCTGTATGTTAATTATATTAAATTTCTCTTATTATGTTAATTATCTATCGGAACCTTTGATTTCTTATTAGTTAATTATCTTTAATTTCTCTTATTATGTTAATTATTATTGGAATCTTGATTTGTAAATCAAATACAAAGTTCGAAAACCGCAAAAATACAAAAAGAACTGGTCTCAGAACAGCGAGAACACCAAGAGACTTCCAAAAGTAGACTTCACGAGTAGACTTCACTAAGAGACTTCGTATTAATACAGAACACCTAGTTAGAGACTTCTCCAGTAGATTTCCAGCACAGACTTCCTCTATAGGAAGTGGTATAATCATTTGCATAGAACATAATCAACCTTAATTTTATGAAAGTTTCTGAAATTTTAATTTATAAAGTTCATATTTGGGATAATCTTATTTTCTTAAGAAGAAATTGCATTGAGATTATTTTTTATTATTTTCATAATTTAAATCTACGGTTTAATTACGGTTCAGACTTCGACCATGAAGTCTGGAAACGTAATTAAATGTGGAATTTTAATAAAAAAATGATAAAAAATTATTTCAATCAAAATTTTTGAAAGATAAATTATTTTAAATCAGATCGAATAGGTTTAAAAAAAAAATTCATAAAACTGAGCCATTTGATGTAAACCATGTGAGGCATATAGGTTAGAGGTTGCCAATGTGTAAGAATCCATGCATATATCTTTAGGGTTAGACTTAGATTGATATGTTTTTGATATAAAATGGCGATCCTTCGTATAGTTGTTAGATTTTGAACATATTATACTATTTTGATGTCAAATGTTAGTATTTGTTAACAAAGAGTGAATTAAACGTTCGAAATTTAGAGTTTAGGGCTTACAGACTTCTCGAGTTTCGGGTGAAGTCTCACGGCAGACTTCGCATGTGAAGTCTGTAAGATTTTGTTATCGTATGAAATTCAAATAAATCCAAAACAAAGTGTAATATATTATAAATAAACTTATGTTCTTAAACAGAGATTTAGATAGATAAACTGAGCCTATCTAGGGACAATTGCCCTGTATCTTGCTATCATATCAAACATCAAGAAGTCGTCTCTCAAATCTTCAACCTCTTCCATCGCTGGGTCGAACAAAATGTCCGATAAGCCTTCTTCAGTTTCCAGCCAAGTGTCATCATCACCACCTGTGGGAATTAGATTTGTATTGTCTAGATCAATTACGATATGTTAAACTGTAGCAATAACACACTTACGCGCGAACTGATTTATCCTCCATAATTTAAGCACCACGATCACCGCTCCACCCCTCCTGTTCCTAAAGCCATTCCAGAAGTTATAAGCGTGTTCACCGGTTGCCACACACTTTAACATATTGTCCCTATTATGATTAATAAAAGGTGGTTGTAAATTACAATACGGTGAGCTTCGGCATGGTATTATTATTGTTTGGTGTTGTACTTACATGGCATCTTTGATGTGAAACACACTCTTTGAAAATGTACGGCCAAGTGGACTCTCTTGAAGGGGGCATGTGTTGCAGAGCATGCCCATAGTATCTACATCATAAGTGTTCTCTTTAGTTAAATAAAGTTACATGCATATAAATTATGGGTTAAGAAATTTGCATGCATACCTATAGCAACGTTCGTTTTGGTTTTGATGTCACGTATTTGGGTCAAACTTAAAAAATCCAAGTAGTGCTCGTCGTTCAAAGGATCGATTTTTATGATTCCAGTCTTTGTATACTGGGTAGACTGGATTGTAAGTTTGAAATGAGAGTTTGTTGCACGGAATGCTGCGAATCCTGGCTGTACTGCTACATTCTGTATTTCAATCCAGTGCCCTTCATACTTCTCCAATCCAGAGAACGCTGGCACATGTTCTGGAGTAATCATCAACTCCATCTTAGTTCCCTGCATAAAAGAAGCATCACCAAAGTATTGTATTGTCAGATCCATGTGACTGCATGTCTGCATGTAAGTGAATATCTCTTACCGCTTCATCTACTAATACGTAGGACCAGTAGGGACCTACATTGAGAACGGAGTAAGAGTAGGCGCGGAGAATCTTGACTTTAAAACACCAATCTGTTTTGCAGCCATTGTCTCTTTCATTTGCTTCGGCTAGAAGGTTGTAAGCATCCATCGGGTTTTTGTTTTTCTTGTTGTGAGTTTTGTGTTTCTGAGATAAAAGCATTGAAGAAGAAATGAATACGACTATGGAGGTGGAATGATTACTAGGGAAACTGAAAAGATTAATAGATGGGAAACTGAAGAGACGGACGTATCTTATCTCAAGGACGTGACTTTAAAAAAAAAAAAAATTGCAGCGTTTCTGGTTCTTTAATGTTTTGTTTTAAGGGTTACAGACTTCTTCAGTAATGTCTGTATAGACTTCATAAGAAGACTTCACACGCAGACTTCAACGAGCAATCGACTTTCCTCTGTAAAGTCACCGATTTATCTAATTTTGGGGGGAAAAAAATTTTGGGGGGAAAAAAAAAACAAAAATTTACTAAACAATTTACCGCTGTAAATGTACGAAGTCTGTTAGCGAAGTCTCCAAATGAAGTCTGAAAATGACAGACTATAGACTTCATGGCCAGACTTCACATGCAGACTTCTATAAGAGACTTGTTTGGCGAAGGCTGCTACCGACTTCCTCTGTAAGTCACCGATTTTTCTAATTTTGGGGGGAAAAAAATTTGGGGAAAAAAATTTACAGCTGTAACTGTACATTTACCGATTTGGCATAAACAATTTACAGCTGTAAATATACGAAGTCTGTTAGTGAAGTCTCCAAATGAAGTCTGAAAATGACAGACTATAGACTTCACGACCAGACTTCACACGCAGACTTCTACGAGAGACTTCTTTGACGAAGTCTACAATAGACTTCGTCTGTACGTAACCGATATTACTCTAATTTTTTAAAAATTTAAATAATTTACAGTCTGTCAAGATAGAAATTTCGGAGACTGAAAAGACGTTTAGGTTAAACAAAAGTTACATCTGCTAAAAAAAATTAAGAAATCTCCATCGCTCTTTTCCTTCTCCGAAACAGCTAAAGTCACCGGAATTCTCAAAACGCCGCCGATTCTCTTACTCCTCTCTCTCCTATTTCGCCGTAAGTTATCGATTTTCTTCCTCCCTGCGGGAAAACCCCAAACTCTCTCAACGACGACACTCTTTCTCGCCGGAAAATCACCATGCGACGACACTCTCTCTACGACGACACACTCTCTCTACTCTTTCTCTGAGCTGTTTCTTCTTTTTTTTTTTTTTTGTATCTAAACCCAATCTTTTATTTTATTCGCAGTTCTGGAAATCGCAGACTTCATTCACATCTTCGTACAGCTAATCAAATTAAATTTCAGTTAAATCTCTTCCCTTTTTACTAGATTGTTGGAGACTTCATAAGGGAAGTCTATATGAAGACTTCACCGGCGAAGTCCGTACACGTCACAGTTATCTAACTTTCCCGTTTCTTCTATGACATAGGTTTGAATATGGCTCTTTCGCGCGACATAACTGAATACGAAGTTAAGGATGCTATTCACGATTTGCCTCAGTTTCCACCTCGGCATTTCACCAAAGACTCTGAGCCCGCGCCTGAGAAGAGTATAGGCTACTACAGCGGGTCACCTAAGCTTCTTGATGCTGTCAGGGGTGCACTAACTGAAGGTGAATGGAAGACGCTTTGGACTTCCCCTCTTGGTGTCTTCCTAATGTACCACGAGCAAGGGATCGCATGGGCATCAAGGCTGGTCCACTATATGCTCAGTTTCCAACTTATATGCCATCTAAAGCATGAGATTTGGAGCCTAGTTGGTGCAGTCCCAGTGAGATTCTCTTTAAACGAGTTTGCACACATCACCTGGCTCAACTGCGATTATGTTGAAAACCTTATGAATCCGGAGCCTGAGGCTGAGATCACGGATGAGCTGAAGGATTTTTGGACAAAGCTTGGAGTCGATGTGGCTGTTGGACCAAGCTATGAAGAGTTGGCATCAGCGTGTTCACGCTCTGGTCAATGGAGTTCGGAAGATCGAGTGAGGTTGGGGTTTCTAGCCATCCTTGCCAGCTGCATCGATGCTCACCCTCACCATCAGGGCATCAATGTGAACCTTGCTAGGTTGGTGATGGATCTGGACAAGTTTGTTGCATACCCTTGGGGAAGAGTAGCTTTCAATATTCTGATTTCATCGGTGAAGACTGCTGATATCACCAGGACTTATCACATCCACGGATTTGTCCAAGCGTTGCAGTCCTGGATCTACTTTGCCCTACCAGAATTAGCAAAAGAGATCGGAGAACCTTTCCCCATTAACCCCACTGAGCCCACTGACTCAAGGCCACCTCTCCTAGCTTACAAAGGATCGAGAGGGAGGAAAAACCTCAGAAATGGCATCCTCAAGCAGGTATGTCTGTTATTATATTATATGATCTCCTTCACACATGTGTGTCTGTTATTATATTATCTGATCTCCCTCTATTCATGTTTATGTTTGTAGACCACAGTCTACAGCTTTGTGGAAAAACCATTTGATGAGATGTTCCCACAGTGGGATGAGGATAATGAGGATGAGAGAATTGTCAACATTGTGAAAGCAATGTATGGACATTTCTCAACTAAGCCTTGTAACCCTTGGCAGTGGTGTAAAGGACACTGGAAGTCTACGGGTGAGTTGCTCACAAACTTCAAGGTGAAGGTTCCTTTGAAGTTGAAGGCAGAGGTGAAGGCAGAGGTGAAGGATGAAGTGAATGATGAGCCTTATCATGGCTTTAAGAGGGAGCTAGAAGCTCCTGAAGAGAGTAGTTTGAAGAAAGCTCGTCTATCCCCTGAATTTGAGCAGCGCATATGTGATGCGTTGAAGGATGTAGTTGACACTCGACTCAACACGTTTGAGGCAGAGTTGAAGGGGCAGTTGGTTGAGCTTGGAACGAAGATTGTCTTACTCACTGACAAAGTAGACGGTCTGAGTTCTGCTTTTGATAAGTTCACCAGCGGAGCTATGAAGAATATACCCGAGGAAGTGAAAGAGAATCCTCAGGAGAAGCAGGCTGAATCTGAAGCCAAATCAAATCAACCTGAGCAAGGGGTTAGTCTTCAAAACCTTAACCCAACGATTCCCAAGGGGCAGAGGAAAAGTAAAAGAGTAGCTGGCATGAGTAGGCAATGAGACAGATGATGTGAAATTTGTTGGCATGTTTAAACTCTTATTTTGGATTGTTGTTGGGAAAATGTTAGAATGATTGTTTGTGCTTTTGCAATAAAAAGATGTTTGTTTGTCCATTGACAAAATTGCTTCAAACTATGTTTGCTTCAAACTATGCAGAGCAGTGAAGGCAGTGTTGTGCTGGTAGAAAACTCCAAAGATCTAGATACGGAGTTTGAAAAAGCAAAAAGGGCAAAACAGAACTTGAAGGAGAAAGCAGCAATGCTAATTGCTAAGAAGATGGGTGATAAGAAAAAGTTGCAAGAGAGGCTGGTTGTTCGGCCTGGCAATGGCTATGACCCTTTTGGTCCTATTGCCATTGACAAAAAAGCCAAGCTGACTGCCTTCTTGGCGACTTGCCCGTAAGTTGCACTATTTAATAACCCTTTTAAACATAGTTTATGTGACGTGATTTTGAATGTTTGTAACTTCATTTTAAAGGGAGTTGAATAATAAAAAACCTAAGGAACACTCAACCACACACTGGTACCAAGTGCTTATGACTCCCAGAATATGGCTTTGGGACCTGGTGAGACTTCTTGTAATAAGTCTGAGAGTGAAGTCTGCGAGTGAAGTCTGAGAGTGAAGTCTCAAACTTCACTCTCAGACTTCACTCTCAGACTTTTTTTTTTTTATCGTTACTTGTAAGGTTGCTTAACAATAACTAATTATTTGCTTACTGCAGCACATTGATGCTGGAATCAATCTACTAAGACAACGGTTCACGAAGCATCCAGAATGGTTTAGGAGCGACAGAATCTGCTTTATTGATTCCATCTTCACCACGTTGTGGAGGTCTAAGTATGAAGAATTTCTGAAAACTGGTGATGAACACGGAAGGGGCAGATGCCTACCTCCTGGTGCGTATGATCTTGCCACCGGAGAGCAACCAGATTTCTGCAGATCTAATAAGATGTGGGGTGAAGATGTGGATGAAATCTACACATCCCTTAACATCAAGGCTATGCATTGGGTTGCTCTACTGATTAATATTCATAAGAGACACATCGTTATTTGGGATAGCGATCTAACGGTCAGCAAAGATATGGAGATTGAGGCTGCAATTATTCCTGTTTGCGATATAATGGCTTATATTATGAACATTGTAGCTCCTCCCGAGCTAAAAGATAAGTACCCTTATGAGCTTTACACATACGAGCGGGTTCCACAGAAGAGTGTTCCTAAAAACAATAACAGCGGTGACTGTGGAGTGTATTGCCTGAAGTACATCGAGTGTCATGCGCTGGGCATACAATTTCATCAAACCCGCTTGTGTGATAAGAACATCAAGTTCATAAGGGAGAAGATGGCTACAGAAATATACGATGAGCTCGGCATAACGGGGACTGAGAAGCGCGGTTACGAAGGTTTGGATTTGTACGATGAGCGATAAATCTTGATATTTTGTATTTTGTATAAATATGGATATTTAACTATGGTTTTGTATGTTGTATAAATCTAGCATAACCGTATATTTTGTACAGTTTCATCTATTGCTATCTAAGGAAAACCCAAAAATACAAAAAGTTATAGACACTATATAAATATAAGTAAAAAAGTTGTAGACTTCATCTTCGTACAAAACCCTAATTTTAGACATCAATTGTAGACTTCATCCACAGACTTCCACGGAAGACTTCATATGCGTCCTGAACATCTAGTTATAGACTTCTACGGCAGACTTCAAATACAGACTCCTTATGGAGACTTCGTATACGTACAAAACCCTAGTAAGAGACTTCTGTAGGAGACTTCTCATTTAGACTTCTCAATTACGATAAAAAGCACGCAAAACGAAACGGACCTTCGTGAAACGTCGCTTCTTATCATTTATTACTCTTCTCCAAAACACGCAACCGACTATATTACTGAGTAGATCTAAAATTTACAGTTTCATCTATTGCTTTTTAAGGAAATTCCAATTATCATCTTTTATAAAAAAAAATGTCGTTCACAGTAAAAAGCATCGAAAGAGGTTTGAAGAACCTCTTGAAGAATCCGAATGCTCACTTCACGGCAGGTAATCTCTATACAGCTTCTTCTAATTTCTTACCAATTTCATACAATCTTCTAATTTCTTACCAATTTTTTTTTTAGGACCTGTGGCCGATGACATGTTCCATTGGGAGGGTTTGCTATTTGGCCCTATTGACACCCCTTATGAGGGAGGGATTTTCAAAGTGATTGTTCATTATCCGCCGGGATACCCGATTAAACCCCCACGCGTAAGTTTTGATAAAACACTTCAATTCTTTTATCCAATACCCCCTCCTAAATATCGTGACGGTTTGGGTAATGTAGGTTCGTTTCAGCACCCCGATCTACCACCCTAATGTCCATCGCGGGTGTATCTACTTGAAGATGCTCCTCCCTGAGCAATGGAGAGCCGACTACAACATAACCACAGTATTTGAGGCTCTTGTGAATATGTTGTATGAGCCAGAAGTGGGTGAAGGAGATAATTTTGTGGAATCCGTTGCTGAAGTCTACATCAAAGATCGGGACCGTTTCAATGAGAAGGCACGAGAAATGTCTGAATCTTTGGCCGGAGGATCAAAGAGCACCTGATCCTTTATGTAATCTTCAAACCTTATTATGTTATTTATGGTTCGGAACCTTATTATATAAGTAATTATCGTGAACTACTGTTTTTTTAAAATCACCTGAAATTTGGAATTAAATCGTTGAAGGGTAATACAACAAGTTGATTAGCCAACACGGTGGCTTAGAATACACATTAGACATGACAAAAATAACTGGTCATACAATTAAAACCACTTATAAAAAGCATAATTATATATGTAAAAAAGTTGTAGACTTCATCTTCGTAGAAAACCCTAATTTTAGACATCAATGGAAGACTTCATCCACAGACTACAACAGAAGACTTCATCTGCATACTGAACATTTGATTATAGACTTCTACGGGAGACTTCAAATACAGACTTCTTCTGAAGACTTCGTATGCGTCCTGAACTGACTTCTGTGGAAGACTTCAAGAGCAGACTTCTACTTTCCTTCAACCTTGAAACGCTACGTAACAAAAAAAAAACAGAGTCCTCTTAAAAACAGAGTCCCCTCAAAAACAGAGCCCCCTCAAAACAAAAATTTTTACTTACACAGTTAGCGCGAGTATGTCCAGATTGCCTGCATTTTGAACAACTATATTGCTTGTGAGCCTTCCGCGGTTTTGGCGTAGTCTTTCTGGCGATTTCAAGCCACGTTTGCCACCTTGACTTCTTCTGCCTTCCAGGAGGACGCCGGATGAGTGGAGGGAAAACCTTGGCAAACTCAGGCTCTTTGATATCGACGGTTTTGGGGAAAATGTTGCCTGCATACGTCGAATACAAATATTCCTTTGTGTATGACGGGCATACGAGGGCGGCAACATCCATTTTAAGCTCAGGAGCAGCAGCAATAGCATGCGAGCAAGGTATTTTCTCAACATCATACACTCCACATTCACATGTTCGATGTTGGAAATCAACGATACAATCTCTATGTCCTCCCTTCACGTGAAATCGCCAACCGTCTATGCGTTCGACAGTCATCTGGTCAGCATAATGCTGACGAATAGTTAGCAAATATTCAACTCCCTTGCTATGTTTGGTTGTGAGACTGATAGCGTCTTCTCTCCTTTTAGAAAACCATCTTCCTAGCTTCTCTCGTATGAATTCCAAAAGAAAGGGTATGGGAAATCCTCGAGCTGGCTTAAGTGCAGAGTTTATCGATTCAGCAATGTTGCTCGTTTGTATGTTGTATCGTTCTCCTGGAAAGTGAACGCGGGCCCATAGTTTCACATCTGCGTCCTCCAAGTAAGCTGCAAGATCGGGCTTCGTCTCACGTAAGGCGTCCATGTATCTGTTAAAATCATAATGCGTATATGCATACGCAGCCCCTCTGACCAAGTACATAAGTTGCTTTCCCTTGTACTTCGTGATTATGTTATTCTGTAGGTGATAATAACATATCCCTCTTGTTGCCCATGGCATAACAGTTTCAATGGCATTCTTAATCGAGGCGTGCCTGTCGGACACTATGACCAAAGGAAATTGATCAGAGACACATCCACTCAACTTAGTGAAAAACCATTGCCATGCTTCATCATTTTCAGAGTCTACAATAGCAAAAGCTAACGGGAATATTTGGAAATTCCCGTCCTGGCCGCAAGCCACTAGCATAACTCCACCATACTTCCCCGGTAGATGACACCCATCCACCACCATAACTCTTCTCAGAAACTGAAAACCGGTAATAGAGGCTCCAAGAGCCATAAACAGATATTTGAATCTGTTTTGATCATCAACCACAAGATCAGTGACAGTTCCGGGATTGGCTAGCCCGATGCGATAGAGATAAGACGGCAGCTGCTCATATCCATCTTCAGCTGTTCCCCTCACCAAGTGTTGTGCAAATATTAAAGCTCTATAGGAAGTGGTATAATTCATCTGCATACCATATTTATTCTTCATTGCAGATCTAATCATCTTCGGCGTTACTCCATCGATTGTTCCCCATTCATCATAAAACAGTTTAGCAATATATCTCGGAGCATGACGTTTGCGCAGAGAAATTCGGTCTGCAACATTGCAAGTATGATCATTTTTGTACAAGGTAACCCAAAACCTTTTTGGTTCATTTTTCACAGCCGCTCTAATCCTCCAATTGCATCCTTTCACACCGCAGATGGCTACGAACAACTTTTGTGTAGACTTATGCACTTTGAACGTGAATTTCGACATTATAGCCGTCAACCGCAGCTCGGATACAAGCGCATCCTTTGTAGGAAAACTCGCAGTCGTATAGATACCGTCTGACCATGTCATGTTGGATCTTGGGCCTTCACCAACAAAGCCACCTTCCGCAACAGGACACGTATTATCCTCATCATCATTTTCACTACCATCCTCATCCTCAACTTTCCCATACACAGTATAATCCTCAAGGTATTCTTCTTTAACCTCACCAGCATGAGATTCTTCCGCATCATCATCATCATCATCACCATCGTCGTTGACGTTAACCTCACCACCATCAGATATATCCATATCTTCGTCTTCAAACTCTTCTACATCCTGAAGGTCTTCGTCAACACTTTCACCAGCAACCTCATTGCCACTAGCCATACCAAAACGACTCGAGACGCAAAGGCGTACAGCATGCGTTTTACATAACTCAACCAAGGACCGCACTTGTCTATCATTTGAGACATGCATAGGTGGTGTAGGACAATCCGTGTCCGTTAGTTGCAACATTGAATTCGGCAACGAGTAAGTTAACTCGACGAAGTCGTTCTTGTCCAGCTCATAGTCTGCTAGTGCCATCTCAATGAGTTCACGGTGTGTACAAGAATCACTCAAGAAAAACATTCTCCCTCCTTTGGGATGATCCACCTCAAAATGCCACTTACAGTCTCTCATCACCCATTCTCCAAAGACAGCAGGTACATGAACCATTTTCTGAAAGACATTTGAAACAACACAAAGGCAAACTGTTAGTTTGTTTCACAGTAGACTTCAAAGGTGAAGTCTGTTGAAAAATAATTATCAGAAATTCGTAAAATCGATTTAAGATAGAATATAAGACATTGAGATGTGAAATTCATACATAAACAACAACAATAACTAATACACATGTAAAAAATTTAAAATCTCGAAAATGCATATTATATATGATACAAATCCATTTTTTAAAAAGATAGTGCAAGAGACTTCTCGAACGAAGTCTACGCACAGACATCCTCTGTGAAGTCTAAATTTATAACCTAAACACCCAATAAGTTCAGAAAAAATATATAAAAATAATTATGCGATTAAAATAGTTCAAATTTCTAAAACATCAAAAGCCATACGTAACAAACATGTTAGGACAAGAAAAAAAAAACTAATTACAAATAGGCTAAAATTGCATTTTTACTGAAATTATCATTAGAGACTTCACAGGCGAAGTCTCTCAGTAGACTTCTTTGATGAAGTCTGCTCTGCTATGGGAAGCAGACTTCGCCCGTGAAGTCTAAATTTATAACCTAAACACCTAATAAGTTCAGAAAAAATATAAAAAAATAATTATGCGATTAAAATAGTTCAAATTTCTAAAACATCAAAAGCCATACGTAACAAACATGTTAGGACAAGAAAAAAAAAACTAATTACAAATAGGCTAAAATTGCATTTTTACTGAAATTATCATTAGAGACTTCACAGGCGAAGTCTCTCAGTAGACTTCTTTGATGAAGTCTGCTCTGCTATGGGAAGCAGACTTCGCCCGTGAAGTCTAAATTTATAACCTAAACACCTAATAAGTTCAGAAAAAATATAAAAAAATAATTATGCGATTAAAATAGTTCAAATTTCTAAAACATCAAAAGCCATACGTAACACACATGTTAGGACAAGAAAAAAAAAACTAATTACAAATAGGCTAAAATTGCATTTTTACTAAAATTATCATTAGAGACTTCACAGGCGAAGTCTCTTAGTAGACTTCTCCGATGAAGTCTGCTTTGCTATCTGAAGCAGACTTCGCCCGTGAAGTCTGAAGCACGGGTCTAATTTTGCAATTGACCAGATTTTGACTTTTTGAGCAGACTTCACATGCGCAGTCTGCTACACAAGGAGACTTCGTCAGAGAAGTCTATACCAGTTTGGGGTCTAGTTTTGCAATTGACCACAGTTTTGACTTTTTTAGTAGACTTCATCTAGGAAGTCTTTTTGGTAATAGACTTCATTTAGGAAGTCTATTACGTAATTAGACTTCCTCGATGAAGTCTTTTTGCCTTCAGAGACTTCTTCGGCGAAGTCTACCCATAAAGTAGGGTATAGTTTTGCAATTGACCAGAGTTTGACTTTTACATGAGACTTCGTCTGAGAAGTCTATTTAGAAAAAGGGTTACTTTTGCAATTGACCAAAAAAATTTATTTTTAAATTCCAGAATTACCGATGGTTGTAGACTTCATACGAGAAGTCTACCAATAGTCAATGTTTCGGAATTTTGGTCAAATGCAAAACTAACCCCTTTTTCACGCAGACTTCTCAGATGAAGTCTCGATAAATAGTCTTCGTTCCGGTCAATTGCAAAACTAACCGCCTTTTTTCGCAGACTTCACAGAAGAAGTCTTTGTACAAAGTCAGACTTAACGGTCAATTGCAAAACTAGACCCCTTGTAACCAGACTTCGACGGTGAAGTCTAAACACCGTTTTTTGTTTTCAAAGGAGAACTTCAGACTTCATCGTGGTTCAATCGTGAAGTCTGAGACCCAAAAAGTCAATTGCAAAACTAACCCCCAGTTGACTATTGAGACTTCACCCATGAAGTCTGCCTTCTGGAAAATCGGAGAAAATGAAGCAAAAATTACCAAGATTCGGTTTGAGCTTGTGTTTAGCTTCTTAAACGGCCAAGAATTGATCACGCCAACAATACCCAAGCAACCCAAGTTTTATTATGCTCGAATCTTAGTAAATCGCAAGATATATGGATGATATATATTGAAAACGATATTATAGAGTTAAATGGTTGAAATGAGAGAGGAGATCGACAAAAATGGAGCTTTTAACTCAGTTTTAAAGCATTAACATCACTTAATTCGGTTGTTTGAAGCATTGATAGCTCAATTTTGTTTGGTAAGTGTGGTTGGGAACTATTGAAGACGATGGCATTTTCGTTATTACGTGAGAATCTTTGGGTTATTGTTTTTCAAACCCAGCTACCAGACTTCACAGGAGAAGTATGCGCTAGGTATTTTTGTGAAAAAAGAAGCGATGAGGGGTATTTTAAGGCATTTCGAAAAGAAAAGGAAGAGGGGTCTAGTTTTGGAATTGACTTCAAATAAGGGTCTAGTTTAGCAAGAAGCTCATATTTTAAACTCTTTATAAATATTAGATATACCAATAATAATATTCAAAAAAATTTAAAAGATTAAAAAGTTCAACTAAACAACCGAATTAAACTGGATACAAATTTTTAAATTTAGATATTTGTTAAGTTAAGCATGATCCTCATTCGAATTTGGATTATTTTGGTTTTATTTATGATATGACTCTGAATCATTGTGTAAATATTTTAGCGATGTGGGATGTTAAACACACACTTCTTTCTTTATTACTTGAGTAATAAATGTCCATTAAAAAAATTTGAATCACAACATATACTGAAAAAATAGGTTTTCGTTAAGTTTATGTATTATATGATGATACAAAACAATTAAAAATCATATAAAAATTATAGGGGAAACATAGTTTTTAAATGTCGATTCAAACATTTGTTATAGCGCTTGGTCAATGATATATTAATGTCGATCAAAATCCGTCCCACCATAGAATCCGTCTCTTGTAACTTTAAAATTTTTTAAGTTTAAATATAACAATCATAATATTAAAAAAAAAAATTATTATATCTAGTATAATTAAATAGTTCAACTAAAGAAACAAATTAATTAATTTGGATATAAACTTTTAGTTTTGGATGCTTGTTAAATTAAGTTTTCTGCTTATTCAGATTTGGATTCATTTTGGTTTTATTAATAATATTAAGATATGTATTATATAATAATTCAAAGCAATTTATAAAAATATATCAAATAAAGAGGATAGGGGAACCATAATTTTAAAATCTTTACAAAATTTCTAAATATCTATACTATTAATTACGGAGCATTATATGGATCTATATGAATTTATAATTAATGTTAAAATATTTTAGTTGTGTTTGGTTATATGGATAGTAGATAATTAATTGTAATGGTTGTTTGGATGCATATATATAAGTATTTCTCTATTCCATATTTGTCCTTAATGAACTAATCTATTTTGCGTTGTAAATAATGGCATTGTATGTAAATTCTTACACAAACTAAGGTTGCTTCAAAAATGTATTTTAAAAATAATATATAGATTGATTATATCAAATAAAATAGTACATTAACTAGGCGTAAAATTGAAAATTAAATGTTTTAATATTCGTAAAAAACCTTAAACGACAACTATTTTGAAAAGAAGGAGATACAGATTTATAATTTAAAAAAAGAAATATACTGTACAAGAGATTTTAGGAGCTGCGAACAATTTTAAGACAGCCACAGTACGATTTTTTTTTTCTCTTATTTTAAAGCATTAAAAGTCGTTAAAGCAACAATACCAACTCCTCCTTTAACTACGTTGTCAGTAGGATCTCGATCAAAGAGAATTGCCAAGAGTAAACACACATCTAAGAATTTGATTGATAATATACCATATATGGCCTTGATTCTGAAAATAGGTAGGATTGTGGTCCCCTTGACCAACGCATGTGTTTTGTACCATGCTTCTCCACCTACCCACTTATCTCAATTCCATATTTGTGTATTAACAGAAATTAGGTGGAGGTTTTTATTTTTACTTTGTCTAGCCTACCATAAAATTCTCAAAATTAACAATTTTCAATGTCTAGATTTGAGAAATTTTATGTAACATTATAATTTTATGATTATGTTGGGTAAAAAAAAATATATGTTTTTTTGGTTTAAATTACTATATAACTATAGTATTTGATACTTTATTGGGTAGACAATCTAAATCCCCCCGAAAAATATATGTTTCTTCACGAACTTTTGCCCTAGTGCCAAACCCCCACAAAATGAAAGTTCGAGACTTATTTCCCCCCAAATAGAACATATCCTCATAAATGTTGATTTTGACGGTTTATTATCAAACCGATACCAAGCCACTTAAATCCAATACCAAATCGAACTAAAACCCGACCCAACCCATAAATAACCGATCCGATTACTTCTTCTTCCTCACCCGTTAAAAATTCTTCTTCCTATCTCTAATTTTTCTGTCAATCAAACAAAAACACACCAGTTCTTCATCTTCTCTATTTCACAGCTTGGTAATATGTGGTAAATCTCTAACATCTCATGTAAACTAAAATTAATCAACTCACTCTCCTCCTCCTCCAATTATGTCCATATCACTCTATGATCCAAAAAACACGAAATAATTCTCAAGAAAATTTGATCAGTCAATTGATTCAATGGAGATGAAATTAGAGTAATATCTCATAGGGGAAGTAAAGTTTGGCAGAAGGATAAAGCTTTAATCGGCGTTTTGTTGAAAGAAGAATCTAGCGACAAATGACTTAGAAGGGATCATGGCGGCAGATTGATGACGGTTTTGACCCAAACCTTCGACGACAGAAGGTCCGTAATATTGAAAATGGCGAGATTGATGAATGAAAGAGGAGGAGGAGGAGGGGTTAGCTTGAGCATTGGAGTTTCGAAAGTGAAGTTTGAGTAAGCCCCAACGTCGACCATTAGAATCTGATTTTTCTCCCGTTAAAGCCATCGGAGAACTGAATCAATCTCGACAATCAGATTATTCTGTTTCTGTGTTTCTTGCGGCGGCGGTGGTGAAGACAAAGATGAATTTGGATTAATTAGTCTGATCGGATCTCCATTGGATAAGAAATTGAGGCTCCGGTGACTCGAATGGTTCTCTAAGCTTCTGACTCCACACTTCACGTAGCGATTACCGACTGTAGCAGTTTTGAAATTAAGCAAAAATGGAGACGAAGAAGACGATGACGATGAAGAAGATGAGCGAAATTGAGGCAGGGAGAGTGAAGTTGCGGTGGTTGCATTCGGCGGAGAAATAGCCGCCATTATTCAATCAAGAAATAGCCACACAAACACCACCGGTTCCACCAAATGAATCAGTTAACAACGCCGACGAGGAGATTAAGGTGGTGAATCCACCGGCGGCGATGAATAATCTCTGTGGAAACGACAGCAACGAGGAGACGGAGAAAACAGAGAGCTTCGTTCGCGGAGTTTAGGCCGTTTAAGCTTTGGTTTCCATGGCTTGTTCCAGCTATCATGGTGGCTAATTGCTCAGCTAGGTTTCTTGGGAGATTTGCTTTTCAGCCTATGAAAGAGAATCATCTTCTGGGTCCTTCTTCTTTGACGTGGGTAACCTTAAAGATCTCAACTTTGATTTGAGAAGATACCACTTATTAATTGAGATTCGTGTTTTCTGAGTTTGAAATGTGCAATTTTGTTGTTTGTGATTATTAGGTTTATTAATATGGTGATGGATTCTTTAAAAGTCCAGTACTTTGTACAATTTCAATTGACTTTGGATGTTCAGTTGCTGCACAGAGTCGACGGAATCTCACCGGAGAAGAAATTCTTTAGAAACGTTATGATTTAGGGTGAAGAAGAAAGTTTGTAAATTGGTCGGGTCATGGTTTATGGTATATAATTGGGTTTAATTTGGTTTAAAACCAATTATCTGGTTAATAATGATTTTGAGGATACAGCAAACCCGAGTCTAATCCAGATTTATGGGGTGTAAAATCTGGAACTTTGTTTTCAGGTGGACTGGAGTTTAAAACTTTCAATTCGGGGGGAAATAGGTCTGGAACTTTGCTTTCGGAGAGTTTTGGTACTAGGGTAAAAGTTTGTGGGGAATGGTTGTGATATGGAAGTTTTCGTGGGGATATAGATCGTCTACCCTACTTTATTCACCTATAGCTAAATATGTAGGATTTTAACAATTATAAATGGATTTGATTGCTATTGTAAACAGAAAATCTCAAAAAAAAAATCTTTAAACTGACACCAGCTCTCAACTTAAACCTTAGAGGTTTTACACTTGCACTTTTATACTTCAAGGTGATGACACTCATAACATAAAACCCGAAAGTGGCTTACGTTTTTGCGGACCCACAATATTTTAACCGACTTTTTGAATTCGTTGGCGGAACAGTTACATAATTCTTAACCATGTTCGGTTTTTTAACCATGTACGCAAAATTTATTTTATTTTTATATTATTTTACTAATAAAAATGTGATTATAAATATAGAACATCATTGATTGAAAGGCTCGACTTCACTGTGTTATCAATATTAGGTTCATTGTTGTCTTCTGATGTCTGTTTTGTGAAACTCTCTTATCAATCAATGATTATCAATCTGTCATGGGTGATGTTATGTCGCAGTAAATCCCAAGGCAGAATCAGATTTCAAAATGTTGATGATTTCAATGCAGCGCTACTAGCTAAACAACTTTGGCGGCTAATTACGGTTACATATTCATTATGGCTGGAGAAGCATTACATCAGGTCGTCCTCTGGTTATTAAAGGACTTATTAAAAGAGTTGATTCTGGTACATCCATATATGTATGGAATGATCCTTGCATCCTAACTCAATACTCGAGGCCAGCATTAAGCAAGGGTTATTTTTTTGACACATCTTTCACTTTCAATAATTTAATTATCCATATACAAATACGTGAAATATGGAATTGATCAATGATTTCATTGGTCAGAAGGATTATGCGGTGATTCAAGCAACGATCATAGGCTCGGCTAATAGATCCAATGCTCTATGATGACATTTCACCAATTCGGAAAATTATTCAATTAAATAAGGATATCACACATAACATTCAGAGAATTAGATCAACCAACGGGGTGCCATTTACGGTAAAAAATATTAGTTCTTTACAATATTTTGCATAGAAATTACAATGTCCCTCGAAGTTGCATCACTTTGTGTGGCAAGTCTTACTGATCATGCTTTGGTGAAGTCAAATCTAAAGAAGCGAGGCATAAAGTGTGATGGAGACAAAGAAACAATAAACTATTTTCTTTTCGAGTGTCCCCAATCAGTACAAACTTGGACATTATCACAAATCCCTTCGGCTCCGCGAAATATCTCTTCCTTCATCGCTGTACACGAAAATATTTTTTTTTGTTTTACATAGGAGCTTGCACCTTCTTGTTTTCCGTGATTTATTTGGTAAATATGGAAGGCTCGTAGTAAAAAGTTATTAAAAAACTTGGATAGGGATCCACGTGAGGTCCTTAAGCTAGCAAACGATGAAACTTAGGCGTGGGCCTTAAACACAGGTAGGCGTTTCAAGAGATGTTAATACCTCTGAGGGATTCAGAACATAATATAATGTGTAAATTTTATATGTTATCGTTGTTTTATTGGCGGTTTGTGGAAAGAAAGCGATAATTTCACAAGATTAGGTTGGTTTTGCTCCATTAACACTGCCGAGACGCCAAATATGGGAACATGTAATCTTCGACGTAGTCTATCCCCATTGCATGAGAAGTGGAAGCACTAGTACAAACGATGAGGTGTCTGATTTGCTGCACTGAAGATTGAGGTTTCCTTTGTTACAGACTGTTCGAAATTGGTGAAGATGGAGTCTATTCCAATAGAGTAACCAGCTTTAACAAGATATGGGAGGAAATTGAGCGTCTCAAGCAAAGTTTCTCAACTTTTTCTATATCCCTTATCTCCAGACGAGGTAATACTAAGGCGGATAAGCTTGCACGCACTTTTCATGTACAAACGCAATATGTAATGTATGTAAACAATGTTCTCTCTGATTGACTCACTTCATTGGATCACTTAGTATAAAGTTGTTAAACCAAAATTTTTTTTGTAAAAGACTATATTCAAAATAGATATAAAACAATACATTGAATTTGATATATAAGACGTTTAACCCTATAAAAATCATAAATTGCATGTTTCTCTACAACAATAAAATTGTTATATGTCTACCATTTTTAAATTTGAAAAACATTTCTAAATATTAATACCAATAATTAAAATTTAAGTTAGTTTTACAATGATTTAGTTATCAACTATTTTTGAAAAAGATTCTAATGAAAGCGAAACAAAAAGGATCAAGTCAAGAAAAAGATTGGATTCAGAAAAAAGGAAACATAGCCACGAATATCTCGTAATCCGGATCAACCCATGTATAAGTGGGCAATTATAAAATTAATGCACAATCTTAGCCTCGATTATTGCGCTTCTCTCTCTCCCTTGAAAACACAAACAATAAACTTAGATCTAGTTTTTTTTTAGTTGTCTTTGTTCTTTATCGCATGTCTGGGCTTGCACGGGGAAGGCGGTGGTGAGCAAGCCTTTTTCCGGTGGCAGTGATATGTGGAGCTCCCGTTGGCAATGCGGTTGTGGCGAATTCATGATGGTCTTTACAGGTTTCGTCGTTGGTTCCGTCTAGTAGTGGAGGACGCCGGAGGAATCGTATAGACGCTTCCCGTAGCTCACTTGCTTGTGGAGTAGTTGCGGCTTCTAGCAAAAGTTGTTGGCGGGACGGAGGAAGGCATCGCTTTTCTAAGTGATTTACTACAGATTTTAGTAGTCCGAGATGGCTGCTCACGGATTCCGCACTTATGAAGGATGGATTGAGCCACCGTCCCTGTCAGCCACCGAGATAAGTCTTCATCAGACCCGATCTAAAGTTTGTTCGACTCCGAGAAGATTACGTTGGTGGTAGTCATTGGTGGTTTGGTGTTTGATCTAAGTTTGCTATGTCGGGGAATCGAAGACGGGTTTCCAATCTGTCGAAATGGACCTATTCCAAGAGGTTTGATGTGGGCTTAAACTTGTCGGTGGCAACGTTTTGGCGACGGGAGCCAAATACTCTGGTCAATGAGCTTAAGAAGCCGATGGAGCTGCAATGAAATGGACCTTGTATTCGCCGATATTAGTAGGTTGAATTATTTGCTTCCGACCACTGCCAGGGTAAGATATCTACCGCCAATTACAGCTGCCGATTATGTTTTCTTTTTTTTCTTTGTATCTGCTGAAACCATGCAAGGTCTTGGTCCAAACTCAATTTGGGATGGATAATTTTATTATAATTATAATAATAGTTAAAAAAAAATAATAGGTGGACAATCAATGGGTTTAGTCGGGAAGGAAACAAAAGGAGGACCTATTAGTTATGCAAAAGAAACAACTAGTCGAGTAGCTAAAAGATACTTTTAGGATCTCGTCGATTTTGGTTCAATTATCGTTTTTATTTAATACCTAAGATCTCAACACAATTTATCTTATTTAAATGCAAGATACATCTAAAGATACAATATTAGGTTTAAGCTTAAAGATCAAGTCATCTAGAATCAACTAATGGACCTATAATTGGTACACATATAACACTCACCCTTAGATGCTCATTATAGTAAAATAATCTCTAATGCGCGTAAAGAAGATGATGTCTCATTCAAAACCTTATCAGAAAAATATTTGTGGGAAAATCATGGTTAAGCGAAAAGAGTGCATCACACTTTTGTTCCCCTCATGAATACATCACTTTGAATCTTCGAGATGACTAATCCAATATAATGAAAGAGCTTCTTAAATTTAGTTGGAAACACCTCTATCAATCAGTTCGTCAATCCTCAATGAAACAAATTAGGACATGTAAATTGCCATTCTTTTGAAATTTATTGGTCTCGCAAGTGACTCATCTTGATCATTCTCTTTGCTTGTCATGATATCATCAATGTATGACAAAGAAATTGATGAGTGATAGACATTTTTCTTTGATATATCACATATTTTCGTTTATGTATATATCATTTACATGTTCTTTGTTGTCTTGTTGAAAGGATCTCATGAAAAAATCAAATGGGATACAAACACACACATAATCATATTTCTCTTCCTGGAAGCATCATCTTCAGGATACGCATTCTGATCATATATATCATCCTTTTCTAAATCATATTATAGGCAAAAACTTAGTGACCAAATTGGTATGATTGTCATATGATAAACTCCTTTCATAAAGATTCATTGACTAATATGGTTATTGTTGTACATTTCTCTTAACTATCCACATGGGTGATATCTGACATCCTCCTTGATTATTTCAGTTCATAATGATATCATTTTAGTTTCATGCATATAGTAATGTTTTCGATAACTACAATATGTTGCTTTTGACATTAAATTATTTAGGGTTGAATCCTCATAAAAAAGAATGTGTCCTAAAAATTTGAATCACTAATACAGTATATTTCCAACTGTTAATTTTCTCATATATTGGAAGGAGACCTCAATCCTCATAAAAAAAGAATGTGTCCTAAAAATTTGAAAAACAATTCATTTGAAAAACTTGCAATTAGATGTTAGAAACATTTACTGACTCTGAGTGATAAAGTCACATATACCAGCTGTGCTCCGATATAAGCTTGATGTCCTAGAAGGAATAACATTTACTTACTCTGAAAGAAAAAGTCTAAAGACCGCATGAATTGTGATGAAATTATTGGTTTCCAAGATAAGCATCCTCAAAAATAGAAAATGATTAGAAATTAATAGGGCACCGAGAAAGCAAAAATTATGAAAAAATTCTAGAAGACGCTAAGCCATGAGAAAGAAAGAGATTTAGGTGCTTGAGAATTATAATGATAGGAAATAGACATGTCTAGAAAATAAGGGAACCAAAAAGCAAATCGACGTCGTATATATTTTTACAAGCAATGTTGTAGATGATGATGATGTTATGGATGAATATTGAGAATCATGAACGACAGCTAATAGAGAAATATTTATTGAAAAGTGTACATAAAGTGATAATTGGCCAATAATGGAAAAAAACAATAAAGATTAGTTAAAGTCTCTTGAAAAAAAAAAGTATTTGATTTCCAACTGTTAATTTTCTCCCTCTAATGTTGAAAATACTGAATCACTAAAACAGTAGTCTG
Organism: Crucihimalaya himalaica; assembly: GCA_004349715.1. NCBI lineage: Eukaryota > Viridiplantae > Streptophyta > Magnoliopsida > Brassicales > Brassicaceae > Crucihimalaya > Crucihimalaya himalaica. Next base: position 258,523 of record SMJT01000135.1, read on the forward strand.
CATCTTGAGGTTTAAATAAATTATTTGATGATCACTTAGATATTCATAACCAACATATTCCTAACATCCTTTCAAATCACATCTTATATCACTATGGTGGAAAAGCTTGACATGTATAACACATTTAGATGTAGAATATCTGGTTTTTTTATTCACACCAATTTTAATAGGGAGACCCCATGACTATTATTTGGCCTGATGCAGATTTATTGACATATAGAAGTCATGATTAATTATAGTACTGGGCATTTCGAATAAACCAAAAAAACCAAACCAAAATATCGACTATTTTGGTTATGGGGGTCAAGGTTTTGAACAGTGGCGCAAGCCTCGGTGGTGAGATTATGCAAGAAACGAACAAACTAAGCTTCTTCGACGGACGATCAGCGTTGTCGAAAAAAGTGTGCTCGCTGGTGGAGATCTGACAAGATGGCGATCGCTTCTCTTGTGTAGAATCAAGTATGAGTTCGTGATGGTGGAGTGAAGATGCACCACATAGAGGTGATAAATCTCTGATATAGCACAACTCTTAATCTCGAAGAATCTCTCGACGAAATCAAGAACAACGGTTTTGCTTTCTCAAAGAAAATGCGGCACTATATTAGGGTTTAAAACTGTTACACGGCTGCAAGGGAACTTTATATAATAGTCTGTCAGCTAGCCTTAAGGCCGAATAAGTAAAATAAGCAAAACGTGAAAACAAGAAACACAAAACTCAAAAACAAACAAAATACAAAAACAAACGAAATACAAAAACTCATCGTTTTAATTAAAGTCATAAAAGGAAACTATCTAATCTTATTTGAAACCTGACTTCTTGGGTCGTTTTGATCAAGGACATAGTCGATAAGAGGACTTGACGTACCTGTAAGAATGATATAAACGGAATAAAACTTACCCGGGTTTGTGCGGAGACAAACAGAGTCATCGGATGCAGATGTGGATTCCTCGGGGATGGTGCGTAGTTCCTTGGGGATGGTGCGTGGTTTCTTGGTGCGGTACATGGAATCCTCGAGGATGATATGTGGATCTTTGGCGAGGTACGTTGAATCCTCGGGTATGGTTCTTTGATCTTTGGCACGGTACGTTGAATCCTCGGGGATGGTATGTAGATCCTACGCGATAGATGATGAATCCTCGTGGATGGTGCATGGATTCTCGAGGGTGGTACGAGGACGGATGTGGGTGATCGGTGTCAACTCTTGTCCGATGGTATCCATGAGATCTTGTACGGCGAGATTGAAACTCCATCGTAGTTGCTTGGAATTTGATCGAGTCATGGTACCTTTTCCAATATCGGGTACTAGATTACGTTGGTCTTGATGTTCAATGTCCGCATCAAACAGGAGCGAACGGATCGACGTAATGTTTTGAGGATTTTCGTAATCTGATCGGTTCGTTTAGGTACCTTTGAACCGAACAGTTATTCGGTTTCTGTTCATCATCACTCCATCTTCAACTTCACCAGTTTGCTTTTGTTATTCTGTATGTTATGTTAGGAAGAAAAACAAGTTCGTACGCCATCTTTAAGGGATGTAAACAACAAAAACTCTAATTGATTTCAATACGTTTAAGCTTTTATTTAAACTTATGTTTGGTGGCCTATAATACTAATTATTTTCCTTTGGCCCAATTTAATTTTATAGCCCACAATATATTTTATCTATATAAAAGAAAAGATCCAAATCTAAGGGAGGGGGGAGGGGTGGTTATTGGTTCATGGATTTTAATGTATTTGTTAATCCAAGTAAAATCATGTGTTAGTCAATAACTGATTTTCAAAAAAAAATCTAAAAATCATGTATTATTGGTTATATCATTTATAAATTCTATTCAAAATTACTCTTTATTCAATATTGAATGGATATGAATTTTATTTCACATTAGATTTGAATGGATTTGAGAATGTATTTTACCTAAAATAGAGAGGTTAAAATCCTTAGGAGGATGTATTGGACTGAACATTTTAGGAGATTTTGGAGTATTGTTAAAATCATCTGTTATTCAACTGATGATTTTTTAAAATCTCCACAAAACCATGTTATTGAACTTAAAATTTATATAAAATCATAAAGAATATTTCACAATCTCTTGTTATTCAATCAACACTTTTTAAAACTCATATCAAATCTAGTGTTATTCAAAATATCACAACTTTTTTATAGAAGATTATGAAAACTGATTTTAGGTGACTTCTTATAACTTTTTAATTGAAAAATATGATTCATAAAATCACACCCATATAGGTGAAACTTTGAAAGATTTCAGATAAAAAAAAATCCTTCTTCTACTCATATCTTCTTCTCCTTTTTTTCCTAAAAACACAAATCCTGTTGCCAACTCTCTTGTTAGCTCTTTGAGGTTTCGAAGAGAATGGGTTGCTTACTAGGTTGCTTCGGCCGTCGGAAGAATCGTCGCCATCAAAGACGCAGAGAATCTTTCCAACCACGTTTGAACGTAAGTTTTTTCTCAGGAAAAAAAAATCACACCTTTCTCAGGAAAAAAAATCGCCTTCTCGTCCACACAGCACCTGGCACTCAATTTACACAGGTGTTAGGAGGTTTGATCAGTTACCGATATCGGATAAAACGAAAAGAGGATTGAAAGATGCGAAATACCAAAATATGACTGATGTACAGAGANTGGTTAGAAAAATATCCAGATCAAGCTGCAATGTTGAGAGCTGCTGGTGGAGGCAGTTGGTTTCACCAGTTTTGAGCTGTAAACTTAATCAGGATTTCTCCATTCCCTTTTGCTCGAATTGGATAGAATCAACTCGAATTGGAGAAGTTAAGAGAGTAACAAAGGAGACGAATGTGTCAGTGAAGATTAATTTGGATGGCACTGGAGTTGCAGATAGTTCTACTGTAATTTGGATGGCACTGGATGTGCTTCAAGTTTATCTCCCTGCTTTTGGTCGATCCAACGCTATAAATAAAGTCGTATCCACTCCCGTTGCTCATTATTAAGATCTTTCTTGTTCACCCTAGCCGCTACACACTTTCCTGAGGTAAGCGTCTTCGAAGGTATTTACGATCTGTTTCTTTTTCTTCTGCTGATCCTTGCTGAAACTATTTCGATCATTCTTGTTTGTCTGATGTTCCCCTCTTTTCTCAGCTTGATTCTTCTTTGCATGTATATCTGTGGTTTGATGCTTTTTGTTGATTGAGTATCTGATCTGTGATTGATGAAATCAACGTTTTACAGCGCAACCGTTATGAGTTCAACGTTTTATAAAACAAAAGCATCGAATTTGATTATATTGTTCGATGGATTGTTAGTTGCATCTGATTGAGCTAGTTATGTTTTTAGGTTTTATGTGACTATGATACTCGATTTGTCTTGTGATTGGGTAGTTTAAGAGCAGTATAACAAATCCAATTGATTCCTTCATGATTTCAAGTCGGGGAAACTCTTGGATTGTTTGTTATAGACCTCCCGAATTCCTGATTTGTATGAATTTTAGCTCAGAGGATAGAGCACCACAACTTTTTGTGGTAGAAATTGGTTCGACTCCGGTAGCAGCTTCTTACAATGATTGTTTTGATAAAGATGTATTTTGCTTAGATTATATATCTATTTTTTGATTGATTATGATTTATTTTTCTGCAGATTTTCTTGACAAGTAGCCATGGGTAAAGAAAAGTTTCACATCAACATTGTGGTCATTGGCCACGTCGATTCTGGTAAATCGACAACAACTGGTCACTTGATCTACAAGTTGGGAGGTATTGACAAGCGTGTGATTGAGAGGTTCGAGAAGGAAGCTGCTGAGATGAACAAGAGATCCTTCAAGTACGCATGGGTTTTGGACAAACTTAAGGCTGAGAGAGAGCGTGGTATCACCATTGACATTGCCCTGTGGAAGTTTAAACGAGGGTACGTTGCCTCCAACTCAAAGGATGACCCTGCCAAGGGAGTCTCTGATAATGGGCTGCTCTTTTGGAAGAGTCTCTTAATAATATTTGGGCTTTTTTTGTCTTTTTTTTTCTAGGGTTAGTTGCTAGGTGTATATATACTTGTTTTTGTCTTGTTTTTTTAGGGTTAGCTCAAGGTTCATCTCTTACTTCATCTCTTTAAGGTTAGTTATGAGTAGTCATATTGATTTTTTCACCTTCTTACGTTTCTGTTAGTTATGTATTAAACTTTTTTGTTATCATCATGTAGTCATAAAAGGAGAATGTAATCTACGTTTTTGTTAGTTATGATTTTGTGAGATTGTCATTGTGGTTTATATAGCTTGTCATTTTTTTAATTGTATGGCTAGGTATCTCCTACACTATAATGGAAGATCTACCGGTTATGAAATCAAAAAATTCATATAAACATTGGTTAGAACCTGAAAGCAAGATGTTAGTGCGGCTGGTAGTGGATGCAATCAATCAGGGTTTTTGTGATGCTAGTGGCAAAATCAACAAATCAACTGTGGAGACAAGAATATTAGCAACTCTAAACCAAAGTCTTGGAATTAACAAAACCTATAATGAGTACAAAAATAGGATGAAGATCTTGAAGTGTAAGTACCTAGGCTTGGCAGATCTTCTTCGTTTTAGTTCTTGTTTTGGTTGGGACCCTGAAACGAAGAAATTCACCGCTAGTGATGAAGTATGGGATAATTTTAACATAAAATTTTGTGCATATATAGTAGTGTTGCTTATGCATCGAAATTACTAAAGTGTCTTCTTGTTTTTTTATCTAGGCTCATCCAAATAAAACACATTTGCGTGATGAGTCATTTGAAGATTTCGAAGATTTACGAATGATATTTGGATCAAATGTTGCAACTGGAAGAAATGCTATGGGATTAGGCGATGCCACTGATGTTGATAAATATCAAGTGGGAGATAATGAAGGGACAAATGATATTGACCGTGTCAACATAATGGATGATGCAGAGGACATAGCATACGAAGAAACATCCGTTCATGAAGTTTTTTCTTCATTAGAGAAAAGAAGGGGGGAAAAGTTACCTCAAAGAAAGAGATCTAGAACTGAAGAACTAAATACAATAACAGAATTTGGTAGCCAGATCTTTGATATGATACAAAAAAGATGGGAAAAGGAAACCGAAGAAAAAGAAGCTGAGGACAAGGCTAATAATGTGTGGGATGCTATCAAAGAAATTCCTGATTTAGATGAAGATTTGTGTTATGAAGCCATGACATTGTTTCACAGCTTAGGTATGAAATTTGGATTCGTGCGTATGTCGATACTAGAGCGCAAGGGATGGATTATTTGAAACCTTCGTAAACCTCGAGACTGAAGTTGAACGTATCAAGATGGATTGAAGATGCTTATTTTTTGATATTTTATAGATTTTTTTGTTTCGATTTTAGTACTACTTGATGAGGCTTTCTTTTTATTTTTGTTTTACTTTCAGATTGAATTTTTGTTTCTTTTTGTTTCTTCATTGTACTGGCTTTCAAGGAATGGAATATTATCAAGCACTCTTCACTATTTTGGATTTGTTATTGTTGATTTGTATTCTTGATTGTTAAAGTCATCTCTCTGATCGCTAAATCCGGTCTTCTCTTGTTCGGGAGAGCTCAAAGAGAGATGGAAGAATCTCACGAGCCGAGGTCAGAGAAAAACAGAGTGCAGCAGAGATCTGAACATAAACAGGCCCGAAATACCAAGATCGGCTGGGGGTCTGGCCTTGTTTGTAAAGCATCCAGAAAGAATATAAAGAACCTCGCCATTGGTAACGAAGACAAGAAGGAGACAAGCGACTATGGAGCCCAGGCATTGAGCAATCCTGTAGAAGAAACCAACAAAAACGTAAGAAGAACAAATTGTAAATAATCTCATGAGATCATCACCGCAACCCAAAGCTGGGACATTACGTACTATCAAGTATCTGAAACCAACAAAAGGTTCAAAATTGAGGCAGTAAGCAAGAAGAACAAATTGATTGAGTAAAATTGCAGTCAGACCTTGATTCATCGCAAACTGTGTTCGTATCGTAATCACCATCGACCCATAATTCAGTACAACAGCTCCTAGTTTGTATCGTTGACAAGACAAGTAAATAATTGGCAATGAAGGTGACAAGAAAAGTAGTTACGGATTCAATTGAGGAAGCTTGGCAATGAAGGTGATAACTTTTTTCAGAATCTACTGATTTCTACTTTGGAGAAGCAAAAGAAGAAACCAAGACCATTATCGTAATGACAAAGATTCGGCTTTACATCCCGTAGGAGACCAGAGTTCTTATAGACTTAGCATCATGTCACTAGATCTTCTTGGTATATGTTCTTCGGTGACCTATGTGACCATTCCGTTGTTGGAAGAACACGTTTCGTTCAGAACCTTACTTGAGGTCTATAGGCTGTAAACATTGGTCATGATCTTGGTATGCTCTTCGAAGACTCACAGTTGATACTTTGAATATACTTTTGAAATGTACATGTAAAAATTGTTATACTCGTGTTACGGACGGTCTTAAGAAGGCTCATGAGGACGAAACCAACTCATGAATAGATTTTTTTAGTAACTACTTTACAAAAACAGAGCATACTTACAAGGTTCCAACTACTTTTCTTGTCACTGCTTCAAGTCTCGGTGAATAATCTTCAGCTGAGAATCTTCGTGTAGATTAAGAAGACCTCGTGCAACGCCTTCTATAATTCTGGACCTCATGTCCCACGTTAGTAGCCAACGATTCTCTTCATCTGCAAGTTTCCAAAGAAGCATCAATACTGAACATTCAAACCGATTCTCTGATAATGGGCTGCTCTTTTATGGGCTTTTTGTCTTTTTTTTTTCTAGGATTAGTTGCTAGGTGTATATATACTTGTCTTTGTCTTGTTTTTTCTAGGGTTAGTTCAAGGTTCATCTCATACTTCAACTCTTCAAGGTTAGTTATGAGTAGTCATATTGATTTTTTCACCTTCTTACGTTCCTTGTGAGTTACGTTCCTAATGTGTTGTTATGCTTGTTTATTAGCGTTAGTTGTTAGTCGTTGAGCTTAGCGTTAGCATTAGTCGTTAGTCGTTAACAAGTTGAGCTAATTAGGTTTATTTATTTACAGGTTTTGTATCATGAAAGTTATAAGAGTTAACAAGTTGATTGTATTGCTATTAACAGCTACGAAAGCAATTTCAAACATGATGATGTCTTTTTCGTTTATCGCTGAGCTTGTCGTTGTGGTTTTATAGCTATGTTTTTGTGTAGGGTTTCGATAATGGATCGCATTGTTCAAGAAAGTGAAGCGATACAAGCTAGAAAGAAAAGAAAAAGAATGAGAAATTTCAAGTTAGATGTTGATATTATGCTACTGGTTTTGTCGATCATTGCGAAGATTTGATCTTTCGTACCGCAGATACCACGTGAGATTAGAAAACCAACTACAAGACTTGGGCATGAATACATACAAAATGCGTTGGTTGAAGATCGTGAACATTTTCGACATTTATATCGTATGTATCCAGAAGCATTTCTGAAACTATGCAATATTTTTAGATTGAAGATGGGTTTAAAAGACACAAGATATGTTTCAGTTGAAGAAATGCTTGCCACATTTTTGTTCATCGTTGGTCAAAATTCGAGGTACATTCAAGCTGAAGATAGATTCAAGAGATCAAGATTCTCAATAAGTACGAGTTTTAACACAATTCTTAAGGTGTTAATAACACTTGCTCCAAGTTATATGGCTAAACCCGGACTTGCAGTGCCTACACAAATAAAAGATAAAACACGGTTTTATCCTTATTTTAAGGTATAAGATTATTTTAGTGTCTTTGTTTTCAAGTTTTTTGCTATATAGCTTAATATTTTGTTTCTATTTTTCTTAGGACTGTGTGGGGGCTCTTGATGGAACTCATATCCTTGCAATGATATCAGGACAAGACTCGGCTAGCTATCGTAATCGAAAAGGACAAGTATCGCAAAATGTTTTAGCTGCATGTAATTTTGATTTAGAATTTACATATGTTCTTAGCGGATGGGAAGGTTCAGCTCACGACGCAAAGGTATTACAAGATGCTTTAACAAGAAACTCAAACAGATTAATAGTTTCTGAAGGTACGTAAGTTATATTATGATAACACTAATTATGATATATTATGATATCATATAATATGTTATTGATTTGTAACTTATTTCACTTATTGTATACAGGAAAATATTATTTAGTTGATTGTGGATTTGCCAATCGTCGTAATTTTTTAGCTCCATTCCGAAGTACTCGCTATCATCTTCAAGATTTTAGAGGACAAGGAAAAGATCCTGTAAACCCAAATGAGTTGTTCAACCATCGTCATTCTAGCTTACGAAATGTAATAGAGAGAATTTTTGGCATCTTCAAGTCAAGATTTCTTATCTTCAAATCTGCACCACCTTTTCCATATAAGACGCAAGCAGAGTTAGTACTTGCTTGTATTGTTTTACATAATTATCTTCGTAGAGAATGTCGTTCAGACTTGTTTCCTCCCGAAGAAGATGTCGAAGAAATTGACATCAACGAAATAGATGATGATGAAATTTATGAGGATGAACATCTTAACTGTACTCAAGTACAACAAAGAGTGTTTGCTAATAACTGGAGAGCAGCCATAGCAGCAAACATGTGGACATATGCTATGAATATGGGGTCATGATGCAATACTATTACTATGCGTTATCTTTAGTTTGTTTACATTCTTCTTATTGAGTTATTTCTTTTCTTCTTATTGAGTTATTCTTCTTGTTCTTCAAATTTATGTTATTCTTCTTGATTTATACTAATGTGTTCTGGCATTTGGGTCTAACTCTGTTTTCCCTTTTCCTCTTATGTTTGTTTGAAACATCATATGAAGATATGGGCACTACAAAACGGAACAACATTGGTGGTCGGGGGAAAAACCAACAGAGCGAAGAACCAATTCCCTGATGACATGTATCGATTGCTCGATCAAGTTCCTGAGCTAATCAAAAAGAATTCTTCAGTTGGCTCTGAGCAATCTTGATTAGCTCTTCAAACTCTGATACATTTCAAGACAGAACCAATAAAGTTGTCTTTTCCTCTATAAATAATTTAATAATATTCAATCACCGACAAGGCGACAACAAGTCAAGATCGTCGTCTTGTCTTTTGTCCCAAATTGCTCATCAAATTCAAGATTCTCAAAAATCAGTAGCAACCATGGAGAAGCCAAAGTTCAAGACTGTTCAAGAGGTGGTTGCAGCTGGCGAAGGACTACCGGAGAGATATCTCCACAAACCCACCGATGATGGCAAAAGTCAACCTCTTAACAGTCCGGTGCCAGAGATGGATATTCCGGCCATCGATCTTAATCTTCTCCTCTCTTCTCCTGAAGACGGTCGAGAAGAGTTAAGAAAACTTCACTCGGCGCTCTCTACATGGGGCTTTGTTCAGGTTTGATCCTCATTGTTATTTATAACCAGAGCCATGAATCAAATTCTGTAAAAGTTCTTATTGAAGTAAGCAGGTGATGAATCATGGAATTACGGAAGCGTTTCTTGACAAGATTTACATGCTAACCAAGCAGTTCTTTGCTCTTCCGGCGGAAGAGAAACACAAGTCCGCGAGAGAGACAGGTAGTATCCAAGGATATTGAAACGATATGATTTTTTCGCGTAGCTGAAGTAGTAAGTGCTAGGGAACGTCTGGAGATTGGAGTTTAGACTTGTTGAGCCTTGGATCGTGAGATCAGGTAAGATCTAATCGCCAGAAGCAAAAGGACCAACGTTTCCCATAAGGCAATCAACGAGGTTTGTTTTCCTTTTCTTGTTTTAAAATCACCCAGAGTTAATAATAAAGTCTCACTAAATCCCCTAAACACTCATTCAAATCTCCTAAAACCAAATCTCCTAAAAACTCTACAAATAACCAAATCCCCTAAACATTCATTCAAATCTCTCAAAATTCTAAAATATTAAAATCCCACCAAATCTCCTAAAATGTTCAATCCAATACATCCCCCTTAGTCCCAATACATTATTTTGGATGGATTATCAAAAAAAAAGAAAATATTATCATTTTTTATTTTTTAGAGTGCATGTCATGTTAAGCAATTTTAAGCAACTTTTTTCAATAAGAAAAAAAGGAAATTCAAATATTGTATGTAAGTGTGGGACATAACAAAAATTTCCAAACAATGTCTTTATCATATCTTCTAAATATTTAAGTATGGACCTAAATTTCTTTACGAGACACAAGCAGAGACTGTATTTGCATGTGTTGTTTTACCAAATTTTTGAAACGGAAATTTTTTTCCGAAAAAATGAAAGGCAAATTAAATTTTGAAGAAATTTATCATTTCTTACAACTCAAGACTAACATAGAGAATATGTCAATCACTGGAGAAAAACAATTGCATCAAATATGTGGAGATGTTATATTTGAATGTCATAGATGAAGACATGAGTTATTATTTCTTATTTTCTATGCTATATTTTGTTTTATCATAAATACTATTTAAATATTTGACTAAATTTGTTTTTGTATGATTTTCAAATACATGTTATAAATTTCAAATCCAATTTGTTTGATTTTAAAATCAATAAATTTTGTATGGATTTCCAACTCTTATGAGGATTTCCATATACATTATAATTCATGACCAATAAACCCAACTAATTTACAAATATGTTTTCATTTTCTTATTTTTTTCTTTGGTCGCTCTTTTCGACTAACCCATATCTACTGTTCTACATTTGATTGTCTATTTTATACATAAAAAAACCATGCAATCGATTTGCAACCTCCTCACTTATCCTTTCCAGATCTAAGGCAAAACCTTCGGGTAAAGTCTCTCCTTTGAACTTTCTAAATTTGATGCTTTTTCTTCTTTTTTGAACCTTTAATGTTTTGTGTGCTTCCTCATCAATCACTTGGATCCTCTTACCTAAATCATTCTAATTCTATTTCAACAGATTATGTTGGTGATAAAAAGACTCTCTCACTCATTGACGAGTTCTCAATAAGTAGAAGTCAATACTAATGTAGCCACTGAGTTATTGTCCGATTCTGATTTTGCTTCCTCTGGTGGTTGTCCGTGTCGAAGATGATGATTGAGCACCGACGATGATGATGTGTCAGCGATGATGTACATGATTAATGGGTGTGTTAATTTTTTTATGTATAACTATAGTATGTAAATTTTTTTTGACTAACCAAGTTTTTTTAATTGGTCCAAAACGGAAAATAATTTATAGTCTATAGCCAAACCGAAAGAACCAACTCGAACCAAATATTAATCGATTCAATTCGGCATATTTTTTGAGAAACCAAAAAATTGAAAAACAGAAAAAATCAAATCATTTAAACTGAATAAACAGAATTTCCAAAGCAAATTAATTATCTCAATGACTTGGGATTTTGTTTACTCAGTCAAATAGGACTTCATACTAATAACTTGTTGTGAACAAAAAAGATTAAAAAATTGTTCTTATGTTATTAAAATATTCTTCAAGATGCAAAATCAATACTAAAAAAACAAAACTAAGTCTCTCCAGCACTGCCACATCAGCGATTTTGAAAAATGAAGAGGTGCAATATCATTTAAAAAGACTGTTTGATTAACCAATCAAAATATAAGAAATTAACATATCATCTTTATTAAAAAATAAAAAATAAAAACCCCACATGCATTAACCCTTCAATCGAGTTCTCTCTTCCTCGCTTCATCTTCCTCAAAAGGAAAAAGCTTATCGATCGTTTTTTTCAATTCACTTTTGATCGTTTTAGACACAATCAAAATCTATTATCATCTCCTATTTCATGGTTCATCTTCCCCAGTCTTACAACTGCATCAATATCGCATCGCAACCGACCAACTTCTGTTTTTGGTTTCCATAGTATCAGATATGAAGAGATTTTATTTCAAAATTTCTCTAAGACAGTAAGGATTTCCGGTTGTTAGGCACTGTTGATTTTATTGAATCCCTGATTGATAGGTTTTGAAATTCATTGTCTCCTTCTTTAATTGTTTTAGGTTAGTCTTCTAGATATAGTTTTGGCGTTGCTAAATAGATCATCTATATGGGATAGCTGCAAAATGAAGACCCTTTGCAAAAACATGAGAGGACAGCCAAAAGAAAAAGAATTTGCAAAATTGATTTACAAGTCGGTAATGGAGAAGCAAAGCAGAATCTTCTATTAAAGAAGATTGCCCAAAAAAGACAACATAGAAATAGAAGATTTCGCCAAGTTCTTTTCCACCAATGTGGACTACTGGATATGTCTTTGACTTTGTTGTGAAGGCAAAGGATATGATTAATCTCCCACTGGTGAGTTGTTCAACTCCTCTTTTCCCTTGGCTTTGTTAGAATATATGGACGACTAGGAATAAGTTTGTCTTTAAGGATAAATTGTTTACCCCAGTGGAGGTAATTACCAAGTCGATAATGGATGCGAAAGCTTGGATGGCGGTGCAGAATATGAAGAAACTCCCAGAGCAGGTACAATCGGGCGATGAGAGCACTCGAGATCAAAGGCAATATCGTTATACTTGTTTTGTGGATGCTTCATGGCAGGCTACGTCCCTTAGGTGTGGCATGGCTTGCGTGATACAAGGAATGAATCTTGACTATGAGCTCTCCTCAACATCATCTAGGAGGAATGTTAGGACAACACTTGCAGCAGAGGCATGAGCCATTAGAGAAGCTTTGTTGATTCTAAAAGAGAAGTGTTTCAACAATATCCAAATGCTATCTGATTGCCGAACTTTGGTTCAAGTTCTGAACTCAAGTGAGACGCACAATGATATTCATGGCATCCTGGAGTATATTAGAGAGCTTGCTCTTTCTTTTTCGATTATTGTTTTTTCTTTTATTCTGAGATCGAATAATGCCAGAGCGGATTATCTCCCTAAGTCGGCACTTGTACCTTTCCTGATTTGAATAAAATTAATTGTATGACCAAAAAAAAAGAAATATACGAAACAATAATGTTGGCTAGAGAAGATGACCCGTTGGAAGAAATCAAAAGATCAACATTCCCAAATCTAGAAAATTGTTACAAAGATCGAGCGTATTTACGAGAACAAGCCATCCTCACTCCAAAAAATAAAACAGTAGACGAGGTCAATGATTTAAAAAATACACAAAAGAATATCTAAATGCACTCAAGTGCTCTATATTTTCATATCATCAACTTCATTTGAAGCAACACACCAGTCATACTTTTGAGAAACAAAAACCAAAAAGAAGGATTGTGTAACAACACTAGAATGGTGGTAACACGTATGGGAGAAACAATCAATGAAGCAGAGATATTAACCGCCACAAAAGAATGAAAGAGAATCTTAATACCAAGGATCATCATGACAACAACAAATACGAATTGTCCATATAACATGAGAAGACGACAATTTCCAATAAGAGTTTGTTTTGCAATGACAATGAACAAAAATCAAGGGCGGAGTTTGTAAAATGTCGGTATTTATCTTTTCAACAACTCACAACTCTATGTCGTTTTATCTCACGTCACCTCAAAAAAAAGAATGTGAATTTGGAGTGAAACAACAAACAAAGAAACAACTCCAACAATCACAAATGTCGTATAAGATGTTCAACAATCTAAAATGCAAAGAAACATGTATTTACATATCTTAACAACAGCTATCAACATTTATATTTAAACACCTAATCAAATAAAAATAACATACAAAGAGGGAAACAGCTAAACGAGAAAAAGCAATTAGTTCTCTTACAAAACAACATTTAAGAGAAAAATGCCTCGCTTGAGCTCCACAAAAAAACCACATTTCTCACTAATTTTAAATTTATTCGAAAAACAAAAAATATTAATAAAATGTTCATTGCTTTCTAAAGTGTTGCGGACTTTTCAAAGATGGTTATGCTAAGGTTAAAAATATAGAACGCTTTCTCACATTAACATTTCAATAAATATAGTCGCCTCCCCAATTTCAGAATTGCTTTTGTAGTATTTCAGTATTTGGTTTCATCAGCCCCACCAACCCACTCGACGGAGTCTCCAACGCCTTCCTCATTCTCCACTCTCACCAACTTCAGATCTCCATGATGCAGAGCTCCGCCGTGTTTTCTCTCTCTCCGTCTCTCCCTCTCCTAAAACCACGGCGGCTCTCTCTTCGCCATCCCGTAACCGCCTCTGACTACTCTTCTTCAAACCTCAACGATCTCAACATTTCTCCAAATGTTGTCTCTATTCCTTCTTTATCTCGTCGATCTTGGCGTCTCGCTTCATCTGATTCGCCTATCCGAGCTTGGTCTGGTGTCCCTTCGTCGATCTCTCACTCCTTCGACACGAATCGTTTCAAAACCGCCGCTACTGCAGTTCCTGAAAGTGCTGACGAAGGAGAGAAGAGTGGAAAATTGACGAAGATTCTAGAACTTGGCTTGTTGTTTGCTATGTGGTACCTTTTCAATATCTACTTCAACATCTACAATAAACAGGTATTGTTATCTGAGTTCAATGTTTCGTGTTCTCTACATGCTTAGTTTTATCTCAAGATTCACTTTCTTATCGGCTTTGATTCAGAAGGGCGAGTAAGTATAAGATGCAGAATTCAGAAATCTTAGTGTTTCCTTGTGTTTTGGAAAATTATTATAAGTTCATAATTTTGATGTAGATTCAAAGGTTTAGATTCACCTTTGTGTTTAATCGTGTGTTGATTAGCTTTGATTAGGATGAAGAATTCAGAAATTTGATTATATCTTACATTCATATGAAATTATTGGAGAGAGATATGTTCCGTTAGTTCCGAAAATTTTAGTGTTCTTTGTATTTTGGCAAATTGTTGTAAGTTTATAATTTTGATATAGTGAATTAACCTTTTGAGAATGTAAAGGTTTAGATGCATCTTGGTGTTTAATTGTGTTTTGATTAGGTCTGATGAGGATGAAGAATTCAAAAATTTGATTATATCTTACAGTCATTTGAAATTACTAGAGATAGATTTTTCTTGCTGATTGCTGATTTGATTCTGAGACAACCAATAGTAGTTTCTTGTTTCTTCTTATTCTTGTAGGTTTTGAAAGCTTTACACGCCCCAATGACTGTCACTTTGGTTCAGTTTGCTGTCGGTAGTGTGCTCATTACTATCATGTGGGCTCTTAACTTGTACAAGAGACCGAAGATCAGTGGTGCTCAGGTGTTTTTTTTTCCTTATAATTGAAACTGTTAATTCGCTTCAAAAATTCGTGTTCTGGAGATATGTCACTCACGTTGATATGTTTGCCTTGATAGCTAGCGGCCATCTTGCCGCTTGCCGTTGTTCACACGCTTGGTAATCTGTTCACAAACATGAGCCTCGGGAAAGTTTCTGTTTCCTTTACTCACACCATTAAAGCCATGGAGCCTTTCTTCTCTGTTTTGTTGTCTGCTATGTTTCTCGGGGAGGTGAGCTCTTTTCTGATTTTTGTTTTTCTTTGACATCTTGGAGTTGACTGATTCACTCATGTATATAGTCATCCCTTCAGGGCTAGGTTGCTATGAATTTCTTGTTTCTAACAGCCTATTTTTGACAGTCTATATAGTCATCGCCTTTGTAAACCATGTGCAACGTCAAATTTTAAAGCATAATTTGTTTACGAACTTATTTTTAGACGCCTACTCCATGGGTAATTGGTGCCATTATACCAATTGTTGGTGGAGTCGCACTTGCTTCAATTTCAGAGGTCTCATTTAACTGGTCAGTTTGTTGACTGAGTATTGTAACATTTAAGTTGTGATTATCGATTCTTCTGATAACTTTCAGATATTTACTATGTTTGCTTGTTTTGTGGCAGGGCTGGATTTACGAGTGCAATGGCGTCAAACTTGACTAATCAATCCCGTAATGTGCTGAGTAAAAAAGTCATGGTTAAGAAAGATGTAAGTTTCGTGTGTGTGGATCAAATTTTCTCTTGACGTGTTGTGGGATAAAATAACTAAATTTGATGTTGTGTCTCGGCAGGATTCTCTGGACAACATCACCCTCTTCTCAATTATAACATTGATGTCTCTTGTTCTGATGGCTCCTGTGACTTTCTTCTCGGAAGGCATCAAGTTCACTCCTTCATACATTCAATCAGCTGTGAGTTTATTTTTCTATATATTGCAAATTTTGTTTTTGTATCCTTGGCAGATATTTCCAGTTCCTAATAACAGCCCATTTCGGTTTTGCAGGGTGTGAATGTTCAACAAATATACACAAAGTCTCTTATTGCTGCACTCTGCTTCCACGCATACCAGCAGGTGAGCTTTTTACTTACTGATTATGTTGTTTCACTTTAGCATATAAAGACTTTGAATTGATGCGAAATGTGAAAAATACAGGTGTCGTACATGATATTGGCGAGAGTATCACCAGTTACACATTCTGTTGGAAACTGTGTGAAACGTGTTGTGGTTATTGTGAGCTCTGTCATCTTCTTCAAGACACCTGTCTCACCTGTTAATGCTTTTGGTAATACAGAGTCTTATTCTCGGCTTCTGTGAATACACAATCTTTTGGAGCTCATTGTTGTTTATTTTTCTCTGCTGCAGGAACTGGGATCGCCCTTGCGGGTGTCTTCTTATACTCCAGAGTGAAGGGTATTAAACCAAAGCCAAAGACTGCTTAAGCAAATATCTGCTAATTTCTAATGTCATGTCACTCCCGCGCTTGGATTTTCATACAATTTCTCGAGCTGAAGTTTTCAGATAGATGGTTTTATTCTTTTGCGGGTTTCACGAAGTTTCATCCCTTTCTATGTTTTTCACTGCAGCCATCGCTTCTCTTAGTGTTTCTTATAAGTTGTTTGATTCTCTTCTGTGTTTAGACAAATGCTAAACTCTGAAATATTTTACAGTTCTCCAAGAATATCTTATCAACACATGCAATGGTGCTTTGAGTTTACTCGTTAAGGTTTATTGGAGCACGTGAATTGGTCCTTTTAATACTAGGTAAGATACGAACGATGTGCAACGCCGAAGAATATTTGTTAAATTTGATAAGATATTTTACATTTGAAGAAGTAATTATTTGTTCGTGCTATAAAAAGTACTTGAACATAAAAAATGGATTAAGTGGATTGGAATTATTTGAGTGGAATGGGAAGTATGATACTTCAATAATGATAGTAGATTGAATTAGTAACCGGGATTTAGTTTATTTTATATATATGCGCTAGTTCCTGCGTATACGCGGGTTATGATGTTATATTTTAAAATCCATAAAAAAACAATGTAAACTTTAGAAATAATAATTTAAAAATATGCAAACTTTTAGAATTAGTAATCTTTTTATGTAATAATTTTTTCTTTTTAATTTTCGTATAATAATATTTATGATAAATCTCTAATCGAAACGGGTCGAATTGTATAATTTTTTTAATAATAGTATTATAGTAGTATTATTTCTTCTTTTAAAATTATATTTTTCTAAAAGAATTATAAGTTTATTGTATAAATTTCTTTCATTTTGTAGATTTCAATTTTTCTATATTCATGTTAACATGATGTCTAAGTCTAACTGGTCGAAATTTTTGACACGTGTTAGAATCTGCAATCGATAAAAATAACACATATTGCGATCGATAGTTTATATAATAAGATAATATAATGTTCAACTCCATAACAAACATTTATCAGTTCTTTAAGAGTTATAAACTACTAATTAAGTATGTGAATAACTGGTCGTCAGGGTGTAGCCCCCTAAAAACTTTGCGTTAAGTCTGTAACCACCTGTTTTTAAAAATCAATGTTTAGCCCTTCTGAAAGTTTCATCTCGAGTTGTAACCCCCTCTCATTGAATTTTTGGTTGACTTCGTTGCATGTGCAGCTGACTAGACACCACTCTGCAGCTGACTAGGCGCCACTGTGTAGCTGACGTGACAAATAAAACAAAAAAAAAATATAATTCAATAGGCATCGGCGTTCGGCTATTCGGGTCAGATATGTTCGGGTTTGGGTTTTCGTGTTTAGAAATTTAGGACCCGTTCGTATATTTTTAAATTTTAGGTCGGGTTCAGGTTTGGTATCTTCAAGTTTGGGTTTAACCAAATATTCAAAATCTGAAATTTTGTATCCCAGTCTAACCAAACTATTTGAAAAAACTAAAAAACCTCGATTATATGTACGTAAATCTATCCAAAAATAATTAAAATACCTGAATCTGAACTCGACCCAAAATTTAAAAATCCTCGAACGAGTCTTAAATTTATTAGTATTAATAAAAAATTTCTAATGAAAAAAAATAAATGAATGGTTAGAACCAAAAAAAATGCAGGAATAAACTGTAGTACAAAATAATGATGTTATTACTTTTGATAAGGGTAATTGTTATTAGTTTTGTGATTCACAACATAGCAACCATTATATTTTTTATGGTTATCATAAGAGTTGCTAATAAGTTCTTATTGTCAGTTTTGTTTGCAATTGAATTTCACTAAAGAGATTTAAAGAGAGTCGTCGCGGTGTAGCCACCTAAAAACTAATATATTATTAAATACTAATATATTATTAGATATGCTCTAAACGACTTAAAAATTTAGTAACTTTGGTTTTTCATGTTTAGAAATTTAGAACCCGTTCAAGTATTTTTAAATTTTGGGTCGAGTTCATGTTCTGATATTTTTCGTTATTTTTGGATAGATTTACGTAAAAATACTCGAGGTTTTTTAATTATTTTCAAATAGTTTGGTTAGATTTGGATACAAAATTTCAGATTTTTGAATATTTGGGTAAACTCGAACCCGAACCTGAACATACCCGAACCTGAACCTGACATGAAACTTAAAGATACCCGAACAGGTCCTAAATTTCTAAACACGAAAACCCGAATTCCAAACATACCCGACCGGAACCCGATCCAAATACCCGAACATTCAGACCTAATGACTAGACATCACTGTGCAGCTGACTAGGCGCCACTGTGTAGCTGACGTAAAATAAAACAAAAAAAATAGAATTCAATAGGTCTGGGCATTCGGCTATTCGGGTCGGGTATGTTCGGGTTTGGGTTTTCGTGTTTAGAAATTTAGGACTCGTTCGGATATTTTTAAATTTCATGTCGAGTTTAGGTTTGGGTATCTTCAGGTTCGGGTTTAACCAAATATTCAAAAATCTGAAATTTAGTATTCCATTCTAACCAAACTGTTTGAAAAAACTAAAAAACTTTGATTATATGTACGTAAATCTATCCAAAAATAATTAAAATACCTGAATCTGAACCCGACCCGAAATTTAAAAATACTCGAACGGGTCTTAAATTTTTTAGTATTAATAAAACAATTATAATGATAAAAAATAATTAATGAATAGTTAGAACCAATAAAAAATACAGGACTAAACCGTGGTACAAAATAATGATGTTATTGCTTTTGAGAAGGGTAATTGTTACTGGTTTTGTGATTCACAGCATAGGAACCAATATACTCTTTATGGTTATAATAAGAGTTGATAATCAAAGGTTGTTATTGTCAGTTTTGTTTGCAATTGAATTTCACTAAAGAGATTTAAAGAGAGTTGTCGCGATGTAGCCACCTAAAATCTAGTATATTATTAGATATGCTCTAAACGGCTTAAGAATCTAGTAACTTTGAGTTTTCATGTTTAGAAATTTAGGATCCGTTCAAGTACTTTTAAATTTTGGGTCGGTTTCATGTTCGGCTATTTTCGTTATTTTTGGATAGATTTACGTAAAAATACTCGATGTTTTTTAGTTGTTTTCAAATAGTTTGGTTAGATTTGGA
The DNA here is from genome assembly GCA_004349715.1 of Crucihimalaya himalaica. Classification (NCBI taxonomy): domain Eukaryota; kingdom Viridiplantae; phylum Streptophyta; class Magnoliopsida; order Brassicales; family Brassicaceae; genus Crucihimalaya; species Crucihimalaya himalaica. Next base: position 278,164 of record SMJT01000135.1, read on the forward strand.
TACAAAATTTCAGATTTTTGAATATTTGGGTAAACTCGAACGTGAACCTGACATGAAACTTAAAGATACCCGAACGGATCCTAAATTTCTAAACACAAAAACCTGAATCCCGAACATATCCGACCCGAACCCGACATGAATATCCGAACATCTAGACCAAATGAATTCTATTTTTTTTTTGCCACGTCAGCTACAAAGTGGCGTCTAGTCAACTGCAGTCATCAAAGTCAACCAAAAAGTCAACGAGAAGGAGTTACAACTCAAGATGAAATTTTTTTAGGAGGCTAAACATTGTTTTGTAAAAACAGGTGGTTACATATTTAACACAAAGTTTTTAGGGGGCTATACCCCAATGACTTGTGAATAACATAGCATAGTTTTGGACGTTGTAACGGTGATCGAAGGAAAGTACTAGATATTTTGGAAGAATCTTAAGTCGTATCTATCAATTTGTATTTACGGGCTACAGATCAAAACAATAAAAAAATGGAAATAAGTTTCGTCCAAGACCCATTAGAATGAATATTTTTTGGAAAAATAAAAACAAATATAAAATGCAAAAATTCTCTCTATTTTTTAGTTTGTTTTAATTGTTTTTCTTTGTGAAAGTAAAGTGACGTTGTTCCACATCTGATAAATTCTTCGAAACCGAAAATGTCAAGTCCAAAAAATACATTAACGATTCGATGAATTTGATACGAATTGAAAAGTTGCAACTTCTAATTAATCTTCTTGATGGATGGCAAAAAAAAAAAAATTAATCTTCTTGATGGATTTGTGTATGGTTACTTTTTTATAATCTTTTAAACGTAAATCTATTTTTTAGATTCATAGTTGATAAATCAGCTAAATTGTGTATAAAAATTCAACAAACAATTAATTGGATAATCTGTGTATTTAAAAAAAAAAACAACAAAAAACAAAGATAATTTGTCAATGTCAGATTGTCTTTCAATGGTTGAAAAAATTGAAGAGATTGACTACAATTGTTAAACTCTGTAATTTCGAGTCTTACAAACTTCTAGATTTCAGTATTCCGTCTACCAAGTTTATGTATTAAAGAAATTGAGAAAATTAGCTCGGCTTCTCTTTGGGATGGTCCTGATCTTAATCCAAAGAAAGCAAAGGTTGCTTGGAAGGAGATGTGTAAATTGAAACTAGAGGGAGGGTGGTCTAGGTATTAAGACCTTAAGTGAGGATAATAAGGTGAGTTGTTTCAAACTTATTTGGAAAATTGTCTCAGCTAGAAACTTTTTGTGGGTGAACTGGATTCAGAAGCAACAAATCTATACGGGATCATTCTGGTATTTTAAAGCATTGACGTCTTTGGGTTCATGGATGTGGAGAAAATTACTCAAATATAAAACTCAAGCAAAAAAAAATTCCAATCGTGTTGTGATGAAAAGTGGTAATAACTCTGCGTCTTGGTTTTACTGCTGGAGGTCTCTGAGTTGTTTATACGATGTTACTGGGGCTCGTGGTTTACTGGGGTTTCCTTCGAAAGCTTTTGTGGCTGAGATAGTTGGTTCTCATCGACGGAGAAGGCATATGTTGGATTTGTTGAACCAACTAGAGGAGGAAATATATAAGTTGCGTACTTGGGGACCTTGTTCAGAGAACGATATAGCATTATGGAGAACAAAGGATGGTAAGAGCACTTCCATCAAGAATCTCACATAAAATATATATATATATATATATATATACATATATATATATATATACATATATATATATATATATATACAAAAGAAACAGAGAGAGTGAAATAGGTATGAGAAACTCATAAGAGACTCTAATGACACTTGTCTCCATACAATTGGTTCAATTCTTTTTTACAAAATTTAAAATTAATTATATAACTAAATAATATTATAAATATTAATATTATAGAACTCCATTTGAGAGACTCAATGGATGAAGATGCTCTAAATTCAAAGCTAAGTTCTTGACAAAAGATACTTGGCTCCACCTCCATAATGTTTAGCCATTGCGTGAATGTTATACGAGGGTATGGTTCTCAAAAGTCACCCCCAAATACTCCTTTATTGTTTCGCTTGCAACTCTACCATTTTAATACCAGGGTATAGGTACAATCTCTTTGTGGATCAATTTGTGGAGTTCATAGAATAATTTACTGGAATGCAGATGGAAACTCAGAATGTGTTTTCTGTCATGATCCAATGGAGATGCGACTTGTTATGTCGTTACTCACCTCAGATTTGGAAAGAGTTAGTTGGTGGAATTCTACGACACAAGTACACATGTGATTACAATGCTCTCCTATCTATTATGACAGGTCCCTCTCTTCCTAGGACCCTAAGATTTATTTTGAACTACGTTTTCTAGGTAACAGTTCACTTCATTTGGTGCGAGAGAAATAGGCGAAGGAATGGAGAAATCCTGCGTACTCATCTGACTCTAACTAAGGCTATTGACGGAATAGTACGTACTCGGCTATATTCTCTACAACAAACAGGTTCCAATGCAGTGATCGACGGGCTCCTTCTCTGGTTTGGCACTTGGATTTAAGCTTGAGCTTTTTTCTGGCTTAAAGCATTATGTTTCTCATAATTAAAATAGAGTCTAGCACAAAAAGCTGCATTCATTGTAATCAAAGTTTGATTGAATAAAGTTTTACGCGTACTAAAAAAAAACTGAGGAAAAATAAGCATGTTGAACATTGATGTCTTAGCCTTCTAGGAAATTTGTTTAAGTGTCGAGAAACCTCTGTTTATTATGATCATTTATTTTATATTTAAGATTGAAAAAGTATCAATAAGGTGTTAATCTATATCTATATTATTATTGTTGAAGTACATTTTAAAGAATAACCTTTAATTAGGTCAATAATTACGAAGAATTAAAATAAGTAAGTTTATTAAGGGTTATATATGGAGTAGAGAATTAATTATATTCATGTATCCAAACAAAATTTACAATTAATTATCTACTATCTTTATAGCCAAACATAATAAAAAGATTTTAACATTAATTTTTTTTTTTTGATCACTTCAACTTATATATTATTAAGAAATCAAAAATTTGATACAAGAGCCGACTTGGCGAGAGAATCCGCCTCGGAGTTATTAGAACAAGAAATAAAAGGAACAACAATAGAAGAAAAAGAAAAAACAAGCTCTCTTATGTCTTCAAGGGTTCCGAAGATGTCGTTGTGTGAGTTTTCCGAATTCAGAAGCTGAACCAGAGTAAGGGAGTCCGAGTATATGAGAATATCATCAAACTGTTACTCCTTAAGCGCTTTTAGAGCTTCAAACATAGTCAAACCTCTGCTACTAAGGCTGAAGGAACAAAATCTCTCGTAGTGTTCTCTGAAATTTCCTCTCCGGACGTATTAACCCTTATTATCCACGCCAATCCACTTCTTTGTGAAGTACAGTCCCATGCAGCGTCCACAAAGCAAATGACTTGCTTCATCCCTTGATCAAAATTTTTTTGTAAATGAGTACGAACTATCTTCTTCAAGCTCTCTTGTGTCGAGCTCTACAATTTTGCATCAGCCAGCGATTTCAATATAACATCTGAAACCGAGAATATATTTTGATCAAAAATTAGTTGGTTCTTTGCCGACCATAGGTTCCAACAAATCCATGGAAAAAGGGGAACAATGAATCCATTAGGAGGAAGATTGACACACATCTTCGACGCCGATAAGAACCTTAGTGTAGTGTTTTCCGTGGCAAACAAAGAGTTCTTCATAGGAGCATTAACCCATACTTCTCTTGCATAGAGACAGTCCCAAAAGACATGTAATGTAGACTCAGGCGCTCTACACCTCTTATAAGAGCCGTTCTCTACAACGCCTCTGTGGAGCAGGTTATCATCCACCGGCAAAAGCATTTTTTACAATCTTCCATAGAAGATGTTAACTTTAGGAAGTGTTTTAGCTCTCCATATAAGTCTCTGCCAATTGAAATTCTTTTCCATTTCATTCTTATTAGATGTGGTTTGAAGACCATATCCGGATCGCGAAGAGTACAACCCACTTTTAACCGGAAGCCAAGCCAAGGAATCATGACTTCTTAAAGCTCTCAATAATAGTAATTGAATAGAATCCTCATATTTAGGAATAATTGAACGTATTTTCTCCCGATCCCACTGTGTTGAACTTGGTTCTTCTAGATCAGCTACATAGAAGTATTTCCCATGTAGGGGAGGAGGTCCAACAGGTACCTCCGGAGCCGCTGTTGAAAGCCACGGGTCCTGCCACACCCTCACACATGAGCTAACGCCAATACGCCAGCCTAAGCCTATTTTCAAGACTTCACGACCTGCTAGTATACTTCGCCAACCATGGGAAATGTTAGAATAAGCTTCCAAACTCCAAAATGAAATATTAGAACAATATGTTCCTAAAAAAACTTTAGCAAATAAAGAATCTGGAGCTTGTATTAACCTCCATCCAAGGTTTAGCTAAGAAAGCATCGTTGAAAGCCTCAAAACCTCGGAATCCCAAACCTCCAGCATTTGTTGGAATAGTCATTTTCTCCCATGAGATCCAACTCATCTTTCTGACATCCAGTTTATTGTCCCACCAGAATCGAGTAAGTAGAGACTGTACATGCTTACAAACCGAAATCGGTAGTTTAAAACAAGTCATAGAATGTGTTGGCATAGCCAAGAGAATAGACTTCAATAGTACTTGTTTACCGGCTTGAGAGAGGTATTTAGAAGTCCATGATATCGAACGTTGCCAAAATTTATCAACTACAACTACAAATAGATCCCTTTTCTTCCTTTTTAAATTTTCGGGAAGGCCTAGATATTTACATGTACCTCCTTCTGTATTGATTCCTAGAATACTCATCACTTTCATCTTTTGACTACGTGGAGTCTTTGAGGATAAAGTAATAGAAGATTTTTTCAAAATGCTTTGTCCCGAGGCTGATTCATATTGCTTCAATATCGAAAGACGAGCTTCACAGCTAGACTGATTCGTTTTGCAGAAAACATGGTATAGTCCGAGAAAAGCAGGTGAGTAACTCTTGGGCTTTGAAGAGACACTGTAATAATGTTAAGCTTTATTACAAAGTCCTAAGAGCACCTCCGTATAGACTATAAACAAGTACGGAGACAGTGGATCTCCTTGTCTCAATCCTCTTGATGGAAGTAGCAATCCTTTAGGAAAACCATTGATAATGAATGAGTAAGAGATCGTAGTAACACACTCCATAATCAAGTTAATCCGTACATGATGAAACCCTAGCTTAATAAGTACCGCTTTAAGGAAATCACACTCAATTCGATCATAAGCTTTGCTTAAGTCGATTTTGACATCCATAGAACCAAAAACTCTAGTTTTAGAGACTCGGAGATAGTGAAGAGTTTCATGCTTAATGAGAACATTATCTGCAATCGATCTTCCCGGAACAAAGACCATTTGAGTTTCCAAGATCAGACTAGGAAGAATCAGTTGGAGCCTCCTAGTGAGAAGTCTAGCTACTATCTTGTAGTAAGTTTTACCAAGTGCAATAGGTCGGTAATCAGCTACCTTCTTAGGAATCGTTCCTTTCAGAATAAGCCTGATGATGTAGGAACCAAGAGATGTATCCTGAAGTGTGGTGGATGATCGAGAATCTGTAGCTAACCGACATGCACTCTTTATAGATTCTGGTGGATGGACTGGTGGATTGAAGTGATAAATGTGATGGATACTCTTCAACTGACCGACGGACACTCTTTGAAGAACCCAGAGAATGAGATGGATAGAGGGTGCATCGAGAGACACCACACAGATGATGGAAAATCTGTGATAAGTCTGATAACACTCAATTTTCAAGGAATCACACACAAGAAGAAGGAGAGGGTGGGTGCTTCTATCTCCAAAGGAAACCTACGAAAACACTCATTTTATTTTATTCAACGTAAAAAGGTTACAAAGCTGAAAACGGACTTTATATACTAGTCCGTCAGCTGGGGACCTTCTATGGTCGAAATTATTACATAATAAAAGGATTAAACTTGCAAAAACAACATACTCAAAATTTAAAGACATAAATAAAAGACACTTAAAACCTAACGGTCATATTCTTGAAAAACAAGAAAGGAACTCGTTATTTTATCCAAATTTAAATGCATACCTTAGATATATAAATGGATGACTTAAACGCCTTGTTTTCTCTTGAAATGGTGAACACTGCAATTTCCTGAAAAATATTCATAGAGGATCGCATTGACAGTTTCACAAAACTTTCATTGATCAAGTTGGTGATGTAGAAAACTGTTTCTTGATAGATTTGCTCTTGAATTTCCTTTTGTATTTCCTTGGTAATCCTAGCTTCTTGGAGATCTTCAAGCTCTATGATGGAGATGAGATTCTCTACAGACTTGTTGAACTCTTCCCTTAGTTCCTTGTGTCTGATCTAGTTCTTAGCGTTTGATTCACAGTTGGGATGTTGATGATTTATTATTCAGATTCGGTTGAGATGGTCTCGATGTCCTCATCACCTAATGTTGGTTACATTCTGGCCGGAAGGAAATTAGCCAGATCAGAAAAAAGATTAGATGTCCATGACGAGATCATTTCTGATAGAACTCCAAAAAGCTTGGAAAGAACAAGCAAAAAATCCATCCGGACCTGGTGCCTTCTTTAGGTAAATAGCAAAAAGCGCTAAAGAAGTTTCCTCATGAAAAGGAATAGAGACTAGTCGATCATTAATCTCTTGCGTGATACATAGTGATATAATATCGTTTACCACTTCAAAATCTCATGTAGACAGGCTTGTGAAGATATCACAAAAATTGTCCAAGATTAACCTCTCAAACTCATGTTCCTCATAAAAGGAATTCCCAATAGCATCCTCCAACGTTCTATATCTACTGAGAGATATTCTTCTTTGGGTGATATGAAAGAAATATACCGAGTTTTTGCCTCCTCCTTGGAGCCAAAGTACTCGACTTCACTGCTTCCAAAATGATTCCTCCTCTTTATAAGCCATTTCCAACTCACTCGTAAGTGTTGTAATGACCGTCTGATCCAAGATATTAGATGTATGAACCGATTATAGCATTTGTTGCGTTCTCTTATCTTTTTCTCGTTGTTGAAGTTTTGCTCTTTCGTCGAAGCAACAATGTTTCTCTTACATGCAATTATTTTTTTCTACTGTTTGGTTGCCACAACTCTTCCATATCTTTTCAATAAGCTCATGTACTTCTTTTTCACAAAGGCATCAGTCAAACCTAAAGATACCCTCTCTCTTTACCCTAGAATCGTCGACAAAAGTAACTAGTGGTCGATGATCCGAACCTTCAAATCTCAAATACTCTGATCTTCGCCAGGGGAACTCCTCAAGCCATTCATCATTAGATAAAATTCTATCGAGACGAACTTGAACAAAGTGATCATAACGCATACCACGCCAAGAAAAAAGGTTACGAAAATGCCTTACATCCTATAGACCATTTTGAGAATAAAAGCTTCTGAAATTGATAAACGATCCTTCACTCCGAGTAGGGCCTCCTTTTTTGTCACTATGGCCAGTAATGTCATTTAAATCTCATGTAAGTAGCCATGATCCTGAATGTCCAGCCCCTATAGCCGAAAGATTATCCCAAACCTCTTATCGTCTACTACTCTCCGGATGCCTGAAACAATGGTAAGATATAAAAAATTAGATTTGTACCTAACTCGGGTATCAATGTAATTCGCACAAGACGAAAGAATTTCCAAATTAACATCAAATTTCCAAAAAAAAACAAGTCCTCCCTTATTACTTATAGGTGTACTTAAAATGATTTGCATAGCCCATCCACTGAATAACATGGAAAACAAACTCATCTTGATTTTTTGTTTCCATGAGAAACCTTATATCAAGAAATAATTTCAGTCTTATTTCCCTTAGACGTCAAACTGTAAGGGTGCTTTCAACCCCTTGATAGTTCCAACTAGTTGTATTCATTTATGATTTGGGGGTTTAAGGGAACCCACCAAACCCTTACAAGTAGAAGACACTAATACCTTATTAATAGATGTACCAAGATTAGAATTCAAATCCTCAAGGTGAAGATGGTAAGCCTAGTCTTGATACTCTAGCCGCTTAAGGCTCTATGGTAGCTCTCTTCCTTGGATAAATTCAAACCAGTATAGCGGACCTTTTCTTTGGAGAATATCTTGAGACCGGTTTGGATCCTCCTCTTTTACTTCGGCTTACTGGCTTGGCCTTCACTTTCCTTTTTGATCCCGGTTTTGGACCAGGTTCTCTTCTTGTAATCTCAACCAATCCCCTAATAACACCACCAGATCCCATAGAAAAAGTAGTAGAGTCGTTTGCCGATGCTCCTGAAAAGAGTTCAAACCTATCTATCAGCTCTAGTAGATTTGTCAGAGGTATATCTCGCCATCCGAACAGAAGAGAATCTTAATGATCGAGTAAGGACCTTAACTGTATAAAACAGTAAACAACACTAAGAGTAGCTAAAAGAAGCACACAAAAACGAACGATGGAGCAAAACCCAAACTAGCAAACTGTATTAAATAGTAAGTATTTGATCGATGAGCAAAACATATCGGTGGTGATTGCCTTTGACGATACGATCAGAAGATTAAAAAACTTATTAAAACTTCAATTTGTGACAAGTGGCTCCGGCCAAATTTTCGGTGATGTCTGTCACCAGAATGAACGGGTCTTGAAGTCTTTAGATTCCTTGTAATGAGCACTATAAGATAGTGTAGTTACATGTAAAAATTGACCGGTCTCGCCGTAGTTTTATCCTGGGATTCATTTTTTCACAAATTACCATACTACGGGAGATAGTTTGAATTAAGGAAAAATATCACATCTTGCCTCTACGAGTATTTTTTCTTAATTGTTTTTCAAAGTTTTATATTCGTATTTTGTTCTCCGGATTTTCGCGGTCCTACAAAACTTACGTAGCCAAATGAGCCAAACAAACGTAGCAATCACCAACAACGCCAAACCAACGACGACATTCCTAATGATCACTAAATCGATCAACAAAGATGATCAAAACCAATCTGAATAGCACTCAGATTACGAGAAGTTCACCAAAGAAGAAACACGATCACCATCAGATCCAGAAGAGACGGATCCGATCTCCAAAGAAGAAACACGATCAAACACACCAAAGAATAATCTGTATAAAAAACAAAAATTCTGGAAAGAGCCCAGAAGAGCAACAAGTCAAACACAATAGATAAAACCTAGCATCACGATCATAATCACGATCACCAGAACTTAGCATCCAAGGAGGAAACAACAGATCGTTGAAGCATCCTTCACTAGATAACACCTGAAGTCGAGATAACCCTACCGCCGTGAAGAAACAACGATTACGATTTGAAGGCAACTAATATTTGAAGGCAAAAATGATGCTTATAGCAGAACCCTAACGACGATGATGATTTTGGTTTGAAGGCAACGATGAACTGAAAAATGACTCTTATCAACAGGCAACGAACGATGATGAAACAACAAACCAAAAACTCAAAACTTTAATAAACAGTAAGTGATCTGCATCCAAAGCAGAAGTAGCCAAACTCCGGGATACGATCATGCATGGAGGAAGATAAATCACGTTAAATCCAACTTTCAATGACGAAAATAGATTGATGGTGAAGGTTTCTTGATCGCCATTCCTAGAGAGGGGCCAGAGGTTTTACAACAGTTTTTATTAACTTAATACAATATAACATTAATTATAAAATCAGATATATCCACATAATGTTCCACAATTAATACTAGGACAATTCTCATCAATACCACTAAAATAAGTTTATTTTCCAAAAATACCATAACAAGTTTTATTTTTCAAAAATACCACAAAAAAGTTTTATTTTCAAAAATACCACAAAACTAAAACCAAACTTTAAACCTTCAAAACTAAACCCTAAACCCTCAAAACTAAATCTTAAACCCAAAATACTAAACCCTAAACCCAAAATACTAAACCCAAACCCAAATATTTAAATTATAAACATTTATAATTCAGTTTTTAGTTTTGTGGTATTTTTGGAAATAAAATTTTTTAATGGTATTTTTGGAAATAAAACTTTTTAATGGTATTTTTGGAAAATAAAATTTATTATGGTATGTTTGGAAAATAAACTTATTTAGTGGTATTTGAAGGAATTTCTCTTAATACTAACCATTAATTCTTTGATTAAAAAAAATTATAAAAGGTGGTTTTTTGCCCTACACAATCGATGCTTTTTCTCTGACAAAGTCGAAATGGCTTTGCGCGTTGTAGTGGTTACAAAAAATGAAGATAAAAGTTATAAAAAGGGTCGGCTTTTTTTTTCATCTATGTTATTTAAAAAATTAAAATCCATTACTCAAATTCTCCTTCTGAATCTTCAATATTTGTGATTCCATGGCCGATTATGTCCGTCCCACACTTCAAAATCTCAATTTAGGAATGACAATCGTTTCTGCCTCCTTGGTAGGCCACTCATGCCTCGCAAGCAGAATCTCTGCCAAGTTGTGGCTACTCTTGTTGGAACTTCAATTTTGGACAAGTGGCTCTGGCCAACTTTCCGGTGACTTTTCCGGTGAGGTCCGTCACCGTAATGACCGTGTCTCGGAGTTTTTGGATTCCTCGTAATGAGCACTATAACATAGTGTAGTTACATGTAAAATTTGAAGTGAAATTGAATGAGAAATTGATCTCCAAAGTGGTTAGCTTGAAAGCTTATAAAGACTTTATATTACAAAGTCCCACATTGGTTGAGTGGAAAAATTTCCTCTAATATATATGTTGTTACACTTATGAGAGTGTTCAACAACTAAATGGGAAGGGGAGACCATTGTGCTAGAGTTAGAGGACCATTATGCAAAAACACACGCGCGCGCGCGCCTCCGGGCGCGGCCCCGGGGCCCGGTTTCTTTTTGATTTTTTTGACCAATTTAGAAACGTTTTTGCATAACCAATGAGTTTTGACCGAGCCTTAATGGTGCGCGAGATTCTCTCCAGGTCGTGCGCCTCTCTTAATGGACCACGATCTCCGCACGTTGCAGATCGCACAATCTCCCAACGTTTGTTTTTAAAAACAAACTCTCTCATTCGTTTTTATCTTCCATCGTTCTGACGAACACATAAACTCTCTCCCACATTTTTCTTCTGAAAACAGTAAGTGTCTCAAGAGTATATCGTAGATATCAAGTTCGCAGATTCCATTTTTTGAGTGTTGCGAAAACGGTCTCACCGTAGTTGTATCCTGGGATTCATCATCTCACTAACCGCCACACTGCGGGAGATTGTTTGAATTAAGGAAAAAGATCATATCTTGCCTCTACGGATTTTTTCCTTAATTCTGTTTTATATTCGTGTTTTTGTTCTCCAGATTTTTGCGGTCTAACAACTCTTCCTAGATCCTGGGGACTCGTTGGTTTGGTCTGTGGTGTATGGTGGAGAATCGCAGTTTCCAGTTCATATTCCCCTCGGAAGAATTGCTTTGAAACAATACTTCGACGCGTTCCCTGGTCTTTCGCCGAGTGTATGTTGGTGTTGGAATGATGGGAAATGTATATGGAACCTCCTTCTCTGAATTTTAACCCTTTCTGGATTCAGATTAGGGGTATCCCATTACACTACATGAATGTAGCTGTTATTGACAATATTGCAAGATCTTTGGGTGATGATGTGTATGTTGATTTAGATGAAGCAAAAATGATGCGAGTTCAATTTGTAAGGGTTCATGTAAGTCTGAATGTTCCTCATCCGCTTCGATTTCAAAGAAACTATAAGTTTACTCCTGGTGTTAACACTGTATTAAGGTTCTTCTATGAAAGGCTTCGTGGTTTCTGTGAGGTTTGTGGACTTTTAATTCACGACTCATGCAACTGTTTACTCCAGAATGGCAGAGGACCTGACGAATCTTCGATATTTCCTTTCAGCTCTTCAAGTAGAAGCTCTGGGGTTCCTTAATGGTCTACAAGTGATATGGTTTCAAGGATTTTGTTGTGTGTTTGGTTTGAAAGCAATTGTCAGGAATTGGTTAATATATCAACTTGGGAGAAGACCACAACCAACTAGGAACAATACTCTCTCACTTTAGACATTGGATGATGAAACTTCCTTTATCTTTACTAGACCATGTACACCGAGAAAAAAATGCCGCCGCAGATTCAATATGTAGAAAAGCAAAATTATCTTCTCTATACCACCTTCATGGTTGGTCAAATATTTGTATGAACCATTTACGATCTATAAAATCCTCAGTTGTTAAAAAAAATGTTCCACAATTGGTATAGATATTTAGAAGATTTTGTAAAGATTTGAAAATTATGATTCTCTTATCATCTTCATTTGATATTTTTTATAAAAAAAAATTGCGTTGAATCATTATATAAAACATAAACTTAATAAAAAACGTTTTGTATATGTTGTGATTTAAATTTTTAAAAAACGTTAATTCTTAGAATTATGCAATTATTGATCTTTTTCGTTTTTTTTTTATTTCATGATCAAAAGATTCATGCTTTAATAAATGAGGCCTTCGTTGTTGCTTACTCTGAAATATTTATTGGGGCATTTGGATAAATTTAGCAAACTTTACTGACCACTCTATTTTTAATAAATTTATTTAACTAAAAAATTGTCATTTAGCTTTCAGAAATAGACTTAGACAAGGGTTTTTGTGCAAAAACCCTTCAAGTCCCCAATTTATTGCAGCTTTACCCTCCATCTACAAAAAATAAAAATTAATCATACGAAGTGAAAAATAATACGCAATATAACTTTATACTTATCGTATTAATGTTTTTACGGTTACATATATTAGATTTTCAAAATTTTAAATGTAGACTTGGACTCTTAGTCTTTAAGGGGTTCAATTTTGATATATTATTATCAACATTTTCGAAGTTGATGGTGATGAAGAGGGGTTATATTGCGTATTAATTTGACTTTGCAGGATTGATCTGCATTTTTTGGAGATAGGGGATAGAATTGCAAAATAATGGCAATTTGGAGGGTTTTTTATTTACAGAAAACCCTTAAAAAATCATATAAAGTAAAAAATCACAAAATTTTGTTTTGGTTCAGATAAATTTTAATATACAATAGATATATTATTTTCTTAAATACTTTAACTTTATTGTAAGATAATTATATAAAGATAAAGAAATTTAAAGAAACTTAAAATTTATATTCATATACCAAAAAAAAATACAAAAATATAATATTATGATATAATGTTTTAAAAAAATCGTATGATGCCTTATCAAGACTTATATATGTATATATATATATATATTTGATATAATGAACAAATTAACATATTTTAAAAAATTATTAAATATTAAGTATTGTGTGGGGATAATTGTAATGTATAGTTTTCGTTATCTTCCATTTATAATAGATTTAAAAATTTCAAGTTCATAACATATAAAAAATATTCAATAAGGATTATACCATATATAAATGATCTTGAATATCATTTGTTATAATAAAACTACACATAACATGCAAAAATTTGAATCAATAAACGATTGCTAAGATGTTTTAATTTGAAAAATACCCTAGAATAGCATCATAATTAGTTTATTTTCTTAATTTACCACACCCTCCCTAATTTTCCATTACTAACATTCATTAAAGGGAAAAAACCTTAAAAATACACCAACTTATTTACTTTTAGATGTTTAATACACAAACTTTTTTCGTTGCCCGAAAAATACATGAAGTTGTATGTTATTAAATACACGAAATGTTTAAATACAAAATTTTTTCGTTGCCCGAAAAATACCCTTGTGTTATAAACACAATCAAATCTCCTAATTGGCCAATTCCTTTAGCTCGCAAGTATATTCTCCGACGTTCTTCTCCGACTCCGGCGAGGTCTCCATCTTTGTTTCATTTTGTCATCAACATTGCTCTGGCGAGGTCAGGTGATGTCTTCGGCGAGGTCAGGTGATGTCTTCGGCAAGGTCTGGTGAGGTCTCCATCTTCTCCAATCTGTAATTGAAATGTGATTCAAAAGAGGTCTTCGTTTCCCAATCCTTTTCCTCCATGGACTTCTTCATATCCTGCTTCTTGTTCTTCTTCTGATAGGTTAGTCTCTTTTCATCTTTCTCTCTGTTATTCTCAGTTACTACATGATTTGATCAGTTTCGATATTTGAAATTGGGGAGCGAAGGACAGAATTAAGTAGGCATCACTTGTTTCTTCATTAAAAATGTTAGCGATTGTTTACCTCTTAATCAATGTTTTCTACTCCTTCGACCTGTGAATTTGATTAGGGGAATCGTGTGTAGTTATTTCGTGAGCATTTGAGTCCTATGCTATGAAACAATTTTGATTTCTGTTTTCTATTTTGCCATCGACTTAGATTGCTCTTGAAATCTCCTTATTATGGTAGAGTTATACTCAGTTTGTGGGAAGTGGACACTAACTGATAAAGGAGATTGGGATTTTGAAACTGATTCAAATAGAGGTGGATCGATTTGTGACGTACATGATGATATCACATTGAATGGTTTAGCTGAGATGTAAGTTGAGGATTTTGGACTTGCTTGTTTAGCGAAAGATATAACACTTAGTTATGAACTTTCTCAACGGATGTAGAGTTTGGTCAAAAATTCTCCACCGGTTTATATACGGAATTATCGTCAATTGAATAGGTTTATGAAGAAGCTTCAAGAGGATTCATAACTGATTCGATTGTTTATAATGGTAAGTGATTACATTTTCTTTAACGCTTTAGTAATTTTCTTGATTGACTCACGCTTTATTTTATTTAGGTGCCCAATGACCAGATTGTTTTTGAGAAAACGGAGAGCAACTTTCAATCCAATACAATAGAGAACACTCGATTTTAGCAGCAATTGGGTGGTGATTATCCTTTGTTGCATTCATTCATAAAGTAATTAAGGTAAAATATTTCGTTTTATATAAATTAAGATACCATGAGTTTTTTGAAGGTGAATGTGATAGATATAGATATTGTGCCTCTTGTGAATGAGATGGTATGTCGAAGATAGTATTGTGAAAGTGAAGGTGATAGATATAGATACAGTGAGTATTGTAAATAAGATGATAGATAAGGTGATAGATATAGATACTGTGAGTGTGGAAGGTATTCCTAACATATGTATTACACATATGTGTTTATGTTTTAGGAGTATAATCAACCAAGTGGAAGTGGCATCTCAGTTTCCGCACAACATAATGATACATCCTCAACTGCTGAAAAAGGGATTCTTGCATTTCATCCAGATTCAATATATATAGGCTGTTCACATAACACTCAAAGCATTGATGATATACATGAAGGCAGATATTTCAAGAACAAAGAAGAGTTGATGATGACTATGAGAAAATGGGCACTTGAGTAGAAGTTTGAGTTCATGTCAATGTGGTCAGACACAACGAGATTGATATTGGGATGTGTCGATGCTAAATGCAGCTGGAAGATGTATTCAACAAAGCTCAAGTCATCTAATTTCTTTGTGGTGAGGAAGTATATGCATGAACACAATTCTTATACAACACATAGAAATGCAAATCATAGGCAAGCAACTGCAAATCATAGGCAAGCAACTGCAAAACTATTGGGGTACTTATAGTTGCAGCCACTATGGAGAAAAAAGCTGATCTCAAGCCTAAACAGATTGTTGAGAAGGTTCGATTAGATCATGGTGTCCATATATAAATTACAAAAAAGCCTTGAGAGTAAAAGAGAAAGCTCAGATTTTGGTTAGAGGCACTCCTGAGGACAGTTACAACAACCTAGCAAAGTGGTTGTACATGGCTAATGAAAAAAATTTATGATCATTTTTTTATCTTGATTTAGATCCTCATATTAGATTCAAATATGTTTTTATTGCATTTGGCCCGTCAATTAAATGTTTTGCTTTGATGAGGAGAGTGATTGCTGTTGATGGTACCTTCATGAAGGGAAACTTCAAGGGAACGTTGTTAGTAGCTACAACACATGATGGAGATTATCACTTATACTCGATAGCCTTTGCTATTGTTGATTCTGAAAATGATAGGTCATGGAATTGGTTTTTTAGGTGTCTGCATTGTATCATACCTGATGCACAAGATTTGGTGTTTATTTCTGATCGTGCTCCATCCATTGCAAAAACACGTTTAGACTTGTATCCAGCTTCATACCACAGAATCTGCAGATTTCATCTCGGAACAACATTAAGGTCAAGTTTAAAGGTGAATCTGCAGCTAATGCTTATACTCGTCAAGAGTTTGCTACATGTTTCAGAGACATACAAATAGCAAATCCAAAGTTGGCCACGTATTTAGAAGATGCTGGTTTCAGAAAGTGGGCTCGTTCTTATGCTCATTCGAACCGTTACAATATGATGGCAACAAACATTGCAGTCATTTAATTCAATGTTGACAGGACCACGGGAGTTGCCGGTGCTTTCCCTTCTTGAGACAATCCGGTTAACGCTGACTTTGTGGTTTCATGTAAGACGTGAAATGTCTGCTAAACACAACAAGCTTGTCACGCCAAAAGTAGTGGATAAGTTGGTGTTAAGGTTCCCAGATGCAATGAAGCTTAACAAGTTTATTCTCCACCTAAAGAACAGGCAGTGCAGCTGTTGTGTTTTTGACATCGACAAAATACCTTGCATTCATGTCATTGCTGCTGCAAAACGTTCAAATATGGATTAAAATAAGCTCGTACATGATTGCTACTTGACAGAGACATGGACAAAAGCATATGGTGAAAGCATACACCCAAATGGAGACGAAAATAATTGGATAAATCCCAGATTCTATAACTTGATTCTTATGTGCACCTCCAGGTAGTAAACCAAGCACTGGGAGACCGCCAAAAAAGAGATTGCGCTCTGTTGGAGAGTTTGGTGTACCGGGTTCAAAGTCTCAGAGTCACAAGTGCAGCAGATGTGGCAGAGGAGGACACAACAAGAGTACGTGTAGAGTTGCGATCTGATTAATTGTTAAAGGTATCTTGTATACATCTATTTTCTTTTTAAAGGTTTATGTCGAATATGTGACAGTTTTGGTGAAACGTTTTTAACATTTATCATATTTTTTTTGCAGATCATGTTGTTGAGGAGGACCCAATAAAGATAATGTGGCCCTATATTAGTGTTTTCAACTAACCTTTTTTGAGTGTATAGTCGAATTTTTAGTTATACACAAGTTCTCGGTTTCTAATCCTAAACAACATATAAAAGAAGGCATTCCTAAATTTTAAAAACATCTTCCTAAATGATAGGAAACTGTTCCTAAGTTGTGTTTTTAAATGTTCTTTTTGTGTGTTTTGCTTTAATGTATCACATATTAATTCATGTCATTAGTGATGGATAATGGTTTGATCTTGTGCACATCTTGATTTCTCATCTATATATTTTGTTATAAAGAATCTCAGATTTTATATGTATATATAATGTTATCCTATCATCAAATGAGAAACTTGGTTTACTGGTTACACACTCCTTCAAAAGCGCACAAGGTATTGAGTTTGATTCTTCGTGGCCGAGGATGCCCATATTTTTTGTTAAGGACTTAACGTTTATTGTATATACATAATTAATTTGAGAGAATACATGAATGGGAATCATGCCTTATTGGTTACACACTCTCCAAAAATACTATTAGCGCGGGTTCGATTACTCTTGTCGGTATGAATGCCTATTTTTTTTATTTTGTACCCAAACGTTTTAGAAAGGTCTTCCTAAACTTTTGAAACAGTTTCCTAAACATTTATGAAACCTTTCCTAAATTTTCCTTCCTAAAATTCAAAAACATCTTCCTAAATATTATGAAACTCTTCCTAAATTAAAAAAAAACGTGTTTTAAAACGTTTTTTAAAATGTTTTGCCTATCATTTATCAGAGATAACTACATTCGGGTTTATGGTTTATGGTTTAGAATTTAGGTTTTATGGTTTAGGGTTTAGGGTATCATAGAATTGTCTTTTTAAGGTAAATCATTTTTTTTTGTATTTTGCCTTCCTAATATATAACATATTAATTCATGTCATTAGTAATGGTTAATTGTTTGATTTTGAGAGAATACATGAATGAGAATCATGGCTTATTGGTTACACACTCTCCAAAAACACTATTAGCGCGGGTTCGAATCTTCTTGGCCGAGGATGTCTAGATTTTTGGTTAAGGACTTAACGTTTATTGTATATACATAATTAATTTGAGAGAATACATGAATGAGAATCATGACATATTGGTTACTCAATCTCTAAAAACACTATTAGCGCAGGTTCGATTACTCTTGTGGGCATTAATACCCATTTTTTTCTTTTGTACCCGAACGTTTTAGAAAGGCCTTCCTAAACTTTTGAAACACTTTCCTAAATTTTAAGAACACCTTCCTAAAATTCAAAAACACCTTCCTATATATTATGAAAATCTTAGTAAGTGATTATTAAACTTGGTCTCTCACACACACATAATATATAAGTGATTATTAAACCTTCCTAAATGATTTTTTTAAGGTAACCCTGTATTTAAAAAAGTCTTCCTAAAACTCAATTATGCATTCCTAAATTATTATTAAACCTGGTATTTGACACAAACATTAGTCCAAAAACACTCGAATTATCTTAAAACGTATCTCACATAAACATATCAATTTCAAATGTTTACAATGTTATCAAACTAAAACCATATCAATATCATCACTTATAATGTTTCTCAATAAATGATCAGGAAATCAATCTCATTCACTACAAATTCTCGGTAGATATCAAATACCATCTTTGATCTTGTGTCCTCAGCAGTTATATCTATCAGTTTGATCATCGGGTCCTCTATTCCCATAGAGTGGCACTCAATCATCTTAATGATGAATAGTGCACAATTAGCATCAAAGGTTGTATGTAGAATGTATTTATTTGGGCAGTAGACCTTGTATGGAGTGAGCTCTTGATCAATAGAGTGTACCTTCTCCCCAGCACAACGAAGAAGATATGGTATCATCTCTGCAATGAAAACCAATATACAATCACTCATTATATATATATATATATATATATATATATATATATACTGCAAACTAACAGAGCTATATTAAATAAAGGTTTTTTTTTTATAGATTCATACCTGCAAATGGCCTGATGAGACTGTGTATTAAATCCCCCTTACACTTCTCGCTTTTATAGTCTATTATTGTGACTGTTCTTGTAGTGAAGCGTACCTCCATGCCAATGTGCTGTCTGTATTGGGAGCAATATGCGACGCTATACACTCCATCAATGTCATGCCATTTCTTTGCAGGAAGGTAGATAGAAGGTAAGTCGCCTCTGACAATATCTATCAAATCCTTAGGAAACACATATTGTGTTTTCCAAGGATCTGCTATCTTGAAATCCTTGTAGTATTCACTCAGTCTTCTGAGGAAGCCAATTCCTACAAAGGCTGACTTTGGGAGCCTCTTGTTATGGAAGTAGACTGGGTCTTGATTCCTTCTGAGTCAAAGTACTCCTATAGCTACATCGACATGCTGTTTTTTACAAGATTCAAAACAAGTAATCAGTGTAAGTTTCTAATACAAACAAGCATATATTCAAGCATATATTCAAGCATAAAATCAATATGTAAGATGTTTAATGTTTCTAATAGAAACATGCATAAATTTAAGCATAAAATCATGCAAAAGCAATATGTAAAATCAATAAGCATAAAATCAGTGCAAGTTTCTACTACAAACATGCATATATTCAAGCATAAAATCATTGTCTAAACATATGTGTAATTGGGAAAATAACATTGTCTATACATATGTGTAACGTTTTCATTCGATGCTAAACAGATGGAAAAATGTTTCCATTCTATGCTAAATAGATGCAATATTTTACGGTGAGTGTAAAAATACCGTTTTTGAAGATATGCATCTGGTTTCTCTAGCACATCAAACTAGTGTGGAGTTAATAATTGTGTATCAGTGATCACTCTGCAAATATCAGAAACGATTTATCTTACGCTTAGATAGAAAATCTACTTTTGAAATAGAAAATAAGTGTTAAAACATCACACTAACCCTTGTTTGATTTTAGAGCTCTTCCAATCATTCAAGTCTTCCATATTGTTGAGAGTTGGAGACATGAAAGGGTTGAATGTTGGATGTGTAGTAGCTTTCGCAGGGTTTCTTGGTGCTCTATATGGAGTGATGGTTTGTATTGATGGAGTTATGAGCCGGTTGCTCCACCTTGAAACCTGCTGTTCATCATCAATTATGTGTTTCTTCACTAGAACAGCATTATCAACTGCCTTACACCGTTTTTTTTTCTGAAATCAATATGTAAGAAAACCCTGCATTTATAATGAATTACATCAAAGACATCACAAACTTCTAAAGCCAACACAAGACACGAGATGGTTATGTCTTGTAAAAAACACTTCAAATATATCACATACACAACACTGGTTATTAAAGAACATGCCACCAAAAATATCCGTGTTAAGAATGTCTTCCTAAAATTACATATCTTATCCTAAATTTTTAACAGTTCTTCCTATAGTTTCAAACAAGGCTTAACCTAATCAACTTTTTTTTTCTAAGAGATACCCCATCATATTAACTGATATGCTCAAAACTAATACCCTAAAAGTATCTAAGCAGTCGCTACAGTATTTTAGGGGTCGAACCACAAAGACTCAAGATGACACTTAATAGATCAAGAAATATGAACTAAGCTAAGCAGAATAGATGGAATTAAGGATGACAAAACAATTAAATCAAGGATATAAATTAATGGAGGAAGACGCTAGGCTTAGGGAAACTTGCAGGCAAATCAGAATTATCAAATCAAACCAATTGTCAGGAATAAATTAAGCTCCGCTTTCAAACTTGAATCACAGATGTAAAGTAAACCAACTGTCGTTGCGAAAACTATCTATGCCTAAACCTAGAATTCCAAATTTCTTTGCAAATTCTATGAATTTAAACAAGCATTAAAGTTCAAGTTCAATTGTTCACAAAATCCCTAAACCAAATTTCTTTGCGAATAGGGCTTTTGCTCACCAAACACTAGATCAGACACTCAATCACACTTTCGTGCCAATCAAACAACCTAACATCAGATTCTAGTTCGCGAGGCTAGAATAAGCATTAATCTCAAGTCTAGGTGAAAAGCTCTATAGGTTATTCCCTAACAATCAATTCAGATCTAACAATTCATCAAATACCTTTAAGTAACCCTAATCCTAACAGAGAATCTACTCAGACATGGTGAAAGCCATAAACATCATGAATAGAATAGATATCATATAAAGCAATGAAATAGAGTAAGAATACAAAGAGGTTCAAGAGTTCTTCTCCAAAAGACTCAATTGCAGAAAACTCTATCTCCAGAAATTACAACTTGTTCTTCTGGAGGCTGTAAAACCTAATTAAATAGCTAATCAAAACGTTTTGGAGTTATCTTCAAAATAAGGAAAACTTCTGGATAATCTTGGGGTTTGTCTCGTGTTCTGGTCACTGGCATCGACCGATGTTGTAAGTGGTATAGATCGATGCCAGGTTCTTTGGTCGTGGTTCTTCCAAACGAATGGTGTCAATCGATGCTCCTCAGTGTCGATCGATGCTGAGCTTGTTCCCGAACGGCTTCAACTCCAGATTGCTTCAAAAGCTTCCAAATCCTCCAATTAGCTCCATATGCGCTTGTAGCTTGAAAAGAACCTGAAAGACTCTAAAACTAAAGGAAAAACTCAACAAAAAGGACTTATATCATGGCTAAAAACGGGTAAAAACCATGATATATCATTAACCTATGAATGAAACCCTCAAAAAAATAAAAAATTGAATTATAATAACAAACCTCGGGTGGAGTAAAATATTTAAGATCAAATGTTGGCTCATTAGTCTGTGACTTCACATCCTTCTCACCTTTTTCCTTATGAGTAATATCCTTATGCAACATATAAACATAAGAAAAAGTAAAAAAACAAACAGTGTTGTTTATCTAAAAGAATTAGAGGATATTGTTTATACTGAAGAAAATACCTTCTCTTTTGGTTTCTGTTCACCTTCTTTCTCTCCAAGCAGGAACCTTATGTCTTCGGTTTTAAAATCATGTTATTTTTCCAAGTCATGCATAAAAACACGGATGCGTGTTATAAGAATTGCTCGCACTACTCCTTTCCTCCATTTGTTTTCGTAATTAACTTCAACCTCTTCCATCAGCTTTGGCACTGTTATGTCCTGAGAGAGTGATGGTGTTACAGAACGTGTAGGGGATGGGAAATGAATGTTATCATTTCTACCAAACTGCAAGAACAAAAATCACAAGTTAATGTCATTTGAAAAGATGCCTAAATAAAAACATAAAATCTCAAAAAAATATAGAAGTTGACCTCATGATGTTGATTGTCTTCTTCTACATCATTATTTTGATCCACACCATCCTCAACATTATCTCTCTGCAACGAGGATCTATTTTTGCTTCCCAAAAATTTTGTTTTCAATAAAACACAGAAAACTAACCTCTTGATTTCTGTTGGTTTCCTCCACATTATGATGTTAATTGTTATCTTATTCATTTTGATTCACACCAGCATCGTCACCACATCTCGGGAAACATTCTCTGTATCATTCTGTAAATAAAAAACGTTTTTAGTATATGCTTAAGATGACTTTCATACATTTAATATATAAGGAAAAAATCAGGAAATCATACCCAGCAGTTGAATCGAGCTTCTGGGTTACTTCTTGTGTTTTTGTACCGGCATTTATCTCATCCTTGTTCATCTTTTCAAATCTTGGACAATAATGTTTTGAGTCAGTTCTTCTTTCCCATGTGTTTTCAATTGTTTAAGAATTTTTTAATGAATATTGTCTTTACCTCATCTGTTGAATTGAGCTTCTGAGTTACTTCAACAGTTGGATCTTCTTGTTGTGTTGCCTTCGTAGCATTCTGAGTCTCTGAATTCTGAGTCACTTGAATTGTGTCTTATTCATTTGGAGATTTGTTAGATGGAGGGATCCCACCATTTGTGGTTAAGTTTTGTGTTTGAGAATTGTTAGATAGAGGAATTCCACCATTTATGTTATGCTGCTACAACAGAAAATGAAAACGGTTAATTGTTACTTGCAAGGAAAATTAAAGTCCTTAAGCATACTTAGGACAAGTTTTTTTACCTAATCGTTTGTGTTTCTATTATCATATTGTTGACATTTCTGAAACCATCTTCAAAAATCTTGTATATAGATTGCTCAGCATCAGGACAAGTGACTCACCCGAAGAAGATGGTCTGGCTCTCTCCTTGGTACAAAACTGATATGAATTCATAGCAACATGTTCAATCACATCCGCAACATCCAGTGATCCTTTTCTCCATTCTTCAACTGTTATCTTGTAACCTTTGTTCATTCACTCCATCATAAAACTCAGATCTGCATTATTTGTGTCTTCCAACAAGACTCCATCTTCTGGATCATCATGTATTGGAGGTAAGATGCAAATCACCTTCAGCTGCAAAAAAAAAAAAGAAAAAAACCAAAAACGATTTATCAATACCTTCCTAAATTACTATAAATCCTTCCTGAAAGCTAAGAGCAGAGGAATTTTTTATTTTTTTTGAAAAAACTTAACTGATCTGATGATTCCATGCTCTCCACCTGAGCAATTATTGGAGTAGCTATGTGGGTGTATCGTTCACAAAAGAAGGCATTATGGCGCTCTATGAGACTAACTCTACTAAACGTTGTTTGTAACACTAGTATAGACTCGAGTATCCACAGGTTTAACGCCAATGGATAACCGTGCATATCATATTTTGCCTTCTTCAGGTTTGATGGCATGGCTTTCTTAATCGATTTGAGCAAGAGATTGTAAGCTTCCCTTCCCCACGGATACTCAACCAGTACACCAGCGTCTTGGGCGATCTTCAGATTCTTCGTAGGGAATTTGTAGTATTTGTGTCTCTAAAGCAGTATACTCTCAATGAGTACCAGCATCCCTAAGGAGAACCTCTCATCTCCTGCGTCTGGGTGAGTCTCTCTCAGAATCTCATCAAGGTCTTCTAATGTGTGCCAATCTTCTGTCTTTGCCCAGTTATGTTGATCATAATCAGCACCTTGATCAGGTTCCATTCAGCGCACTTCAATCTTGTGACCATATGAAACTCTCTTATCGAGAACCTCATAGGTTATGCTCCAAAATGAAGCCAGATCTCATTCTCTTTCGACGTGATCAAACTCCTACTTAGCAAACAGTGTACCATCTTCCTTGACATTGTCAACCCCCTTGTGCTAACCTTCAGAAGTGATCCTAAGAATGAGTCTCTGATCTTTTAAAACTCTACATCAGTGAGGATATTTTTAACTTCCTTGTTGTATTCGTAGTTCACAAACTGGTTTACAACTGCCCCTACTTTAGGCTCATCTCCTATGTTGAAATGGAGCTTAGGTAGTGTGACACTTGTAGGAAAAGAATCTCTTACGTTCTGGTGCCAAAAAAAAAAAAGAGGAAGAAATCAGTAAATTTGTTTAGGAAGGTCTTCATAAAATACAAGGATCCGCTCCTGAATTTTTAACAATGTTTTCTAAACGTTTAACATAGACAGTATATGCATAATATACATGGATCCGTTCCTGAATTTTCAACAATTTCAACAATTCTTAATTCACATAGTAACCTACACAGCTATACTTAAACAACAACACACAAATGCTATTGTTCTTTTCTTTCTATCTAATCACATCTTTATGAACAAAACTAGAAAATTAGACATATCCTAGTAGCTAACATCTTTATTTTCAATATTACCAAAGCTCATATCAACTAGTACAGCTAATCAAAGTGGGTTAAATAGCAATAGAGACAAGAAGCCAACAATACATACCTTAATGATGCGTAATGGTTCCACCTAACTTCAGAAGATAGACGACGCAAAAACAGTATTTTTGTGGCCAGCTCGAACCTTCAAGACCCTGAAGAAGTAATTAAAAAGATACTGATTAGAGTCCAGATAATGATATCTCAACATAAAACAAGACACATTTTTTATCAATACAAAAGCTCACATCAATATTAAAACCAATCCTTACATCATGTATTTCAAATCCAAATCCAATTTGTGTTTCCAACTGTAAAATTCATCAAATGAAATTCATCAAATGAAATTCTAAATCACACATACACACACAAACACCCGCACATACAAACACACACAACCAAACACACACTCAAACACACATACACCCACACACACACATTCAGACACACATACACACACACACACAAACCAACACACACCACAAACATACACACACACACACAAACACACTCACACACTAATGAACACACACACACACACCAATTAATTTTTCGCTTGTTTATCTCTCAGACCAGTTAAGTTTTCGCTTCACTAAGGATGTAGTAGTATTAGGAGCTAAAGAATTGTTGAATCTCTTAAGATAAAGAGAAAATTCTTTAGCATTTAGATACAAACTGCGAAGCCACAATTTCAAATAACTGGAAACAGAAACACAACAAGCTCGACATTGTAGCAATGGAGAAAACCACACACACACACACACAAACTATGCATATTCTCTAGACACTTCATTGAACACGTTATATGCATATTAAATCCACAACATCTATGCAGCAAATCGCAAGAGATTTAACAGATTCGAGCCAAAAAGTAAACACAAAAACCATTTAACAGCGAGATTTTACGAGCAAGGAAGATAAATTGAGTTTTAACTTATGAAAAAGACGGAAGCGAGTAAGATCCTAACCGCAAAGCTTTGATTTGATTGTGATCCAAATCGACAATGATAGACCGGCGACGTAACACTGGCAACGTGAGACCGGTGACAGCGATGAGAGACCGGCGTGAGATGGGCGAGAAGAACCGCGAAGAGAGATCGAACTGAGAAGAACCGCGAAATAAGAAAAATCGTGGCAACTAGATATCGTCAATAGACCGGCGACGTGATAAGGTCAACCTAAGCTAGAAACGTGAAACCGGCGACGTGAGACCGGAGAAGAGACACCGGCGATCGGCGAGGCCGCGAGAGATAGGGTGCGTTTGCTTTCTCACTCGACAAACATAGGTCACATACATTTTGGTCATTTCTGTAAAACCATGGTATTCTTAACAATTGCCATTTTAATTTTTTTTTCAATTACGGATAAATAGTTAACAATAAAACAAATCTAGAGACGTGTTATATCATATTTACTGCCCAAAACCAAAAATATCATTATATTTTACTATTTTTCGCATTAGGTACGAGATAACTCCCTACTTATTACTCCCTCCGTTTCACTATGAGTGTCGTTTTAAGGTTTTATTTTTGTTTCACAAAGAGTGTCGTTTTGTATTTCCAATGCAGATTTTAATGTATTGACCAATGAAAAAAATCGTGTAATTAATTAATAGAAGGTAAAATAGAAAATTTAAAAGTTTTCTTAATCTATGTGCAAAAACCTTAAAAGACACTCTTTGGGAAACAGAGGAAGTATTTTACTATATATAAAAAGAAATACTTCTAATTTCTTGGTGCGTACAGATCATAAAAAAAAAGCTTTTTTTGAACATAACACGTCACATAATTAAAAGACAATAAATCTCACATTGTAATGTTAAATATTATCGATTCTATATATTGGTTTTGTGCTTATTGATTAAACCTTTAATGTGCTATGTGATTTTGATTAAAACCCATCGACAAACCTAAAACGTAAACAAAATATCTGGAATCATCTTCTCCGTCTTTCCATGGACCTAACCTTAAACGAGTTAATTCATGCATGCTGCTAAAAATGAAACGATTCGATTCTCTTCACAAACAATTATGCCGCCGTTATTAAACCTAACAGCCTTCCCACTTCGTCGTCTTCGATCCTTCATTTTACTCGCGCCAATTGAGAGCTTACAATTCAATGGCCACTACCTCCGAATTAATAATCGTAGGTGACAATTGGAGGGTGTTATTCCGATGAGAAATTGCATCAACAGCGGTATTAGAAAGATCTTCATCTTAACTCAGTTCAACTCCGTCTATCTTAATCGCCACCTTTCTCGCACTTACAACTTTGGCAATGGTGTCAATTTCGGTGATAGGTTTGTTGAGGTGATAGCATTACCTTTTATAGATTAGATTTGTTTTACCGTGTTCTTATTTGTGATAATCTCCTCTGGGAATGATTATGTTCTTGCTGCCACCCAAACTTCTGGAGATGCCGGAAAGAAATGGTTTCAGGGAACTGCTGATGCCATTAGGCAATTTATATGGGTCTTTGAGGTTTTCTTCTTTGTCTTTTTCTCACAGTAAGTGTTCAGTGCGGTGTTAATGCAGGATGCCAAGAAAAAGAATGTGGAAAATGTCTTGATCTTGGCTGGGGATTATCTCTA
This sequence comes from Crucihimalaya himalaica, assembly GCA_004349715.1. Lineage (NCBI taxonomy): Eukaryota > Viridiplantae > Streptophyta > Magnoliopsida > Brassicales > Brassicaceae > Crucihimalaya > Crucihimalaya himalaica. The sequence continues at coordinate 305,463 of SMJT01000135.1, forward strand.
TCGGATGGATTCTAAGATCTTTTGAAACAATGTTATTATTGTAATTGCTATCCTATACTAATATATATCTACCAAGTGACTGCGGATGGAGGACTTACTACTCTCAGCTACTCTTTTTTTTAAATGTGTTTTTATAAGCTGATCCGTCCTAATTAGATTGTCTTGAAACTATACTTATTACACGTGATCATAATTGTGTCCCTTAGTTTATAAATTACCTTTTTAGGGTGTAGTATAAATTCTTCAGTATTTCTTTAAATATTAACAGGTGACAGTTGCATTATGTGTTTTTGGACAAAAATTACTGAAAAAAATACTTCTCTAAATCCTCAAGTCTCAAGAAATATTTTACAAGATTGCAAAACACCAACTTTATATCGGACGAAAAAGAGAAGGTATGTTAAATAATAAGACTATAGTAGTCTCACTTTACTATTTATTGACTCTCTAAAAAATATATGACTTTTAACGATTCAAATAGAACAGTAATAATGAAAACCAAATTATCATTTTTTACAGAATAAAAAAGTTTATGTCCAAAATCTAACATGGTTTGTATGGAATACAAAAGACAAAATTTGGACAAGAATTAAACCAGGTCTCACAATCCAAATGAAAAGAATAGTTCAAGTACACATATTAAACTATCTAAAGCTATTGTTTAATCTTCTAGAACTGTTAGCTCAGCTCAAACCAATTGCTAAAATCCAATATAAAACATTACAAGAAAGTAATGTTATGAAGCTATTAGATGGTGACAAAGAATGGAATAAAGCAATGAAATATGCATCACATTGGGCTACCACATAACAATTACAAAAACTATTTGTAACAATGTTACTCCATTTGGATGTTATTAATCTTTTCAGTTTGTGGAACAAGTGCTGGAAATATCTCGGAGAGGATATCATTTACATGCAATAGAAGAGATTCATCAACATAAACATGGAATTGAAAGATGACGACGTCAAACAATATATATTGATAGAGATCCATACAATTTTGAAGAGATACAAGTTTGCATGTCGAAGAAATAACAAGCTTATCAATCTTGCATTATCTTCTCTAAACCAAAACGACGATAAAAAGAAGAAGATAAATCACGGAGCTTAAAAATCTTTTGGCGAAGATAAACACCATTTAGCGACGAATAAAAGAGAAAGATATGTTTAACATTAAAAAATATTAATAATTTTTATGTATGAAATATGTATTGGAATATCCAAATCAATAAATTTAGCATTTTAAATATTAGTATCTTCAAAAAGTTTCACAAAATAAATTTAATAGTAAATTATTACCCAAAACAACATACACATATACTACAAGAAAACATAATGAAATCTTACAGCATTTCCTACGAAATGTTTGGTAGGATATTTTTCCTACGTTAAACCTACGAAATTTTTACAAAATATTAAAGTCGTAGGAAATTCGTAGAAAATTTCCTACAACTTTTTATCATAGGATAATGATCATAAATTTCCTACAAAAATCCTACGTCACATATGTTTGTAGGAAAGTTGGTAGGAAAATGGAATGTATTCGGTAGGAAAAAAATAAACATTAAAAATGTAAGAATTTTGTAGGAAATTTTCTTACCAATTTCTTATGAAAAATAATTTGTAAGAATTTCGTAGGAATATTGTAGGAATTCTGTAGATTCTTTTATATATACGTAATATTAACCTACTGATTTCCTACGAACTAAAAATATTAAAAAAAATATTATTGAAACGACTTACCTAATTCCTACGAAAGTATAACCCTATAATTGATTCATCAGTCGCCGATCGTTTCTATAGACGACTTTAGATCTTACGAGAAATAAAGATTAGATGCATATTAGCTTACTCGATTGTAGAGAAACCCTTATCGATTTAAGAAAGCCTCGCAAATTCGATTTTGTGAAACCCTAAGCCCTTTTCGGTTTTGTAGTTTCTCAAATTCTCACGACTTTGCTGTTCATGGTGCTTATGGGATTAGATTTTGCTCTTGAGTTTTTGGTGTTGAAAATGGGGAAATCGTGGCGTAGGAGGAGGAGCTTGAGCTATTAACGACGCCGTTTTGGTTGATTATGGCGATTCGAGGAAGCTAATCGCGGAGGAGAGGGCAGTGGAAGTGGAGACGGAGAGACGAAATGGGAGCTTGGTTCTGAAGACGATGATGATGGATGAAGATGAAGACGAGGAGGTTGAAACAGTCTCTGCCTTCGTCGTCAATGGAGTCTCCGAGGTAATTTTGTCAGATTGATAGCTTTCGAATTATACGAGTTTCACTATATATTTAATTAAATCTGGGTGTTTCGTTTGATTTGATTTAGAAAGATTGGAATTTGGTCAAATAGATGAAAGTAAACTACCCTTCTGTTGAAAGCTGCTTTGGGATCCATCTATGATACGAATTGTATAATATAGCTTTAAATTACTGGTAAATTTTCAAACTTTAAGATCTTTTGGTGTATTTGTGGTTAAGTTTATGTATGTAGCAAAGAGAAAGCCTCAATGGTTTGAGACATTGAAGAGTTTGTTAGAGACCACTCATATTGGAGAAGTCTATCTCTTGGTTTTTACTTTTTTTTTTTTATTATTTCTTTGAAGTGTACATCTTTTTTTGTTGCTCCACTCGCCCAAATTCTCAACCAGGTTTGTGAACTTTCATTTTTTTTTTCTATATCTAAGATAGGTAAACATTTGTTATTACTTCACCGAGGCTGGCTTCTAAGGAGTTAAATGATATTCTTTTGAATCGTTTATCTGAGTGTTTACCTTGAAGCACTCTACTGTGTATTTAATTTGACATATTATAAAGTGAGTTTATGTTTCCTTGCTACTTCTAACTCTTTGTTTGAACATTTACCTGGCTGCCAAAGCTTTGAATTAGTTATAGTTAGGCAATAGTGTGTTCAGGGACATCGTTTTCGTCACGGATTTCTGATTTCAGGTCAAAGGTTCTAACATTGTTTGAATATTTGTTCAATTGCAGGGGAAAGATGGGTCAATGCTCAAGCCACCTTCTATGGTGGAAGTGATGCTTCAGGAAAAAATTTTGTCCTCCCAACAACGCACTTCCTAATAACACTAGTGGTTGGTGTAATCCTCCGCTTCACCATTTTGATATGTCTCAGCCTATTTTCCAACACATTGCTCATTACAAAGCTGGTGTTGTCCTAGTTTCTTACAAAAGGTAAACATATGTTTGTACTGTTACAAAGTTTTCAGTTTTTTTGTTATTTCTTAATTATGTTAAATGTCTTTCTATGAGTCTTCTCGTTGCTCTGTTTCTTTAAAAAGTTGTCAATATACTGTTGAAAGTTTTAATCTGTATTTAATTTTCATGAATCTTGTTAATTCTCTAGTTCGTTTCTGTTAATTAACTTATGTTTTTTTCTGCTTCATATGTAGGGTTCCGTGCAAGAGAAGGGGAGGCATAAGGTTTACAATCAACGACCACTCATACTTTAACCTTGTATTGGTGACCAATGTTGGCGATGCTGGAGATGTTCACTCAGTTGCGGTTAAAGGTTCCAGAACAAGGTGGCAACAAATGTCAAGAAATAAGGGACAGATTGGAGTGTAAGAAATGGACGAGCTAAGTTATGGGCGAATTGCTAAAACTAGACCCAAAATTGAGTTTGAATGCAAAACTAGACCTCAAATTGAAACAAATGCAAAATTAGACCTTTGGGGTATGGAAATTACATTAACCCCCTTATTTGCAAACAGAAAAACAGAAACCGCAATTACAGTTCTAACCTCCGCGCGAAGTAGATTTCTTAAACGAAGTCTCACAGTAGACTTCGTTCATAACATCCATGAAGTCTGAACCGTAATTAAACCTTAGATTTAAATTAGAAAAATAATAAAAAATATTTTCAATGCAATTTCTTCTAAAGAAAATAAGATTATCTAAAATATGAACTTTATAAATTAAAATTTCTGAAACTTTCATAAATTTTAAGCATGTAAGGTTGATTATGTTCTAAAATACCATAAACAGTCGCAGACTTCGACCATGAAGTCTGAACCGTAATTAAATGTGAAATTTTAATTAAAAAATGAAAAAAATATTTCGATCAAAATTTTTGAAAGATAAATTATTTTAAATCAAATCGATAGGTTTAAATAAAAAAATTCATAAAACTAAGCCATTTGATGTAAACTATGTGAGACATATAGGTTAGAGGTTACCAATGGGTAAGAATCCATGCATATATCTTTAGGGTTAGAACTTAGATTGATATGTTTTTGATATAAAATGGCGATCCTTCATATAGTTGTTAGATTTTGAACATATTATACTATTTTGATGTCAAATGTTAGTATTTGTTAACAAAGAGTGAATTAAACGTTCTAAATTTAGAGTTTAGGGCTTACAGACTTCTCCAGTTTTGGGTGAAGTCTCACGGTAGACTTCGCATGTGAATGTCTATAAGATTTTGTTATCGTAGACTTCTACATATGAAATTCAAATGAATCCAAAATTTTGAAATGTTTCGCAAAAATTTTGGGGGAAAATTTACATTTATAAAAAGATAAAACTGAAATTGCAATAGTTAATCTGGGTAAAAAAATTAAAAATTTTCCATCGCTCTTTTTTCTTCTTCGACTTCGAATCACCAAACGTCGCCGGAAATCTCTAAACGCCGACACTCCTTCTCCTCTTTCGCGTAAGTTATCGATATTCTTTCTCCTCTTTCTCCTCTTTCTCCTCTTTCTCATCTCTCGCTGGAAAACTCTAATCCATCTTTTATTTGATTCGCAGATCTGGGAATTGCAACCGTCTATTCATATCTTCAAAGCTATTTTGTTTTCATCTTCGCATATCAGATGAGTAGCAGGCGGTCGGTGAATAGAGCATTGCTGCTAGATGATGATGAAGATGAAGATGAAGATGAAGATCCAGATGAAGATGAAAGTCCCGATGAAGATGAAGAAGAGAATCAGATGAAACTCACACCTACTAATCCAGACCCTGAGATGCCATGCAAAATTTTGTCGACCTGGTGAAGGAGTTTCTTCACCAGGTCGACAAAATTTTGCATTGAATCTCAGGGTCTGGGTTAGTAAGTGTGAGTTTCATCTGATTTTTCTTTTCATCTTCATCGGGCTCTTCTTCTGCTAAGTATAAAATATAATCTTGTATAATTCTGCTAAGTATGAAATATTTTCTAGGAGACTTCAAACGCAGACTTCTACTGGAGACTTCATCTTCGTAACAAAACCATAGTAAGAGACTTCTGTAGGAGACTTCAAACGCAGACTTCTACTGGAGACTTCATCTTTCGTACAAAACCATAGTAAGAGACTTTTGTGTAGACTTCAAAAGCAGACTTCTACTAGAAACTTCATCTTCGTACAAAACCCTAAGTAAGAGACTTCCTTAGGAAGACTTCTACTCTTTAGATCTTTTCAATTACGGGTAAAAGCACGCAAACGCCATGGACCTTCGTGAAACATCGCTTCTTATCATTTATTACTCTTCTCCAAAACACGCAACCGAATATATTACTGAGTAGATCTAAAATTTACAGTTTCATCTATTGCCTTTCAAGGAAATCCAATTATCTTTTTATAAAAAAAAATGTCGTTCACAGTAAAAAGCATCGAAAGAGGTTTGAAAACCTCTTGAAGAATCCGAATGCTCACTTCACGGCAGGTAATCTCTATACAGCTTCTTCTAATTTCTTACCAATTTCATGCAATCTTTCTAATTTCTTACCAATTTTTTTTTAAGGACCTGTGGCCGATGACATGCTCCATTGGGAGGGTAATGCTATTTGGCCCTATTGACACCCCTTATGAGGGAGGGATTTTCAAAGTGATTGTTCATTTATCCGCCGGGATACCCGATTAAACCCCCACGCGTAAGTTTTGATAAAACACTTTAAATCAATGCATTTCAATTCTCTTCAAATCTTTTATCCAATACCCCCTCCTAAATATCGTGAGTTTGGGTAATGTAGGTTCGTTTCAGCACCTGATCTACCACCCTAATGTCCATAGGCGGGTGTATCTACTTGAAGATGCTCCTCCCTGAGCAATGGAGAGCCGACTACAACATAACCACAGTATTTTGAGGCTCTTGTGAATATGTTGTATGAGCCAGAAGTGGGTGAAGGAGATAATTTTGTGGATTCCGTTGCTGAAGTCTACATCAAAGATCGGGACCGTTTAATGAGAAATGCACGGAGAATGTCTGAAACTTTGGCCGGAGGATCAAAGAGCACCTGATCCTTTAATGTAATCTTCAACCTTTTATGTAATCTTCAAACCTTATTATGTTATTTATGGTTCGGAACCTTATTACTTTTATATAAGTAATTTATCGTTAATTACTCTTTTTTTTTAAAATCACCTGAAATTTGGAATTAAATCGTAAAAGGGTAATACAACAAGTTGATTAGCCAACACGGTGGCTTAGAATACACATTAGACATGACATCCATCGATTTTGCTTTATCGTTAATTATTACTCTTATATGTTAATTATCGCTAATTACTGTTATATGTTAATCATCATTAATTACTCTTATATGTTAATTATCCTTAATTACTCTTATATGTTAATTATCTTCGTAAGATAACAAAAATAACTGGTCATACAATTAAAACACAATTAAAAAGCATAATTATATAAGTAAAAAAGTTGTAGACTTTATCTTCGTAGAAAACCCTAATTTTAGACATCAATGGAAGACTTCATCCACAGACTACATCCACAGACTAACCATCCACAGACTACAACAGAAAACTTCATCTGCATACTGAACATCTGATTATAGACTTCTAGGGAGACTTCAAATACAGACTTCTGTTGGAACTTCGTATGCGTCCTGAACTGACTTATATGGTAGACTTCAGACTTCTACTTTCCTTCAACTTGAACGCTACGTAACAAAAAAAAAAAAAAAACAGAGTCCCTCAAAACAGAGCCCCCTCAAAACAAAGATTTTAACTTACACAGTTAGCGCGAGTATGTCCAGACTGCCTGCATTTTGAAAACTATATTGCTTGTGAGCCTTCCGCGGTTTTGGCGTAGTCTTTCTGGCGATTTTAAGCCACGTTTGCCACCTTGACTTCTTCTGCCTTCCAGGAGGACGCCAGATGAGTAGAGGGAAACCTTGGCAAACTCGGGCTCTTTGATATCGACGGTTTTAGGGAAAATGTTGCATGCATACGTCGAATACAAATTTCCTTTGTGTATGACGGGCTTACGAGGGCGACAACATCCATTTTAAGCTCAGGAGCAGCACGCAATAGCATGCGAGCAGGTATTTTCTCAACATCATACACTCCACATTCACATGTTTGATGTTGGAAATCAACGATACAATCTCTATGTCCTCCCTTCACGTGAAATCGCCAACCGTCGCTATGCGTTCGACAGTCATCTGGTCAGCATAATGCTGACGAATAGTTAGCAAATATTCAACTCCCTTGCTATGTTTGGTTGTGAGACTGATAGCGTCTTCTCTTCTTTTAGAAAACCATCTTCCTAGCTTCTCTCGGTATGAATTCCAAAAGAAAGGGTATGGGAAATTCCTCGAGCTGGCTTAAGTGTAGAGTTTATCGATTCAGCAATGTTGCTCATTTGTATGTTGTATCGTTCTCCCTGGAAAGTGAACGCGGGCCCATAGTTTCACATATGCGTCCTCCAAGTAAGCTGCATGATCGAGCTTTGTTTCACGTAAGGCGTCCATGTATCTGTTAAAATATAAATGCGTATATGCATACGCAGCCCTCTGACCAAGTACAGAAGTTGGTTTTTCCCTTGTACTTCGTGATTATGTTATTCTGTAGGTGATAATAACATATCCTTCTTGTTACCCATGGCATAACAATTTCAATGGCATTCTTAATCGAGGCGTGCTTGTCGGACACTATGACCAAAGGAAATTGATCAGAGACACATCCACTCAACTTAGTGAAAAACCATTGCCATGCTTCATCATTTCCAGAGTCTACAATAGCAAAAGCTAACGGGAAATATTTGAAATTCTCGGTCTGGCCGCAAGCCACTAGCATAACTCCACCATACTTCCCGGTAGATGACACCATTCCACCACCATAACTCTTCTCAGAAACTGAAAACTGGTAATAAGAGGCTCCAAGAGCCATAAACAGATATTTGAATCTGTTTTGATCATCAACCACAAGATCAGTGACAGTTCCGGGATTGGCTAGCCCGATGCGATAGAGATAAGACGGCAAGCTGCTCATATCAATTTCAGCTGTTCCCCTCACCAAGTGTTGAGCAAATATTAAAGCTCTATAGGAAGTGGTATAATTCATCTGCATACCTCATTATTTTCATTGCAGATCTAATCATCATCGGCGTTACTCCATCGATTTTTCCCCATTCATCATAAAACAATTTAGCAATATATCTCGGAGCATGACGTTGCGCAGACAAAATTCGGTCTGCGAACATTGCAAGTATGATCTTTTTTGTACAAGGTAACACCAAAACCTTTTTGGTTCTTTTTTCACAGCCGCTCTAATCCTCCAATTGCATCTTTTCACACCGCAGATGGCTACGAACAAACTTTTGTGTGGACTTATGCACTTTGAACGTGAATTTCGACATTATAGCGCCAACGCAGCTCGGATACAAGCGCATCCTTTGTAGGAAAACTCGCAGTTGTATAGATACCGTCTGACCATGTCATGTTTGGATCTTGGGCTTCACCAACAAAGCCAGCTTCCGCAACAAGACACGTATTATCCTTCATCATCATTTTCACTACCATCCTCATCCTCAACTTTCCATACACAGTATAATCCTCAAGGTATTCTTCTTTAACCTCACCAGCATGAGATTCTCCCGCATCATCATCATCATCATCACCATCGTCGCGTTGACGTTAACCTCACCACCATCAGATATTATCATATCTTTGTCTTCAAACTCTTCTACATCCTGAAGGTCTTCGTCAACACTTTCACCAGCAACTCATTGCCACTAGCCATACCAAAACGACTCGAGACGCAAAGGCGTACAACATGCGTTTTACATAACTCAACCAAGGACGCACTTGTCTATCATTTGAGACATGCATAGGTGGTGTAGGACAATCCGTGTCCGTTAGTTGCAACATTGAATTCGGCACGAGTAAGTTAACTCGACGAAGTCGTTCTTGTCCAGCTCATAGTCTACTAGTGCCATTCTCAATTAGTTCACGGTGTGTACAAGAATCACTCAAGAAAAACATTCTCCCTCCTTTGGGATGATCCACCTCAAAAATGCCACTTACAGTCTCTCATCACCCATTCTCCAAAGACAGCAGGTACATGAACCTTTTCTGAAAGACATTTGAAACACACAAAGGCAAACTGTTAGTTTGTTTCACAGTAGAATTCAAATGTGAAGTCTGTTGAAAATAATTTATCAGAAATTCGTAAAATCGATTTAAGATAGAATATTAGATTCATTGAGATGTGAAATTCATACATAAACAACAACAATAACTAATACACATGTAAAAATTTAAAATCTCGAAAATGCATATTATATATGATACAAATTCATTTTTTAAAAAACATAGTGCAAGAGACTTCTCGAACGAAGTCTACGCACAGACATCATCTTTGAAGTCTAAATTTATAACCTAAACACCCAATAATTCAGAAAAAAATATATAAAATAATTATGGCGATTAAAATAGTTCAAATTTCTAAAACATCAAAAGCCATACGTAACAAACATGTTTGAACAAAGAAAAAAAAAACTAATTACAATAGGCTAAAATTGCATTTTTACTGAAATTATCATTAGAGACTTACAGGCGAAGTCTCTTAGTAGAATTCTTTGATGAAGTCTGCTCTGCTATCGGAAGTAGATTTCGCCCGTGAAGTCTAAATTTATAACCTAAACACCTAATAAGTTCAGAAAAAATATAAAAAATAATTATGCGATTAAAATAGTTCAAATTTCTAAAACATCAAAAGCCATACGTAACACACATGTTAGGACAAGAAAAAAAAAACTAATTACAAATAGGCTAAAATTGCATTTTTACTAAAATTATCATTAGAGACTTCACAGGTGAAGTCTCTTAGTAGACTTTCTCCAATGAAGTCTGCTTTGCTATCTGAAGCAGACTTCGCCCCTGAAGTCTGAAGCACGGGGTCTAATTTTGCAATTGACCAGATTTTGACTTTTTGAGCAGACTTCACATGTGAAGTCTGCTACACAAGGAGACTTCGTCAGAGAAGTCTGTACCAGTTTGGGGTCTAGTTTTGCAATTGACCACAGTTTTGACTTTTTTTAGTAGACTTCATCTAAGGAAGTCTTTTTGGTATAGACTTCATTTAGGAAGTCTATTACGTAATTAGACTTCCTCGATGAAGTCTTTTTGGCCTTCAGAGACTTCTTCGGCGAAGTCTACCCATAAAGTAAGGTTAGTTTTGCAATTGACCAGAGTTTGACTTTACATGAGACTTCGTCTGAGAAGTCTATTTAGAAAAAGGGTTACTTTTTGCAATTGACCAAAAAAAATTATTTTTAAATTCCAATTACCGATGGTTGTAGACTTCATACGAGAAGTCTACAATAGTCAATGTTTCGGAATTTTGGTCAAATGCAAAATAACCCCTTTTTCATGCAGACTTCTCATATGAAGTCTCGATAAAAAAGTCTTTGTTCCGGTCAATTGCAAAACTAACCGCCTTTTTTCGCAGACTTCACAGAAGAAGTCTTTGTACAAATCAGACTTAACGGTCAATTGCAAAACTAGACCCTTGTAACCAGACTTCGACGGTGAAGTCTAAACACCGTTTTTTGTTTTCAAAGGAGAACTTCAGACTTCATCGTGGTTCAATCGTGAAGCCTGAGACCCAAAAAGTCAATTGCAAAACTAACCCCCAGTTTGACTATTGAGACTTCACCCATGAAGTCTGCTTCTGGAAAATCAGAGAAAATGAAGCAAAAATTACCACAAGATTCGGTTTGAGCTTGTGTTTAGCTTCTTAACGGCCAAGAATGATCACGCCAACTAATACCCAAGCAACCCAAGCGTTATTATGCTCGAATCTTAGTAAATCGCAAGATATATGGATGGTAAATATTGAAAACGGATATTATAGAGTTAAATGGTTGAAATGAGAGAGGAGATCGACAAAAATGGAGCTTTTAACTCAGTTTTAAAGCATTAACATCACTTAATTCGGTTGTTTGAAGCATTGAGAGCTCAATTTTGTTTGGTAAGTGTGGTTGGGAACTATTGAAGACGATGGCATTTTCGTTATTACGTGAGAATCTTTGGGTTATTGTTTTTCAAACCCAGCTACCAGACTTCACAGGAGAAGTCTGCGCTAGGTATTTTTGTGAAAAAAGAAGCGATGAGGGGTATTTTAAGGCATTTTGAAAAGAAAATGAAGAGGGGTCTAGTTTTGGAATTGACTTCAAATAAGGGTCTAGTTTAGCAAGAAGCCTCTAAGTTATAACCTTAAAGTCAGAGGACAATAGAAACAGGTACAAAGCAAGAGCTTTCAATGTATGAATGAAGCATAGTTATGTGGAGAGATGCGTTTTTGCCAATAAATTTTGTTGTCCAATTGATTTTAAACAAATAATTTATTTTCTGTAAAAAAATTAAATTTTATATATATTATTATATTCGGGTTAATAGTAATGATTGTATAATTTTAAATAGAATTTTGAAATTAATATAATTATTGAATAAAAATAATTAATTAATTTTTTATTAAGTTCGTAGGAAAATAGTAGGAAAAAAATTTCTACCAAAATAATGGTAGGAAAATGGGATCCTTTTAGTAAGAAAATGGTAGGAAATATTTTCCTACGAATATTTTGGTAGGAAATCGATCAAAATTTTCTTTCATTTTCTTACCAAAACTTCATACGAAATTTTCTACCACCTTATTTCGTAGGAAATTTCTTACTAAATATTTACGATTTTTGATTTTCTACGGGACATTTTTTACAAACAAATTTAGTAGGAAAACGGTAGGAAGTTGTTGCCTACTATTTTCCTACGATTTTGGCCGTAGGAAATCGAATGTTTTCTCGTAGTGATATATTAATAAATATTCCAGTGTGTATGCGTGGAGCTTATTTCTAGTTTTAATAAAACAAGAACAACAACGTAAGTTACTAAAACTTACATCAAAAATACAACCTACTCAATAGACACTGAGAGAAACCAATAAGGACGATATACACCAATATATAAATATGGTAGGTGTGACGCAATTATTATTAATTTTTTATAAAAAAAATTATCTATATATCAAGCTCCATTATGCATATATTTAAATTATATTAATATTATTTGTAATTAATATTAGTTAAAGTTAATATAAAATATTTGATTAATATTATTTTAGTTAATAAGATAATATGAAATTAGAAAAAACTGAGACTATAAATATTAAAAGGTAACTTTTTTTTTTAATTTTTGATTAGAAATATTTCTGTTTTTCTCTATCTTTTTTACAAAATTTCTAATGCAGAATATTATTTTTTTCATAATTTAATTAAATTATTTTGTGATTTTTGTGAAGAGTTTGACTATTTTTTGTAATACTATTTAATTAATTCAATCGTCAATTATATGTCCGGGCGTAACATACTTAATATATACAAATTATGTAAATTAAGTATTTTCCACATATTATTGGATCAGAGACATGATATGATTTCACTAAACAAATGCGTTTAGAGATAATTATAACGCTTATGAATTGATGACCACATAAAATATTTTTAAACGAAATTCACATAAAATATTTACACAGACGTAATCCGAATTTTCCCTTAGTATAAACAAAAAACTATTGAAAATTAATATCTGGACTTTTATGCAACAGTGGAACTTATATTATATATATAAAACTATTGAAAATGAATAAGTATGATATTTATATTTTAAAATGTAATTGAAAAACTATATACTGTATATGAAAATAAAGTTTAGTGAACACTATATTTCTTTGTTTTTCAATCGTGGAAATTATGTACTTTGGACAAAATAAAGCTAATGTATCTCCACTTTAAGCCTAAGGTTAATTTTCAAAATGACCATTTAATCAAAAGGATTTATGTAAATAATTAAGATGGTAATTATTTTGGGCGAGATTTGATGAAAATACATTTATGGAGCATGCATATGGTACAACTAGTATCTCAAATCACGTATTATTAGAATGATTAAAGGTTGTCATGTCAATTAGCACGTAGTAATTAGTAATTAAATGTACACACAAAAGGACGTGTCATCGAATACAATACATGCTATTATGAAAAGCGTGTTATTAAAAACAAAACATGATATATTTTTATATTCTAAGTATTCCCTTAAATTTAAAAATTATGACCATATATATTTTATTGATCAAGATAGATAATGAATATGTAAAGTGATCACATAATTTTAATGAGTACTGATATTTAAACTATTTTCAAATGATTTTTTATCTTCATTTTTTTTATATTTTTAAATATAATATCTATTTCTAAAATAAGACTATTGAACATAAATATTTTAAGTTAACTGTATTCGTATCTAGTAAATGAAATATTTATAGCTACACATCAATTTCATAAACTCATATATTGTACATATCTAGGTGAATGATACATGACCAAAATTAGAAGATCATCAATCATTATAATATGAAAATTTCCGGTTACTTACATTTGCTAAATGCTTTAATGAAGAATCTAGGATCTAATGAAGAAGAGAAAATATGTTAGCATTTAGGGATAACATATCATGGGGATATACAAGCAACCATAAACACGTCAATATGGATGAATGTTACACTGCTGATGAAGAAAAAAGGGAAATAAATATATGCATTAAAATGACAAAATCTTCACATGTGTCAGATTCTTTAAACAGAAATGATAAATCAATTTGTAGATAACTTACTCAAAGCATAAGAATCTCACTATTTATTACCATTTATTTACCACCATCTAACCTTATAAATATCAACTCATTAGATTGTCAAAAGTAAAAACTCACCATTCACTTAAACTACGTAAGAAAATGGCCTCTCTATTGTTTTCAGTTCTCTTGTCTCTTTGTTTACTCTCTTCACCTTTTCTCTCAAACGCAAACGTCAAACCAAAACTAGGCTTCACTGCCGATCTGATCCACCGCGATTCTCCAAAATCGCCTTTCTATAACCCGACGGAAACCACTTCCCAGCGTTTGAGAAACGCTATCCACCGTTCCGTTAACCGTGTTTCCCATTTAAATGCTCTCTCTGAAAAGGATGCATCACTTAACTCACCACAAACTGAGATCACCTCAAATGGCGGTGAGTATCTGATGAACATATCCCTTGGGACACCCCCTTTTCCGATCATGGCGATCGCTGACACTGGAAGCGATCTCCTCTGGACGCAGTGCAAACCGTGTGATGATTGTTACACTCAAGATGATCCTCTCTTTGATCCTGAAGCGTCGTCCACATACAAAGACGTTTCTTGCTCCTCAAGCCAATGTAATGCTCTTGAAAATCAAGCCTCTTGTTCCACCGAAGACAACACTTGCTCTTACTCCATGTCTTACGGGGATCACTCGTACACAAAAGGTAATATTGCAGCAGATACCTTAACGCTCGGCTCCACCGATAACCGCCCCGTGCAGCTTAAGAATATTATCATCGGTTGTGGTCACAACAACGCTGGAACGTTTGACAAGAAGGGCTCTGGAATCGTCGGACTTGGTGGTGGTGCGGTTTCGCTCGTTACTCAACTCGGCGACTCGATCGATGGTAAATTCTCTTACTGCTTGGTCCCTTTATCCTCTGAAAATGATCGAACGAGCAAGATCAACTTCGGAACTAATGCCGTCGTATCGGGAACGGATACTGTCTCAACTCCTTTGATCGCGAAGTCTCCCGAGACCTTCTATTATCTAACCCTAGAATCCATTAGCGTGGGAAGCAAGAAAATTCAGTACCCAGGCTCAGATTCTGGAAGCGGCGAAGGAAATATCATCATCGATTCGGGCACAACTCTGACAATGTTACCCACCGAATTTTTCTCCGAGCTCGAGAATGCGGTCGCATCCTCAATCGATGCTGAGAAACAGAAAGATCCACAGGGCGCTTTGAGTCTATGTTACAGTGCAATCGCAGATCTGAAAGTTCCAGCCATTACTATGCATTTCGATGGAGCAGATGTTAAACTAGACTCCTACAATTCCTTTGTACGAATCTCGGAGGATTTGGTTTGCTTTGCTTTCCGCGGGAGCCCGAGCTTAGCCATATACGGGAACTTATCGCAGATGAACTTTCTTGTTGGATACGACACTGTCTCCAAAAAGGTGTCATTCAAGCCAACATATTGTGCAAAGATGTAGATGGATGCCGCTTGGCATGTGGTTAATTTCTTCTTTCAAATTTATGTTTTTGATTATAATAATGGCTGATCTCATTTTAGCCTTAATAATTATTCTTTGAGTTTTACTGTATTCGCATGTAATAAGGTCTCTTTTCAAGGGGGAGTTGAACTCTCGACCTCTAGATGTAAAAACCCTTTAGTGAATCAAGTATGCTGCTGATGCTTTTTATTCCTTTGAATTTTTAATGACAATTCCATAATTTTATTCGAAATTTAATATATTTTTTCGTCAAAAATTAATTATATTAGCTTAAGCAAACTTGTCCAAGTACAATTGTTGATCGAGCCAAGGTGGCGGATCCGATGCAGAAGAATAAAAAACCAAAGAAATACAACCAAATCGGCAAGCTTATGGGATGATTCATTACAATGTCTACGAGTAAAAACAAATCTAATATCCCAAAATTTCTTTGACCACCAAGACATAAGGAAGAGATGGACGTATCAACAATCAGTCCATTAAGCGAATTAATAAGTTCTTCACAATCCCCTTCAAAAATAACTGAGTTGAAACCCCCTCTTAACCACACTTATTGAAAGGCTGCCAATAATGATTTTGCTTCAGCCTCCAATGGAGAGCGACTTGAATCTAGTATTGTTGACCCTACATTTGAGATCACCATTATGATCTCGGACCAACCAACCACTCGTTACTTGAGATGAAATGGTATCAAAACCTGCATCAAAGTTACATTTGACCTAAGTATGTTGGGAAAACAACGCACAACTACAGCGCAGCGGACTAGAGTTTTCCCGTAACTTCTGTGAGCCTGTGAGAAAAATACAATTCACTCGGCAGCAAAAACTTCAAAGCATAAAGTAAATGATACACCGATTTATACGTGGAAAACCTCCTCAATGTGAGGAGTAAAAACCACGGGAACGTAGTCCACTCAAAAATCCACTATCACCAATGTTTTTTAGTACAACCACATCCACCAGAGACTAAGGCTACAAAGAGCAATCTCTAACAACAAAGAAGACAACACAAGAGAGAACAACAAGAGCCTAGAAACATGCAGTTCCAAACGACCCTATATTCACTAAGATTCCGGCAACCGAATCCAATCTCCACCGTCCAAATCCTAGATAAACGGGTCAAAACAACTCTGCAAAGTTTCAGCTTAATCCGAGAAGAACTCACCGTCGGATTTCCCAAACTCTCAAGGTAGCTCAATCTGAAATCTCAAACGAGCCGCTCCGCTAAAACCCTGATCTACGACGAACCAACCGTTGGAATGCAAAACCCACCGTTGAATCTCAAGACCACTGAATCACGAAGCTCTACAAAAAATATCAGGTCAATCGGAAACCGTTTAGATGTCCGATCGTCGCCTTGAAAAACTGGCGAACTTTCTCTCTTCTCTCTAAAACAAAAAAAAATTGTTTTCTCTTTTTCTCTCTTTTTGTTTTCGAAGTCGCACACCCCTTCTCTGACTTCTCCATCTTGTTATATTATATATATATATATTTATATTTTCCTCCACTAGGAGGAACAAAACCAACAAACTCCCCCTCCGACTAGGTGGAGGAAACGGCCATTCCGGCCATCCTTCTGCAAGCTTCAAGTTTCTTCCTCGGCAATGACTTTGTCATCATATCAGCTCCATTATCATCCGTATGAACTTTTGCAAGTTCCACTTCCTTAGAAGCCACCACATCACGTATCCAATGATACCTTCTATCAATGTGTTTCGAACGCGAATGAAATGTAGAGTTCTTTCCGAGATGAATTGCGCTTTGATTATCACAAAGCAACACATACTTATCTTGCTTGAAACCAAGCTCCTCAAGATAACTCTTCATCCACAGCAGCTCCTTACAAGCTTCCACTGCAGCAATAAACTCAGCTTCCGTGGTAGAAAGTGCAACACACTTCTGTAACCTTGACTGCCATGCCACAGCTCCCCCTGCAAATGTTACCAAGTAACCCGAAGTAGACTTCCTGGAATCAATATCCCCAGCCAAATCAGAATCAGTATAACTGATAAGCAATGGCTTATCACCTCCAAAGGTAAGCTTCAAACTAGAAGTCCCTCGAAGATATCTCAAAATCCATTTCACAGCATTCCAGTGTTCTCTCCCAGGATTGGAGAGAAAACGACTAACTGTACCAACAGCGTGAGCTATATCTGGTCTTGTACAAACCATAGCATACATCAAGCTACCAACTGCAGAAGCATATGGAACTCGTGCCATATCTTCTTTTTGCAACTTTGTACGCGGACTCTGTTGACTGTTCAATCTAAAGTGTGAAGCAAGAGGAGTGCTAACAACTTTAGAATTATCCATGTGAAACCTCTGAAGTACCTTTTCAATGTACCTCTCTTGAGACAAGTGAATCAGCTTCTCACCTCTATCTCGAACAATTCTCATACCAAGAATTTGTTTCGCTGGACCCAAATCTTTCATGGCAAATGACTTTCCAAGCTGATTCTTCAACTCTTGAATCCTGCTTAAGTTCTTGCCCACAATCAACATATCATCAACATACAACAACAAGACGATAAGATCATCTTCACCAAACATCTGCACAAACACACAATGATCGGAAGTAGTCTTCTTATAACCATGCTCCCCCATAACTGACTCAAACTTCTTATACCACTGTCTTGGTGCCTGTTTCAAACCATAAAGACTTTTCTTCAAGCGACAAACTAAATCCTCTTTGCCCTTTTTCACAAAGCCTTCCGGTTGTACCATGTAAATCTCTTCCTCCAAATCACCATGAAGAAAAGCAGTCTTCACATCCATTTGCTCAACCTCTAGATCAAGACTCGCTGCCAATCCAAGTACAACCCGAATGGATGACATCTTCACAACAGGAGCAAAAATTTCATCAAAATCAACTCCTTTCTTCTGGCCGAATCCCTTCACAACCAACCTAGCCTTGTATCGAGGTTGCAAACTGGTCTCATCATGCTTAATCTTGTACACCCACTTATTAAGCAACGCCTTTTTACCTTTAGGCAAATTCACCAACTCAAACGTCTGGTTCTCTTCAAAAGAATCCATCTCGTCACCCATGGCATCATGCCATTCATCCTTGTGTTCATCTTCCAAAGCTTCATTATAGCTTTCAGGTTCTCCCCCATCAGTAAGTAATACATACTCACCAGGATTATACCTTGTCGACGGTATAAGACCTCTCGAAGATCTTCTAACAGGTAGGTTCTCGGTAGTTGGTGTCTCATCATGATCGTCACCATGATCACCAATACCATCATCATGTGCGGGAGCATCTGCACCAGGTGTATCAACATGAACCTCACCCTCAACTTGACCGTTAACCGATGTAGAAGGAACAACCACTGAATCAATCAAACTCTCATCTCTCTGAATTGGTTTTCCGGACTTGTCAATGTCCTTAATCGTTTGATCTTCCATGAACACAACATCTCTGCTCCTAATGAGTTTCTTCTCAACGGGATCATAAAACCTGTATCCAAACTCATCCTGACCATAACCAATGAACACACATTGTCGCGACTTCATCTCAAGCTTTGACCTTTCATCTTTGGGAATGTGTACAAATGCTTTGCACCCAAAGACTCTCAAATGACCATAAGAAACATTCTTACCGGTCCAAACTCTCTCTGGAATATCACCCTCCAATGGAGCACTAGGTGATAAATTCAACACGTGAACAACTGAGCTCAAAGCTCCACCCCAGAAAGTATAAGCCAAACCTGACTGTGAAATCAAACATCTCATCCTCTCGACAATTATTCTGTTCATCCTCTCAGCCAACCCATTCAACTGTGGAGTCTTAGGTGGCGTGAACTGATGACTAATACCATGTTCCTTGCAATAAGCATCAAATGGTCCAGAGTACTCACCACCATTATCACTGCGGATACACTTCAACTTCTTTCCCGTCTGCCTCTCAACCAAGGCCACAAAATGCTTGAAATATCCCAGAACCTGATCCTTAGTCTTCATAGTATAAACCCACAACTTCCTAGAATGATCATCAATGAATGTGACAAAATATGATGCACCACCAAGAGGTTTTATCTTCATTGGACCACATACATCTGAATGCACCAGATCAAGTACCTCGGGTTTCCTAGAAAGTGCAGAAGACTTGAAAGAGACTCTGTGTTGTTTACCTGCAAAACAATGAGCACACTTCCGTAAGTGTAAACCGGAGATACCTGGAATGGACCGGAGATACCTGGAATGGCCTCCTTAGACAACACATACAATCCTTTCTCACTCATGTGACCGAGTCTCTTATGCCACAACTCCATGGCATTATCATTCTCCATAACATTAATCATATCTTTGGAGACCTTAGCCTGCATCCAATAGAAAGATGAAGACTTAACATCTCGAGCCACAACCATGGAACCACGTGAAAGCTTCCATTTACCCCCACCGAATAAACTATAGTAGCCTTCATCATCAAGTTTCCTTGTTGAGATCAAATTCAACCGAACATCTGGGACATGCTTAACACCCTTAAGCATCAACTTAGTACCAAGACTAGTCTCCAAGCAAATATCACCAATACCAACAACCTGAGACACACCATCATTACCCATCTTCACGGAACCATAATCACCTGGAGTATAGGTAGAAAACAAATCCCGCTGCGATGTAGCATGAGTAGTAGCCCCAGAATCAACAACCCAACTAGTGTCATGACTAGCAACATTAATGGCATCACCCTCAAGAAGAATAAGAAACTGATCCTCGGTGACAGTCACCCGATCTTCACCATCTTCTTGATTTTTCCCTTTATCTTTCTTCAACTTCCTGATTTGTTAGACTAGCAGGAACCCCCTCTTAACAACTGGTGTCATGACTAGCAACTTCCTGAGTGCCCTTTCTTATGACAGTAATGGCACTCCATATTCGCAAATTTGTTAGATTTGCTCCTGCTCCTGTTCTTATCATTCTTGGGCTCTCTGAATATCTGAACGCGAGGAACTAGCATTTGATTGCCTTCTAGTTTCCTCATTCAAGACACTGTTTTTCACCACATCCATCGAAAGAACACCATCCGACGCGGAGTTACAAAGAGACATCCTAAACACCTCCCAAGAATCTGGTAATGTACCAAGAAACCACAAACCGTGAATCTCATCCTCAAACTTAATTCCCATATCAGACAGTTTATTGAGCAGTCCCTGAAACACATTTAAGTGATCCGTCATTGGAGTTCCCTCCTGGTACCTCAACTCAATCAACTTCTTGATCATGTACATCTTGTTATTACCAGTCTTCCGAGCAAACAGTTGCTCTAGCTTCAACCACAAAGAACGAGCAATAGTCTCATTTTCAATATGATTCAATACATTATCATCTACCCATTGCCTTATCAAACCACACACTTGGCGATGTTGCAACTTCCACTGATCATCAGTCTTATCATCAGGCTTCGTCTCCTGAAATACTGGAACATGAAATTCTTTCACAAAAAGCAAATCTTCCATCTTGCCTTTCCATAGATGATAATTAGAACCATTCAAGCTTGTCATTCTGGCCATATTTTCCATCGCTCACAAAAGCAATCAATAACCCAAAGTTATTAAACCGAGCTCTGATACCACTATGTTGGGAAAACAACGCACAACTACGGCGCAGCGGACTAGAGTTTTCCCGTAACTTCTGTGAGCCTGTGAGAAAAATACAATTCACTCGGCAGCAAAAACTTCAAAGCATAAAGTAAATGAGACACCGAATTATACGTGGAAAACCTCCTCAATGTGAGGAGTAAAAACCACGGGACCGTAGTCCACTCAAAAATCCACTATCACCAACGTTTTTGAGTACAACCACATCCACCAGAGACTAAGGCTACAAAGAGCAATCTCTAACAACAAAGAAGACAACACAAGAGAGAACAACAAGAGCCTAGAAACATGCAGTTCCAAACGACCCTATATTCACTAAGATTCCGGCAACCGAATCCAATCTCCACCGTCCAAATCCTAGATAAACGGGTCAAGAACAACTCTGCAAAGTTTCAGCTCAATCCGAGAAGAACTCACCGTCGTATTTCCCAAACTCTCAAGGTAGCTCAATCTGAAATCTCAAACGAGCCGCTCCACTAAAACCCCGATCTACGACGAACCAACCGTTGGAATGCAAAACCCACCGTTGATTCGGGCACAACTCTGACAATGTTACCCACCGAATTTTACTCTGAGCTCGAGGATGCGGTCGCATCCTCAATCGATGCTGAGAAACAGAAAGATCCACAGGGCGCTTTGAGTCTATGTTACAGTGCAATCGCAGATCTGAAAGTTCCAGCCATTACTATGCATTTCGATGGAGCAGATGTTAAACTAGACTCCTACAATTCCTTTGTACGAATCTCGGAGGATTTGGTTTGCTTTGCCTTCCGCGGGAGCCCGAGCTTAGCCATATACGGGAACTTATCGCAGATGAACTTTCTTGTTGGATACGACACTGTCTCCAAAAAGGTGTCATTCAAGCCAACAGATTGTGCAAAGATGTAGATGGATGCCGCTTGGCATGTGGTTAATTTCTTCTTTCAAATTTATGTTTTTGATTATAATAATGGCTGATCTCATTTTAGCCTTAATAATTATTCTTTGAGTTTTACTGTATTCGCATGTAATAAGGTCTCTTTTCAAGGGGGAGTTGAACTCTCGACCTCTAGATGTAAAAACCCTTTAGTGAATCAAGTATGCTGCTGATGCTTTTTATTCCTTTGAATTTTTAATGACAATTCCATAATTTTATTCGAAATTTAATATATATTTTCGTCAAAAATTAATTATATTAGCTTAAGCAAACTTGTCCAAGTACAATTGTTGATCGAGCCAAGGTGGCGGATCCGATGCAGAAGAATAAAAAACCAAAGAAATACAACCAAATCGACAAGCTTATGGGATGACTCATTACAATGTCTACGAGTAAAAACAAATCTAATATCCCAAAATTTCTTTGACCACCAAGACATAAGGAAGAGATGGAATTAATAAGTTCTTCACAATCCCCTTCAAAAATAACTTAGTTGAAACCCCCTCTTAACCACACTTATTGAAAGGCTGCCAATAATGATTTTGCTTCAGCCTCCAATGGAGAGCGACTTGAATCTAGTATTGTTGACCCTACATTTGAGATCACCATTATGATCTCGGACCAACCAACCACTCGTTACTTGAGATGAAATGGTATCAAAACCTGCATCAAAGTTACATTTGACCAAAGGATGTTGGGAAAACAACGCACAACTACGGCGCGGCGGACTAAAGTTTTCCCGTAACTTCTGTGAGCCTGTGAGAAAAATACAATTCACTCGAAAGCAAAAACTTCAAAGCATAAAGTAAATGAGACACCGAATTATACGTGGAAAACCTCCTCAATGTGAGGAGTAAAAACCACGGGACCGTAGTCCACTCAAAAATCCACTATCACCAACGTTTTTGAGTACAACCACATCCACCAGAGACTAAGGCTACAAAGAGCAATCTCTAACAACAAAGAAGACAACACAAGAGAGAACAACAAGAGCCTAGAAACATGCAGTTCCAAACGACCCTATATTCACTAAGATTCCGACAACCGAATCCAATCTCCACCGTCCAAATCCTAGATAAACGGGTCAAGAACAACTCTGCAAAGTTTAAGCTCAATCCGAGAAGAACTCACCGTCGGATTTCCCAAACTCTCAAGGTAGCTCAATCTGAAATCTCAAACGAGCCGCTCCGCTAAAACCTCGATCTACGACGAACCAACCGTTGGAATGCAAAACCCACCATTGAATCCCAAGACCACTGAGTCACGAAGCTCTACAAAAAATTTCAATCGGAAACCGTTTAGATGTCCGATCGTCGCCTTGAAAAACCGGCGAACTTTCTCTCTTCTCTCTAAAACAAAAAAATTGTTTTCTCTTTCTCTCTCTTTTTGTTTTCGAAGTCGCACATCCCTTCTCTGACTTCTCCATCTTGTTATATTATATATATATATATTTATATTTTCCTCCACTAGGAGGAACAAAACCAACACAAAGGAGTTATAAGACGAACACGTCGACGCACATGAGAAGTTTGTTGAGTTATATCCAAAGTTTGTATCTATTCCATGACTTCTGCTCGTGCTTGTAAAACTAAAGTCGAAGAACTCACTCGGAACTTATTAAAAATAAATTATTATGTGACTTCCAAATACGCCAAAATACCCGAAAAGGAAGGAGGTACTGTTCCGATAAATATCTTCTAAGTCAAGAATTTTGACAACGTATCTTCGAGATCATTAGTTGGGTGATGTAAAATCAGGAGTGGGATATTAGACATACGCCATATCATTATTGCGTATGGATATTCGGAAAAAATATGGTTGATTGTTTCATCACCCATGCCACAACGTCAACAAAGCGGATCTAAGTTCATATCCCATGTATTAAGGTGAGTAGTCGTACCTAACGCGCGAGAAAACATACTCTATCGGAAATGTTTAATTATTGGTAAAATTGGCAATTTCCATACTCGATTTTAAGCACCAGGGAGCCGCTGAGGATAACGGGACGAGTGAATTGGTTTGAGGGTTCATTGGTAGCAAACAATTAACCCAATTTAACCAAATACTCACCATTCTTACTATAATTCTGATATATCATGGTTTTTACCCATTAAAGACCATGATATAAGTCCTTTTTATCGAGTCTTTCTATTGTTTCCGTAGTCTTTTAGAGTCTTTTCAGGTTTTAGCATGTTTGGAGCTTAATTGGAGTTTTTAGAGCATTCTGGAGCTTTGTGGCATTCGTTGAAGACGTTTCCACCGATGGATTGAGCTCAAATTTGGACACGAGATAGATCAATGGATTAGATTTCATTTGGAAGTGGTTTGAAGCCATTCCAACGGTGCGATCAAAAGTTATGCCAGTTTTCGTGAAGACAGTCCAGTTTGGCAAAAACCAGAAATGTCCTGGTATCGATCGATACCGAATGCAGGAAGGGAAAACACGCGTTTTTACAAGTTTTAAGAGTCTGCAACTTGGCCCAGAAGACTTTATTATTTACAAGAAAGCCCAGAACGTGTTTTAGACTTATAAATAGGGTTTTCAGCCACCTGTTTAGGCTACGCTTCATTAGGAAAAGGGAATTCATCGACTCATGATCCGAGTATCGATCGACACCAGCAATGGTATCGGTCGATACCCTGCGCACAGGTATCTTCTCGTTTGTTTTTCACTATTCCTCTGAGTTCTTCTGATTTCTTTTACCAACTCTAGGCTAGATAACACTGGGGACAGTGTTGTTTAAGTCTGGGGGAGGTAGTTGCTGACAACGTGTTCGTTTTCTTAGAGTCAGTCGTTTTTGTGTCAAAATTTGTTTTATTGAGTCAAAATTGTCCTGGAGATTATGATCTTGTTTTTGAACTTACTGTGCTGACTTTACTTCTGAGTGTCCATTGTTACAGAACCAGTTTTTCAGATCGACTAATGAAAAATCCAAAGGCTGACCAGTTGACTAGAAAACACACATGTTTCCAGTGGATTTCATCAAAACCTGAGCCTAATTTTTGCACTTCATCGATGTGGTTAGTGTTTCCAGAACTTGATTCCT
The DNA here is from genome assembly GCA_004349715.1 of Crucihimalaya himalaica. NCBI lineage: Eukaryota > Viridiplantae > Streptophyta > Magnoliopsida > Brassicales > Brassicaceae > Crucihimalaya > Crucihimalaya himalaica. Next base: position 330,389 of record SMJT01000135.1, read on the forward strand.
CATTCATATCTGACAAAAGGAACCCATGTGTTTAAAGTGATGGTATTTCTCTCCCCTGTTATAAGTTTACAAAAGAGCATAAAAGATGAGATGATTTTCTTCTGAGTAGAGGGCTAGGAAAATTTCCAGCGATCCCATTATTCTACTTGTGAAGGAATGATCACACAAAGGTTGGAAGCGAGGTTAGGAAAATTTCCCGTGATACCACTATTCGCCTACACCTTTGATACACAGAGAGGAAAGAACCGGGGATTCGGTGGCAAACACCATCAATACTCGCGTCGCAGACCTTAATGTGTATATGCAGAGCTAAAAAAGAAAAAAAAAAGAGAAAGAACATGATCAAAAATAAGTCTGGGGGAGAGAACAAATACCAAAAAGAGTGAAAATTTCAGGTATTTCTTTTATCATGATATTGTTTGGGAAAGAATCTGGAAGTTCTTGGACATTGATTACAGCGATGAAACTGGCAATGATGGTTTTTATGGATGAAGCTGTGATACTATGTGTGGGTTCTGGGAAAGCTGCAAAGGTTTACGGAGAAGTACATGGTGGTTAGATCTGGGACTGGCAAAGTAATGAGAAGATATTAGGAAGAAGGATCATTGCAGTGTTTCAAGAACAAGTGAGTCTCTGCGTTTTCAAACTTCTTTCCATGGTTTGGTTTTCTGTTTGCTTGAGGGCAAGCAAAGGTTAAGTCTGGGGGAGTTGATATATCATGGTTTTTACCCGTTTTAGACCATGATATAAGTCCTTTTTATCGAGTCTTTCTATTGTTTCCGTAGTCTTTTAGAGTCTTTTCAGGTTTTAGCATGTTTGGAGCTTAATTGGAGTTTTTAGAGCATTCTGGAGCTTTGTGGCATTCGTTGAAGACGTTTCCACCGATGGATTGAGCTCAAATTTGGACACGAGATAGATCAATGGATTAGATTTCATTTGGAAGTGGTTTGAAGCCATTCCAACGGTGCGATCAAAAGTTATGCCAGTTTTCGTGAAGACAGTCCAGTTTGGCAAAAACCAGAAATGTCCTGGTATCGATCGATACCGAATGCAGGAAGGGAAAACACGCGTTTTTACAAGTTTTAAGAGTCTGCAACTTGGCCCAGAAGACTTTATTATTTACAAGAAAGCCCAGAACGTGTTTTAGACTTATAAATAGGGTTTTCAGCCACCTGTTTAGGCTACGCTTCATTAGGAAAAGGGAATTCATCGACTCATGATCCGAGTATCGATCGACACCAGCAATGGTATCGGTCGATACCCTGCGCACAGGTATCTTCTCGTTTGTTTTTCACTATTCCTCTGAGTTCTTCTGATTTCTTTTACCAACTCTAGGCTAGATAACACTGGGGACAGTGTTGTTTAAGTCTGGGGGAGGTAGTTGCTGACAACGTGTTCGTTTTCTTAGAGTCAGTCGTTTTTGTGTCAAAATTTGTTTTATTGAGTCAAAATTGTCCTGGAGATTATGATCTTGTTTTTGAACTTACTGTGCTGACTTTACTTCTGAGTGTCCATTGTTACAGAACCAGTTTTTCAGATCGACTAATGAAAAATCCAAAGGCTGACCAGTTGACTAGAAAACACACATGTTTCCAGTGGATTTCATCAAAACCTGAGCCTAATTTTTGCACTTCATCGATGTGGTTAGTGTTTCCAGAACTTGATTCCTCATTCATATCTGACAAAAGGAACCCATGTGTTTAAAGTGATGGTATTTCTCTCCCCTGTTATAAGTTTACAAAAGAGCATAAAAGATGAGATGATTTTCTTCTGAGTAGAGGGCTAGGAAAATTTCCAGCGATCCCATTATTCTACTTGTGAAGGAATGATCACACAAAGGTTGGAAGCGAGGTTAGGAAAATTTCCCGTGATACCACTATTCGCCTACACCTTTGATACACAGAGAGGAAAGAACCGGGGATTCGGTGGCAAACACCATCAATACTCGCGTCGCAGACCTTAATGTGTATATGCAGAGCTAAAAAGAAAAAAAAAAGAGAAAGAACATGATCAAAAATAAGTCTGGGGGAGAGAACAAATACCAAAAAGAGTGAAAATTTCAGGTATTTCTTTTATCATGATATTGTTTGGGAAAGAATCTGGAAGTTCTTGGACATTGATTACAGCGATGAAACTGGCAATGATGGTTTTTATGGATGAAGCTGTGATACTATGTGTGGGTTCTGGGAAAGCTGCAAAGGTTTACGGAGAAGTACATGGTGGTTAGATCTGGGACTGGCAAAGTAATGAGAAGATATTAGGAAGAAGGATCATTGCAGTGTTTCAAGAACAAGTGAGTCTCTGCGTTTTCAAACTTCTTTCCATGGTTTGGTTTTCTGTTTGCTTGAGGGCAAGCAAAGGTTAAGTCTGGGGGAGTTGATATATCATGGTTTTTACCCGTTTTAGACCATGATATAAGTCCTTTTTATCGAGTCTTTCTATTGTTTCCGTAGTCTTTTAGAGTCTTTTCAGGTTTTAGCATGTTTGGAGCTTAATTGGAGTTTTTAGAGCATTCTGGAGCTTTGTGGCATTCGTTGAAGACGTTCCCACCGATGGATTGAGCTCAAATTTGGACACGAGATAGATCAATGGATTAGCTTTCATTTGGAAGTGGTTTGAAGCCATTCCAACGGTGCGATCAAAAGTTATGCCAGTTTTCGTGAAGACAGTCCAGTCTGGCAAACACCAGAAATGTCCTGGTATCGACCGATACCAGCTGGTATCGATCGATGCCGACTGCAGGAAAGGAAAACGCGACTTTCTACGACTTAGAAGAATCTGCTTTTTGGCCCAGAAGACTTTATTATTTACAAGAAAGCCCAGAACGTGTTTTAGACTTATAAATAGGGTTTTCAGCCACCTGTTTAGGCTACGCTTTATTCTAGGCATTATTTTACTTTGGTTCTTTAGGGAGACAAGTCTGAAACTCTGTTCGGGAGAGAAGATTTCGAACCCTTTTGATATTTCTTACTTTGATGATCTATTCAATCATGTTGTTTGCTTCATTCTGCATGTCTGAGTAGATCCCTTTTAGGTTTAGGGTTTTCTCATTAAGGATTTCATGGCTTGTTAGATAGATTGATCTGTTAGGGTTCATAATCAATTGAGTTCTTCACCATAGGTTGTTCTCAAAGCTAGTTCTAGGTTGACGAATCTGGAATCTAGATTTTAGGATTGTTGATTAGTCACGGAAGTGAGATTGATAACCTGACAGAACTTAGGGTGAGCAAAATAATTATCTGCAAAGGAATTTGGTTTAATTATTTTGTGAACATATCAAACTTGGACATTAAAGCTGGTTTAGATCTTTAGGATTTGCAAAGGAATTTGGAATTCTAGGATTTAGACTTAGATAGTTTTCGCAACGAAAGTTGGTTAATTATATCTTAGTAATTTGAGTTCGAGAACAGTGCTTAACCTGAACCCTGTTGATTGATTTGTCTTAGCGTAATTTGATTCTTGAAATCTATTGTGTGATTCTCTGAGTCTTTGTGGTTCGACCCCTATAATATTACAGCGACTGCTTAGATACTTTATGGAACATCTACCTGTACACCTACCAGACGAACCTACTTAAGGAAATCCAGTACAATATCGATGGATGTTTCGGTTTGAAAGATACATGTACCATATGAAGAAAAAAGTTAAGAACAAGGCACATATTGTGGGTTCAATTGTTACACAATGTGTGAATGAGGAGATATCAAATGCATCTGCAAATTATTTTGGACAACCGAAAGTTAGAAATGGTGATGTTATTCTTGGAAAAATTCGATTTACATACTTTTATCCATATGTGCCAAGCTTTTTCTACCATATGTGCCAAGCTTGTTTTTCTTTAAATGTTGTAGCTTTTCACTATTAGCCTTAATGATAGACTAAATGCTTGTATTTATAGATGGAGAGAGGACCAAATTCCGCTTTACGGGTTCCTCTGGATTAATTTCAACCGTCCATCAAAGTAGAGAGGGAGGCATGTGTAACAAGTGGTAGCATCGGAGTTAGACAAGTGTCGTAATCATGACACTTGTCACACATGCATGTGTTTATGCGACATTTTGTCGCGATTCCATGACATTTGTCGCCTTTCTGCGACACTTGTCGCGACTGTGACACTTGTCGTTTTTTCGCGACACCTGTCACTTTTTCGCGACACTTTTCGCTTTTCCGCGACACTTGTCGCCTTTCCGCAACACTTGTCATCATTCTGCGACACTTGTCGCCTTGTCGTGACACCTAGCGTTCGCCTTTATGTGACATTTAGCCACTTGTTCACGATCAGAAAACTCCTTTAGATTACCAAATATACATTACGGAATAACAAATATGATACAAAACCGACAATCATACGACCACATAATGGAGAAATAAAAAAATTTCTTACATTCTTCCACGTGGTGTAGAGTCCACTAAATTTTTTCTATCATAAGTCATAAGGCTGACATAATTTGTTATTCCTTTATCATTAGTTGATCATCATAAGTGTCTTGGCTAATCTAGTAATTAATAATACTCATGGCGGGCACACATCATTTTGCGACATGACTCCTTCCATGTGCCACAATATTAACCACTTTCATAGTTAGACCATAAGTACGAGTATCATAATTTTTCATTCGAATAAAGACTTATTATGTTTTCACAAGTTCAATCAACAAAAATTTTGTGCACACGTTGGAAACAAAATTTATTTAAGATGTAAAAGTCATAAGAGAGCTCATATAATATTATTGTCAAAGATAGGCTAACATAATGAAAACAACATAATTAAAAACGTGCTCAATACCTTAATTTTCAGCAGGCTTCATAAAAGTTTTGGGCGGTAATATTTTTCTTAAATATGTCTCCAACCATCAGTTCAGTGCCAATGTGTTCAATGACAAACTTTTCTCTTTTAACATCTTGCTTGAGCGATAGATATTTAAGGTCCATATGCATGGAGCTTTTGGATATCTTATCATTCTTAGAGAAGAAGATTGAGGCTTGATTTTCACAGTAAAGAGTTAGAGGTTTGTCAATAAATATCAAAACTCTAAAACTCAAACACGATATTCCGCAATCAGCTTCTCTAAATGGAAGCCTTATAACATGCGACATACTCAATTTCCATAGTGGATGTGTAAATTAATTGCAACTTTTAGCTTTTCCATGATATGACACCTCCACGTAGGAGATATGCATAGCCAAGAGTGCAGTGCCTTGAATCACGACATCCACCAAAATCCGAGTATGAAATCCGACCACCTGTGGGTGTATTGATTTTTTATATGTTAGCATGACAAATTTGAACCTTACGAAAGGTATAAAATTTATATTATTTGACGATGTTTATATAGATTCATAATTTAACTTAATATGATTATAGGATGACCGAAGAGTATATGACGGAGAGCACCCCACAATCTACTAGTGAAGAAATGGAAAAAACGAAAGACAACTATTTTGCATAATGGTGTAGAACTATGTAAGTTTAATTCTGCAATTAATTTTGTTATACTTACATTATAAATTTAATTTCCAATTGCTAATATGTAATTACAAATTAACGACGCCACTGAATCATATGAATTTCCATTGTGGATGTTGGATTTCATACTAGGGCATAACTGCAATTATACATCTTGGCCTATATACTACTCATGTCGATATTGTTTCCACACGCATAACCATGGACAACATAAAAACACCCAAAATTATAGTGTTTATGTTCGCGGAACCACTAACACGGATTATTATTGGCTGATTAAAGAGATAATGATGATCCAGTACCATGGTGTTTTGGGGTTGAAGGCCATGGTTATCAAATACAAGTGGTTCGACACTACAATAGGTCGTGGACTGCAGAAACATCGACCAGGTATCACCGATGTGGCACCGCGCAGACAATATCATAAATACAATCCTTTTATATTATCTGGTAATTGGGTTCAAGTATGCTACATTTCTTATGCACATGTGAGTCAAACCGTAGCAAATGATTGGTGGGCATGTACAAAAATTATGCCTCGGGGGGATCGTGAGACAAGCAGAAGATGTCCAAATTGCTCTTCAATACGATACACATAATCAATTTTTTAAACTAAGTTCAATTGTTCGAAATGAATAACATGTCGTGGAAGATGATGCCGATTATGATGTTTAACTTGTGTCTCCTCCCAATGAAAATACATTCTAAAGAAGAGTTAAAAGATTCGTGTATTGATTCTGATTCCGGTTCATAATAAGATTTATTATATTTCCAATGTATGAATTATGTCTTTTACACTCAATAAGTTTTATCAATGAAGTTATTAATTTTTGTGATATTTTATTTTTATATCAAAAAAATGTTTCTAAACCATATAAATTAATGTTTTAATTAAATAATTACACATTATATTATATATCATGAAATTAATTGTCGATTTTTAATATTGAAATTTTTATATTTTATTAAATCTTATTTAAATATAATAGGATTGATGAATCTTCCCACCATACACATTAATATTAATCAATTTAATATTCATAATTTTTATAATTAAATTAAAATATATGAAACTAATAGCGAATAAATTTTTTTGTGGCTATTTCGTCATAAGCCACAAAAGTTTAGGTTCAGCCACAAAAGTTTTTGTGCTATACATGTTTTTTTACTAATGGCAGTCTATAGTTGAGTAGGGTTCCTAGCAAAGCAGTTCCAAATACTCCTTTTGAACTGTGCAAATGTTAGAAACCTGGTCTGGCACATTTAAAAGTTTGGGGACGTCTAGCTGAAGCAAGAATATACAATCCACATGAAAAGAAATTATATTTTATAATGGTTAGTGGTTTTTTTTATTAGTTACCCTGAGAAATCTTAAGGATATAGATTTTATTGTCCATCCTATAGTACAAGAATAGTAGCAACCAATAATGCCAAAATTTATGAGAATGGCGAGATTAGGGAGTGATAAAGTGCGTGATGTAACCATTCATGAAATTAGGGTTAATACCCCCTTCCCCTTAGTTCTGAATGTTAGGGATCCTCCCATTGTTGAACCATTAAACAATAAGGAAAACCTATGGAATGATCACACACTACATAATGAAAATCTTGCCAATAATGATAATGAAACAGAAGAGGAACCAGCATTAAAAACTAACTCCTACGAGGAGATCTGCTATTTCCAATGACTTTGTGCTTTATCAAATAGAATCTGGAGAAGGGGATGTTAAAGATCTGATTTCTTATTCACAAGCCATCAATGATGTTAATTATGATAAATGGATTTATGCCAGTAAAGATGAAATATACTCAATGGTTAAGAACGAAGTCTAAGACCTTGTTATATTGCCTGAAGTACACAAAGAATTCTGGTGTAAGTGGATCTTTAAGACCAAACTCGATTGTAATGGCAATGTGGAACAATATAAAGCCAGACTTTTAGCCAAAGGGTTTAACCAAAAAGAAGGCATCGATTATAGTGAAAGTTTTTCACCTATGTCCAGAAATGACCCTTTCAGAATTATCATGGCATTAGAGCTCAATATGATCTCGAGTTACATCAAATGGATGTGAAAACTGCATTTTTTAATGGAGACTTGGAAGAAGAAGTCAATATGCGTCAACCTAAAGGCTTCATAATTGAAGACCAGGATGACATGGTTTGCAAATTAAAAAAAAAATCAATATATGGACTTAAACAAACTTCGAGGAAAGATTGATGAAACCATTGAGAAATTCAATTTCAAAATAAACATAGTAGATCCATGTATATACCTCGAGATCAGTGAGAGTAAGTTCATATTTTTGGTTCTGTATGTTGATGATATATTACTAGCCAGCAGTGACCTTGGTCTGTTACAAGAGACTAAAAATTTTCTCTTTAATAACTTTGACATGAAAGATATGGGTGAGACATCCAATGTGAAAGGAATTGAAATATTTAGATCACTTGGAATTCTAGGATTGTCTCAGAAATCGTATATTTGAGAGATATGGCATGATGGCGTGTTCTTCTCGCATTGTTCCTATGCATAAAGGTGACATGCTTAACCATAAGCAATGTCCGCAGAACGAAATGGAACATAATGAAATTTTGCATCCCTAGTGGGTAGTTTGATGTATGTGCAGGTTTGTACTAGACCTGATATAAACCATGCAATAGGAATGCTAGGAAGGTTTCAGAATAACCCAAGAATCACTTATTGGCAAGCTGCAAAGAAAGTTTTGAGATACCTATTTGAACTTAAGATTAAGTTTTTGTCTGCCATCCAAGAAATCTTTGAAGAAGACTTCATTGTTGCGATGAATAGAGGTATTCTGATAATCCTTCTTATGCCTCTATTATTATTCTGCTAACCTTCCTTATGTCTCTATTATGTAATTGTTCTAAATGTTGATAGATCTTGAGGTTTGTATAAGTATATAACTTTAACTTAAACAACTGACCACGTGACTGTTTGAATTCGTATATGAGTGTATGTTGTTTAGTGAATAAGTCCACTGTAAACATATTATCAGTTCATTCATTTTAGAAAAAATAAAAAAAAGAATTGGACAAAAAGCGAGTGAACATTCGAAAGATTGTTGCATTATTACTTCCCAGCTCACAAATGGTGACTAAATTATTGATGAATAACACAAAACTCACAACATAACTCAAGGAGACTAATTAAAGCACCAATATAAAATATAATTAAAGAGATAATCAAACCAAAAACATAGCATAGAGTGAATATGGAATACATAAGTAGAAGATTAGGTCTTGGAATCAACGGTGAGGATGGTGCTAAGATTCATGGGATGCATGTAATCAGGAGAGCCATTGAGGATTTGTTGAGCAATGATTCTACTTGCTTTTTCTGATGGGTGAAAAGGATCCCAAAAGGCAAAGAGATCTCTGTTTGGGCAAAGATTTGATAATGGTGTGCAGAGCCCTATTCCATTGTACGGTCCTTGTCCACAACAAGCCACCTTCGACGTGACGAAACCTGCCGACAATTTTGGTCGTAAACAACAAAATTTGAGCCCGAACGAAACAAAACTCGGTGCAAAAAGGCTAAGAAAAATATAAAATAGTAATTACCAGTTTTTTTACGGATTTTTTGTTAATGCTTTTATTCAATGGCATAATCGAAAATTCGAAACTAAAATCAATTGAAACCCTTACAAAAGTTTTTTTTTATTAAATATATAATATATGTGTGCTTGTTTGGTATAGGTATTCTCAAAACGAAAGACCCATATAACTACAATGAGACTATTTTTCTATGCCCAAATATTACCCTGTTTTAAAATAATGTTGCTATAAATAAGTCTTTCTTCTCCTTAAAAAAAAAAATTCTAAAAATAATTAAGCAGGACAAATTAAATAAGAGCATGTACCATATGCTTGTGGGTCGCTGATGAAGTCCATGTGCATTTGTTGAGTATTAGCGGCAATGAAGGCCGAAGATCCAACTTCGTTGTTGAGGTCAGTTATCATTTGAACGAGTTGTGGGTTAAATAGTGAGGCGGCTCGTTGAAGTTCTGTAGCACACTCGCCGTTGCGGCTACGTTGCGCCAGCTCGGCCGGGACGCAACCCATCGGCCCTGTTCCAGTCACCAGGACACGTCGAGCACCCAGATCGTACATTTTCTACAAACCAATTTGAATTTGTATCTATAAGAGAAAATGGAGTTTCAACATATTTACTACTATTAATTCAAATTAGTAACTAGTGAAGTTGGAGTTTGATGGAATTTAGAGGAGACAGTGCAAGATTTCTTACTTGGCCATTTTATTTATAAAAAAAAAGGAAAACAAAAAGAAAAGAAGCTATTGTTCCTATTTTTTGAAGTATCACTTGTCTAGTATTAACCATAAATGTTTTCTAGAGTAGTTTGAAACAATTTTCTACGAAATTCTCTGTTTTCCAATGACAAAACTGTTCAAGGTAGTATAGTAGATTATGAATCACGTGGCACTTGATTTATATTTTTAAAGAAACGAAATTTTCAAAAAAAAAAAAAAAAAAGGTTAATATAGTCATTAATTGAGTGATGATTAGCTTGTAAATGAATAAACTAACCCGTAAGACTTTGCGGTATTCAGAAATGATAAAGACAACGTAGTCAGGAAGAGAGAATTGACGAGATCTTGCAGAGAAAGGGACCAAATAGTAGTTGTTCACGAAATCGTTGCCTCCGAGTGTTATTAGGACAAGAGCTCCCTTCACGAGCCGATTCATCTCTTCTTCTCCGACTAACCCACTCACTCGGAGCTTGTACTGCTCGAAGTACTCAAGCTGCTTCGTGATCCTAATTATGTTCAGCTGCATAGAGATTTGCCAAAACACCCCTCACCATCAAGATGTCAAGAATGCCCTTAACCGATGGTAAAATTAATTCCGGTGAAACTTACAAACTGGATCCCGGTGTCGTTAAGGATTCCAATACCGGCAGACGCAAAGTTGGCGCCGACTAAGAGTTTGTCCTTCTTCAGCATAGGACTGAGGTATGGCATTGGAGACTCTTGACCCAAATGCTCACCTATAACAGATAATTATTAATATTATCAATGTATTTTCGGTAATGTTGAGTGTTAATTTTCTTGGAGAATAAGAAAAAGCTTACTGATGAGATCTGGAATGTTAAGACCATTGGAGAAGCGCCCGGTAGGACGGTGAGTTGGGAAGTCGATACCATAAGGGTAATTATCGGCACGAGCAGTGGTAGCTAGAAAGTCATTGTTACCATTGTCGACAAGGGAATCTCCGAACACAAGGAAAGCCCTACCGTTGGCTTGCGACACAAGTAAGCTCATTACTTGCAGTAAGCAAAACCCTACTAGTGCCAAATTAACCACCGAGTTCGTCATTTTTATATACCAAAAAATTTATATTAGTTTGAAAAATCTATGCATATGTTGCTGTGAACTCTGTTTAGGTGTTTGCTATGAGTTGAGGATGTGGAAGGGAACATGAATGTCTGTGTATATATAGGTGCAAATGTAAAAAGTAATAGAGGAAAAGCAGGGGCATTAATGGAGGTCTTCACCAGCTTTTACCTATTGGTGTTAGAATTGATTTTAAAGGGAGACAACTCTACAAGTACTAAAGTTGTGATTTTGGTTGATAATATATAAGTGATGGTAAAGGTTTTTTTTTTTTTAATAAATAATGTGTATATTTTTTTTCCATCCATATTACAATGCTGTTTTGCTATATCTAATACTAACCATACCAATTTTCTACCTAAATAGTTATTCATTTATTATTGTATTTAGTTACTCAATTTTTTTTTATTTCTCAGCGTTTGCCTAATACCAGTCTAAAATATTTTTAAGCAAAATTTTACTTGAAAAGTATAAAATCAATATTTCATATCAACATAATATTTATCAAATCCAAATGGGAGATTAATAAACTAAAAAGAAACTAAGAAACAATTATACCTTTGTTATCTATAAAATCTATAAATTGGAATCTAGTTGGAAGTTCCTGTCAACATCACATATATTGCAAATGAAATATATATATATATATATATATATATATATATATATGGGAATGTATTAAATACATAAATATATTTAGAATAAAATCATCATTAGTAGGTTAACTGTTGTACTAAATCAACTACCGGCATAACATAATTAGTATATGTAACTATGTATATAGTCAATTTATCAAAATTATCAGATAGCCAAATGAAAATATAGTAAATATGATAGCGTTATACATATACAATTTTTAGAGTAGTCAAGGAAAAAAAAGTTAAAACTACTTTTGAGGGCGAGATGAAAAGACTTGATGTGGTAGACCAAGAGAGATGGAGAAGTTTAATTTCATGCCAATATTTTCATGCTCTTCAATTTTGGGTTTTAATTGGATGAAAAAATTGGTAGTAAAAAGGATATGCAGGCCCCTTTGGGAATATAATAGAATTATTTGTTAAGTTCTTTGTTCAGATTTACTCACAGAGCCGCAGAGTTAGATTCTGACAATAACAATGACATTCAGGATTTTTGTTTTTTGATAGTTGCATAAAAGCCTTTGTAACCATCGAGAGAGACAAAAAGTTTCAAAGGTTTCAAGGATTAAATTGGGCCGTGAACCTTCCATTCGATCAACGAAATCCTAGACTAATATTGAAATGACAAGATTTCAATAAAGTAAAATACTAATATTGAAATGGGAAAGTATTATTTATCACAATATTGCCAATTTATGAAATTTGATTTGGTATAGACCTGTTAATTATTTTTTATTAAAAAGACAAATTTTAAAAATCACATACAAATTAATTTTTGTCCTCATAATTTTCTTGTTTTGGTGTATAATACATGAAATAGTTTTTTAATTTATTGTATTTTTATCACCAAAGCTCCCTATCGGATCTCAATGTCTCATAACACTTTGCTCACATAGGTTACAATCCAACGTTCCATTGCAACTCTCGTTGTCGAGAAACATTTAAAGGCATATCCAACCTCTCGTCTAGGATAAGCATTAATAACAACCTAAGTTAAGAATCACAACATCAATCTCAACATCATTCAACTTAAGTGACCAAACCTTCCTTGTCGAATTTACCATTTTTTCCAATATGCTCTTGATCTCACGGTTTGAAATCTCCACTTCTCCATTTGTTTGGACATGGTAAAGTGTAGCAACCTTGTGGCAAATGTTTCTTTAGCAAGTTCCTCAGAAGTTTTTTTACGAAGTGAGATCTCCCATCCCTAATAATTATTCGGAAAACTCGAATCGCGGAAAAGTGATGCTCTTGAATAGCTTGATCAGACGACCAAATCATTCGTGGGGCTAGCTATGGCCTCCGCCTATTTTGATATGTAGTCAACAACTAGTAAGATGTAGTAGTTACCTTGCGTATTAGGGAATGGTCCTATGAAATCAATGCCCCAACAGTCAAAAATTTTGATTTCCAAGATGTAGTTCAATGGCATCTCATTATGTCGTCCAATGTTACCCCTCCATTGACAAGAACCACAACGTGAGACATAGTCGTGATCATCAAGGAAAAATGTTGGCTACCATAAGCTTATCGAGGTAAGGATCATCCCAAATGTAATGTTTAACATCTCGCATGAACTTCTTGTTTGCGTCCCCCGTGAAACTTGTGGTTCAATTTCGGCGCACAAGTTGTTTGCGAAATCTGCATACCAAGGAAGCATATCAGCAGCTTTCACCTAAGATTCTTTATCAATGCAATTTTCTATGGAGATGTTGTAAATATTTTCTTTGGGGATTCTATCATCAATAGATATGTCTTCAGTAATCTTCATCCGAGAGAGGTGATCGACAACTTTATTTTCGATTCTCTTTTTTTCTTCTATTTCCAAATCAAATTCTTATAGTAGGAGAATCCAACATAGCAAATGTGGCTTGACGTCTTTCTTTGTCATCAAGTATCGTATGGCGCCATGATAAGTATATACGATTACCTTAGATCCAACCAAATAGCACCAAAATTTCTCAAAGGCGAAGACAACAACTAGGAGCTCCTTCTCTATTGTACCATGTTTTGCTTGTGTCTCATCAAAAGTCCGGCTAGCATAGTACATGACGTGCAGTTTCTTGTATTTTCTCTGTCCTAAAACAGCCCTGACAACGAATTCACTCGTATCATACATTACCTCAAAATGTAGTGTCCAATTGGGAGGTTGAACAATGTGAGCCATCACGAGAGTTTGTTTAAGCATAGTGAAAGATTTGTATCATTCTTTGTTGAAGTTCAATGTTACCTCTTTGCACAGGAGATGTGTCAGGAGCATTGCGGTCTTTGAAAAATCTTTTATGAACCTTCTGTAGAACCCTACGCGTCCTAGAAATCCTTAAATGTCTTTATCGTCCTTGGTGGTTGCTAGCTCATCATAACCTCTATCTTTGCCTTGTCGACCTTGACTCCTTTCTCTGAAATACGGTAGTCGAAGACTATCCCATTAGTTATTATAAAATGGCATTTCTCCCAATTTAGCACGAGGTTAGTATCAATGCAGCGCTCCAATACTTTGCTCAGATTTTCGAGACAGGAGTTTAACAAGGAACTATATACTGAAAAATTGTCCATCAAGACCTCCATAAAATCTTCTATCATATCCATGAAAATTGACATCATGCACTCCTAGAAAGTGGCGGGAGCATTGCATAGACCGAACGACATTCTGTGGTAAGCAAAAGTACCATAGGGGCAAGTGAACGTAGTCTTCTCTTCATCCTCTGGATGAATGAGAATCTGGAGAAGAAGCGTCAATACCCATCTAAAAAGTAGTAGTATAGGTGATTGGCTAGTCAATCTAACATGTGGTCTATAAAAGGTAGAGGCAAGTGATATTTCCTAGTGGCATTATTTAATTTATTGTAGTCTATGCACATCCGGTGTCAGTCAGAGTCCTTGTTTGGATAAACTCGATTTTCTCATTTGTGACAACAGTAACTCCTTCTTTCTTTGGTACCACATGTACTGGATGTACCCATTTGCTGTAAAAAATTGGGTAAATCACTCCGACAGTTAAAATAGCTTGAGTAGCTCCTTTTCCACGACCTCCTTAAGGTTGGATTTTAGCCTCTTTTGAATTTTGATGGATGCTTTTGATGCTTCCTCATGTGTATGTGATGGGTGAATTCTAGTGAGATCCCAATGATGTGATCAAGAGAATACCCAAAAGCTTTTATGAACTTCCTCAGCTCGTGCACCAGAAGTGCAGTTTCCTTGGTGCTCGGATTGAAATTGATGACGACGTAGGTGGAGTTTGTATCGAGGTATGGATATTTTAATCCTTATGGAAGTATCTTCAGCTCAATTTTGGGGCTTTTCGAAGTCCAATCAACTAAGACTTCTTTTGTAAGTAATCGGGTACTGATCGGTGAGGAGTGGCGACCGCTTAGTTATAAGGCATTTTCAGAACCGATCAGTAAAATCTCTAATACGATTGGTTGTTGGTTGTGAATCACTTGAGTTGCTCGTCTCTGATTTTTCCTTTTCGTCTAGTGAGAGAAAAGAAACTTCCATTGCTAGAGGAGTGGAGTTAAGTGTCCTGACTATCTCAGTGGTTTCTTCAGTTAGAAACTCGAATTCTGATTCCTTCGTGGTTAGAGCTATCTCTAGAGTGTCTTCCAAACAAAATCTCCTCGTATATTTCAGTAACGATATCTTCTAGAGTCTCTACCCAAAAGGATTGGCCATCGATTGTGGGTGCTTTGACTAGATTTTCTACGTTGAATTTCATGACTGGTCATCGAGATGGAGATAAATCTTACCTTCTTTCACATTGATGATGGCTCTGACTGTTGCTAGAAATGGTCTCCCTATAGTGATTGGATCCTTCAGTTCTTTGTCGATCTGAAAGATTATGAAATCGGTTTGGATCCAACATTTCCCTAATTTTACCGGAATGTTCTGAAGTATTCCTTCGGGACGTCTAATCAACGATCAACAAGCACCAACGTGATCCTAAATGATTTGAATGTAGTGATGCCCAATCATTTGGACACATATAAAGGCAGTACGCTTACACTTGCTCCTATATCACATAGGCAACGTCCAAACTTCAAGTCGTCTATCGAGCATGGAAGTAAGAAAGTTTTTGAATCTCTAACTTTCTTATTTTTCACAATTTTACTGCACTCATGTGTGAGATGCATGACGTTTTCTTCTAACTCCATCTCGTTGGAAAAGATATCCTTAATGAGTTTTCTTATTGATGGGATCATTGATATGCTGAAATATAATACCCTAAAAACACTTAAGCAGTAGGTGTAGTAAATTAGGGATCGAACCACAAAGACTCAAGATTATTACTCAATAAATTCCAGGATGTGAATTAAGCTAAGCAAAATGAATATAATCAAAAGTAGCAAAACGATTAAAATCAAGTAGTAAGATCAATGAAGAAAACGCTAAGCCTAGGGAAATTCGCAGGTAAATCATAATTGTAAATCAAATGAAATGTCAGGAAATAAATTAAGCATCATTCTTGAACTTGAAACACAAATATAAAATCAACCAACCGTCGTTGCAAAGATTAACTATGTTTAAACCTAGAATTCCAAATTTCTTTGCAAATCCTATGAATTTAAACAAGCATTAATGATCAGATTCAATTGTTCACATAATCCTAAACCAAATTTCTTTGCGAATAGGTCTTTTGCTCACCAAACACTAGTTCAGGAAATTAACCACACTTTCGTGCTAATTAATCAACCTAATATCAGATTCTAGGTCGCGAAGCTAAAATAAGCAGTAAATTTAAGTCTAGGTGAAGAACTCTAAAGATTTTCCTAACAATTAAATCCAATTTAACAATCCATCAAATACCTTTGAATAACCCTAAACCTAACAAGGAATCTACTCATACATGGTGGATGAAACAAACATCATGAATAAAATAGATATCAAAAAGTAATCTACTCATACAAGGTTCTTCTCCCAAAACTCTATTGCAAAATCTCTATCTCCACGTCTCTCTTCTCTACCTCCAAGAAGCTGAAAAAAAACCTAATTATAAAGCTAATACACGCTTTGGAGTTATTTGCAAAATAAGGAAATCTTCTGTTTTTTCTTCGGGCTTGCTGAAGATTGCGCGTTCTAACTATTGGTATCGACCGACACCATAAATGGTATCGATCGATAAAAGGATTCTGAGTTGCGTTACTTCCAGATGTCGGTGTCGATCGACACTGTATGGGTGTCGATCGATACTGAGCTTCATTTTCCCAAACTGCTTCAGCTCCGAGATGCTTCAGAAACTTCGATAAATCCAGTTTAGCTCCAATTGTGCCTAATTCCTGTAAAGACTCTGAAAGACTCTAAAAATACTCAAAAGACTCAATAAAAGGACTTATATCATGGTTAAAAATGGGTCAAAACCATGATATATCAACTCCCCCAGACTTAGTCATTGCTTGCCCTCAAGCAAACAGAAAACGAAACCAGAAGAAGAGGTTTGAAAACACGGAGATTCACATGTTCTTGAAGTGTTGCAATAACCCTTTTCCCAAGCTTTCCAGATATCACCTAGCCAGTTTCGAATCTAACCACCATGTACTTCTCCGTAGACATTCGCATTTTCCCTGATTCCACACATTATCTTACAGCATCAACATACTGAATCCTTTATCGCCGTTTCATCACTGTTGCCGATGTTCAAGAACCTTCTAGACTCTTCCTCATGCGATATCATGACCAAGGAACCACCCAAGTTTCATACTTTGGTATTGTTTTTCTCTCCCCCAGACTTATCTCTTTTTATGCTCTTAATTTTGGATTTAGCTTCGCATATATAAATCAAGGTTTGAGACGCGAGTATTGATGGTAATTACCACTAAATCCCCGGTTCTCCCCTCTCAATGTGTCAAAGGTCTTAGACGAATAACGGGGTCTCGAGAAATGTTCATACCCCTCGCTTCAAACCTTTGTGTGATCATTCCTTATCCTAGTAGAACAATGGGATCACAGGAAGTGTTCCTAGCCCTCTACTCGGTGGAAATCATCTCATCTTTCATGCATTCTATGTATCACGTATGTCAAGAGAGAGGTATACCATAATTTTCAAACACATGGGTTGCTTTGTCAGATATGAATGATGAATCAAGTTCTGTAAGCACTAACCTCAGAAATGAAGTGCAAATACTTTGGCTCAGGGTTTAGAAGAAATCTGCTGGAGACATGGGTGTATTCTAGTCAACTGGTCAGTCTTTGGATTTTTCATTAGTCGATCTAGAACTGATTCTGTAACACTAGTTACTTAAAAGCAAAGTCAGAGCAATGGATTCAAGCAAAAGTTCATAATCTCCAACATGTTTTGACTCAAGAAAACAAATTTTAACTCAAACATAACTGACTCTAAGAAAAACAAACACATTGTCAGTAACTACCTACCCAAGACTTAAACAACACTGTTCCCAGTGTAATCTAGCCTAGAGAAGGCAAAAGAAAGCAAAAGAACAGAGTGGCTGAAGGAGTGCACAAAGGTTACCCGTGTGTGATACTAGGTATCGGTCGATGTCCTAACCGGTATCGACCGATGCTTGTCAAGTATCTACCGATACCAGTAATATGTCGATCGACACAGAGACCGTTTGTCGTGAAACTGATGCCCAAAATCGTGTCCAGAGAACCAAATGTTAGATCGAAGCACTGTTAGATATTTGGAACACAAGTTAGAAGCTACAAAATCATAATAGAGCCACAAGTTCAACACAAATAGGGTACTGACAATGAGACCTAAGAGTTCAGATTGAAAGACAAAGAAAAGAAAAAGAACAGGGAAAAAAATAACGTGAAACCAAGGAAACAGAGAGTCTAATCATCTGAATCATCATCGTCGGAGACGGCGTATCGGGAGGAAGGGTCGGGTGTGGAAGAATGGGCATCTGTAGAGGACATGCAGCGGCAATGAGAGACTGTGGCCCAAATGCTCTGTAAGCTCTTCACGACGTACCTCTGAAAGGTGGTAGTCTCCATCGGCAAGTCCAGATGTGGAAGGAAGGAAGGTGCAGGAGCAGGCGTAGACTGGCGTCGTGAACGGCGGGGTTGACTTGCAGCAAAGTCAGGAGTGGGTACGACATCAGCATCAATCTGAGTAGAGGGGATGCGTGGCGGAGCGCGTACACGTGTAGCCGGAGAAACTGAAAGCAAGCTGGGGTCTGGATTGAATCGCAGTTGGGAGGCATCGTCATCAATAGTGGTCAGAGCTCAGTTGGGGAGCTGCACAAAGAGCTCGCCGTCGGTCGTGGGAAGACACCAATGTCGAGTTGGCTTTCTGAGTGAGGAGGCTTTCTGAGTGACAATCGAGCATTCTGAAGTGGAGATACCGAAATGCTCGAAGATGGGAGTGAGGAGGCTTTCGACTGATTCGGTCTTCCGTGCAGTGGCGTAGTTGCGTCTGGAGAAAGGCTTGGTCTTCAGAGAGACCAGGTGGTGCGCAAAGACGGCGCCCATGTTGACCGCGAGGTTCAACTCGGGCCACTCATATCGATCCTCAGGAATGAGGTCACTGACAGCCTTGTAGAGGAGGATCAGCTCAGAAATCCGTAACTTGTTTGGCTCCATCTTGCATAGGAGAGTGGTGCTCCGTATGCGGACGATGCTACGAAGAATGGGGTGGCGAACGTCCATCTGCGTGGTAGTCTTGGAGTGGTAGTTTCCAAGACCGATGTGTCGCCAGAAAACCTGGACATCATGAAACTGAGTAGGCAGAGCTACCTGCCTGAGGTCGCGGTCGAAACCGTAGATGTTGCAGAGGTCAGGGATTGGCAGCCTGTAACAGACGCCCCAAATCAAGAAAGTCAAAGTGCCCTTCAAAGCGTCATGGTGGACCTCGTGTCTGTCGTAGACGCGTGCTGTTGCGAGGAACTGGTGGACAAAGTCGGGGTAGAGGTCATATTGCCGCGAGTACAATGTCCCTAAACCGATCTTGTCGAGCATGGCAGAGAACTCCACGTCGATGCCCAGACGGCGCATGGTGTGAGGGTCAATGAAGCACAACAACACACAACCACTCGTTGTAGAACAATGTATCATAGTCGTCCCACTCTTCGGCGATAGGCCTATAGATGTAGGCCTCGCTCTCGGTCTCCTCCTTAGGCAAACCGGCCCATGCTCTCCTCGGAATGATCCGCTTCCCTTCCAACTTAGGCTAGGGAGGCCTAGCAGCAACAGTGGGGGCGGAGGGAGACGGTGTGGTGCAACTCTCAGGTCGTTGACGTGGACCACAAGAAAACTCTGAGGATGCGTGTCATTGGTGAAACTTCCTTTCAGAACCCTGTAACGATCGTTGGTGAGACAAGTTGTCACGACGCCGGCGTGCTAGAACGATCCATCTAAAGCCTCCACTGAGTCCTGCAGATTGTACTCATGGCGTGGTGGGTTAGAGCCAGAGGCTTCCGAGTGTCGTGCTTTCTTGCGGGGAGCCATCTGCGAACAAAACAAAATCAACACAAATCACCACATAGTCACATAGATACTGTATAATAGCACGGAGCAACTCAGCAATAATCGACACAGTTAGTTCATTCCAATTCAACATCACAGTTGTTTTCCACATTGTTAGGAAATGAAATTCTCAGAAATATCAACATGCAAATCAAGCCAATTCAATCCCATATATTGTGTCCTCATGCCTCTAGAACTATCCAGGAAGTGAGACGATGCAGGAAAGTAAAACAGAGGAAACATAATCGAGTTTTTTCAAACCTAGCAACGAATCCATAAGTTGAGATTTTGAGTTTATTACCTTGCAGATCGAGAAAATGAATGCTAGGATTACAATGGGGATGAAAATCCAATCGGAATTGGCGTTTAAATCGATCATATTGGTTAAGAAATGAAGAAATTGTGAGAGAGAATCGTGAGTGAGTAGCGGCGTGAGCGATGTAGAATGAGGAGGAAGAAGAAAAACCCGAGCGTTTTAAAGAGAAACTTACCTGGGTGACGGGTATCGACCGATACCATAAGTGGTGTCGATCGATACTCGCGACATGATAGCACAGTCCTTCCCTGGTCTCGGTATCGATCGATACTGATGGATGTCATCGATATTGCTCATCTGAACCTGGTTTACGTGAAGACACAAGACACAAAAAATGAAAATGAAAACGAAAGAAAAGACTTATGTACTGACTCACCACCAAGCGCTTGTTTAATGTCATTAGCTCGACATTGGGATCTTTAGGCAGCTGGTGGTTCAGCCAGAACCATTATGTGGCCATCTGGAATATCGGCTTTCGCCCCATAGTGTTTCACCCGCTATCCATTGACAGTGAACTCCTTTTCCTCAGCATTCAGCAGCACGACTATGCCATGTGGGCGGACTTCCTTGATTGTGAAGGGACCTAACCAATGAGAACGCAATTTCCTAGGAATTAACTATAAATGAGAGTTATACAGAAGTACCTGGTCATTCGGTTCACAGTGGCGAGAAAGGATTTTCTTGTCGTGATAGGCCTTAGTCCTTTCCTTGTACATCTTGGAGTTTTCATAGGCGAGGTGTCTGATCTCATCCAACTTTAGTTTAACCAATCGCCTTTGAGCAGCAGACTTGATGTCGAAATTATCAATTTGGTAGCCCAGGCTGCTTTGTGCTCGATCTCAACTGGAAGATAACACGCTTTCTCGTATAGCAAATGGACTGGTGTGGTGCCGAGTGTTGTCTTGAAAGCAGTCTGGTAAGCCCAAAGTGCATCGTCAAGCTTCGTTGCCCAGTCTTTCCGTGTAGCGCCAACTATCTTCTCCAGAATCTCCTTGATCTGTCTGTTAGAGACCTCAACCTGTCCGCTTCTTTGAGGATGATAAGGTGTGGCGACGCGATGATGCACACCATATTTCTTTAGTAGTTTTTCGAAAATCTTGTTGATAAAGTGAGTGCCACCATCACTTATAACAATCTGAGGTACTCCAAATCGAGGGAAGATAATGGTCTTGAACAGCTTCAGGACTACGGAAGAATCTTTTGTAGGACTAGCAATTGCTTCCACCCACTTGGAGACGTAATCCACAGCTACCAAGACGTACTTATTCTGCCGCGACGGAAGGAATGGTCCCATGAAATCGATGCCCCAGCAGTCAAAAACTTTGACTTCGAGGATGAAGTTCTGTGGCATCTCATGTCGCTTATTGATCTTCCCTCTCCTCTTGCAGACATCGCAATGTGAGATAAAAGCGTGAGCATTTTTGAACAGTGTAGGCCACAAGAAACCAGCTTGAAGAACTTTAGAGACCGTCTTGAACGTGGCAAAGTGCCCAGCATACTCAGATCCATGGCAGTGATATAGAACCTCTGGCACCTCAGTCTCAGCGATACATCTCTTGTATATCCCGTCAGAAAAGTGCTTGTACAAGTAAGGTTCATCCCAAAAGAACCGTCTGACATCTCGCATAAACTTCTTTTTTTCATACTTCTTGAGATGCTTTGGTTTGTACTCCGCAGCAAGATAATTAGCTATGTCAGCATACAAAGGTTCAGCAGGAGTGGTGACAGCCAGAGATTCCTCAGCAGAAAAGTGGTATGCAGCCGAAACAGCACTGGCGGATAACTGGTATCGACCGACACTGGATGAGTGTCGTTCGATGCTGAAATTCTGGACACGCGGAGATTGCAAAATTTCATGAGGGTGTCGATAGACACTGGGTGAGTGTCGATCGATGCTGGTGTTTTGCACTGGCAAAGTCATAGCAAGGTTGTGTCGACTCCCAGTTTTGATGAAATAGATCTTCTCCTCAGGTAAAGAATCATCAATAGGCACGGTTTCATCGATCCTCATTCGTGAGAGATGGTCTGCAACTCCATTCTCTACTCCTTTCTTATCCTTAATTTCAATATCAAAACCTTGGAGCAATAGAACCCAACGGCAAAGGCGAGGCTTGAGATCCTATTTCTGCAGCAGATACTTGAGTGTAGCATGGTCGGTATGAACGGTCACCTTACTCCCAATTAGATAAGAACGAAACTTCTCAAAGGAGAACACAACGATGAGTAACTCTTTCTCTGTAGTGCTGTAGTTCTTTTGAGCATCATCCAACGTCCTGTTGGAGTAGTAAATGACATGGAGCTTCTTGTCCTTCCTCTGACCCAGAACTGACCCAATTGCGCAATCACTCGCATCGCACATGATCTCAAAGGGGATGTTCCAATCTGGTGGTTGAACAATAGGAGCAGTAACCAACGCCTTCTTGATCTATACGAATGCGACAAGACACTCAGGTGTAAAATCGAAGGTGACATCCTTACAGAGAAGAGCAGTAAGTGGGCGAGCTAACTTGGAGAAATCCAGAATGAATCGGCGATGGAATCCGGCGTGACCAAGGAAACTCCGAATGTCCTTCACAGATGTTGGTGACAGGAGGCTTGTCATAACTTGAATCTTAGCCTTGTCAACTTCGATCCCTGCCTTAGAAACCTTGTGTCCCAGAACAATGCCTTCCTGAACCATAAAGTGACACTTCTCCCAGTTCAGAACTAGATGTTTCTCTTCACACCGCTGTAGTACCTTGCATAAATTGTCTAGGCAGCCTTAAATGAAGATCCGCAAACTGAAAAGTCATCCATAAACACCTCCATCAACTCCTCGATCATATATGAGAAAATCAACATCATACATCTCTGGAAAGTGGCTGGAGCGTTACATAACCTAAACGACATTCTCCTGTAAGCGAATGTGCCGTAGGGACATGTAAACGTCGTCTTTTCGTGATCGTCTAGATGTATCGGGATCTAGAAGAAGCTTGAGAATCCATCTAGGAAGAAATAGTACGGGTGACTTGCCATCCTTTCCAGCATTTGATCGATGAATGGCAGTGGGAAATGGTCTTTCCTAGTAGCAGCGTTCAACTTCCTGTAATCTATACACATGCGGTGCCCAGTGATCGTTCTTGTCGGGATCAGCTCGTCTTTCTCATTTTTTACCACAGTGAATCCTCTTTTCTTAGGTACAACATAAACTGGACTGACCCAACTGCTGTCGGAGATGGCGTAGATGATCCCTGCCTCAAGAAGTTTCAGTATCTCCTTTTCCACAACTTCTTTCAGATTCGGGTTAAGTCTCCTCTAATGTTCGATCGAAGCTCTCGACTCGTCCTCCAGATGAATCTGATGCATGCACAGATCCGGTGATAAACCTGAAATGTCATCAAGAGAATAGCCGAGAGCTTTGCGATACTTGCGCAAAAGTAAGGCGACCTATGTGTTGTTCAAAGAAGAATTAACAATCACAGGATATGTGGAGTAAGGGCCAAGAAAGACATACCTCATGTTGGCTGGAAGAGGTTTAAGATCGAGTTTAGGAGCTCTTTCCTCACTCCAGTTGCCAAAACGAACAAGATTGTGCAAGAGTGACAACAAGTTCCTCGGGCAAAAATAGCTGGTGTCGATCGATGCTCTCAATGGTGTCGATCGATGCCTCAGTGCTGTTGTCAAGGATCGTGGCGTACCCAGTAGCAACCTCACTTGAATTCATCTCTGTTTCAGCTGAACAAACCAGTGCTCTCTCCAATGGGTTCTTAGGGTGTAACCTCATGAAGTACTCGTCCGATATATCACTAAAGGTATCGATGAAGAATGTTTGCCCATCAATGGTTGGCTTTTTCCATCATCTTCTCCATGTTAAAGGTCATGATCAGATCACCAATGTTAAGGGATATTCTCCCATTCTTGCAGTCGATCAGAGTGCCCGCTGTGGCTAGAAAGGGTCTGCCCAAAATCAGTGGATCTCTTGGCTCCGCGTCATACTCTAGGACTATGAAATCAGTCGGGACTAAGCAGTCTCCAATCGTAATTGGAACATCCTCGAGTAATCCTTCAGGAAATCGGACTGAGCGGTCAACAAGAATTAGAGAGATCCTAGTGGGTGTGAAGTTTGTCATCCCCATTTTCTTAGATACTGAATACGGCATGAGGTTGACACTGGAACCGAGATCGCAAAGGGAGCGTTCGAACCTTTCAGTGAAGATTGTGCAGTCCAATATGAAACTTCCAGGGTCTGGCAGCTTTTCTGTAATCTTGTTGAGTAGGATCGCACTGCACTTGTGAGTAATCCTCAGCACTCCCTCCTCAAGATTTACATTGCTTGACACCATCCGCTTGATATACCTTCTGAAAGCTGTTGAAGTCATGATAGCATCGACGAAAGGGAGTTCAACAACCAACTTTTCTAGCATTGCTTTGCATCTGGCCTCTTTTATTTCCTTCTTAGTCTTGGTAGGAGGTCGAGGCAAAGGTATCTTTGGTACATAAATCCTCCCAGTGTTCCCCGTAGCTTGCTTCTTCTCGATGTCTGGACTAGTATCAACCGACACTGGGTGAGTGTCGATCGATGTTGGTGGTCGTGCAACTACTTCTACAGATCGTTGAACACGTGTTGATCGATGTAGGTTGGTATCGACTGACACTGGGTGAGTGTCGATCGATACTGGAGTAATTCCAGGAATCTCATTGTCATCGTCTTCAGCAAGATCGACGAGCTGCTTTGCAGAATAAGTTTTCTTCACCCCTGGACTGACTTCTTTTCCACTTGTCAAGGTAATAGCGTGAACGTATTCCCTTGGATTCACCGTCTTTCCTGGAAGGAAACCATCCTGTCTCTTAATTGTTTCTGCAGTCTGGGCAATTTGAGTTTCCAGCTTCTTCTGATGAATGTTAAGAGCTTCGATTTTTCCATTCAGGTCAGTGTACAAGGCATCCACCTTCCCATTGAAATCGACAGTCATCTTCTGCTGCACCTCAAGAATCTGCTCAAGCATGGATTCAACCTTGCTCTCCTGAGTCTTGGGAGGTGGTGTCTGGTAAGATGAATTTCCATAGGTGCGAGTGTACCCACTGTTCTAGAATGGTTTCTGAGCAAAAGAGTTTGCTCCGAAATTCATGGATTTAAAGTCAGACTTGAATCCTCCTCTCTGAGAGTTGTTGGTGAAACCACGGTTGTAGGACGAATTTTGAAATCCATTACCACCAATGTAGTTAACATCCTCTGCTTCACCTTCATCTATGTTCTCGACTTCTTCAGCAAAATGCACTGCCTTCTACTGCTTGCCTATCAACAAATTGTGTACCAAATCCAGCTTCGCATGTACCTCAGCAATCTGCAGTCCGTCGGCGTTCCCATTCTGCTTCTTCCGCTCGTAGTCAGCATTCTTGGTGCTGTTGCTAGATGCCAAGTTCTCAATCAGTATGTAAGCATCTTCAGGATGCCTCGTGTTGAAATTCTCATTGCTCGCAGCGTCTAGAGCCATATGATATCTCCAATCGATCCCTCTGAAAAAGATACCCAACAACTGAACCTGTGAGAAATCGTGATGAAGAAAATCCCTCTGATAAGACCAAAATCTAACCCAAGCAGCCTTGAATGCCTCAGTTGCTCCCTGAGAAAACTGGGAGATCTTGTTCATGAGCTCTTCGGATCTCGCATCATCACAGAAACTGTTCAGGAACGCATTCTTAGTCTCCTCCCAAGTAGTCAGAGAACCAGGAGGCAACTGTTTCAGCTAGTAAGCTGCATCCCCACCAAGAGAATATGGGAAAAAAGCTTACAGAAGAACAACTCATTGGGCACTCCATTGTACTTGATGCTAGTGACCAAATCTTCGAACCTCTCGATGTGATCCATAGGATGCTCGTGGGAAAGACCATGAAAAGGATGCTGGCCTACGAGAGTGTAGTATGCAGGCTTCAGCTCAACGTCATTCCTCTACAAAGTGGGAATACGAATCGCAGACCGATTGGCATAGAACTGATCGGGTCTGTTGTACTCCCCAAGCGTTCTGGCACGATTAACCAGAACATTCCCAATATTCCCACGCACAGCTGGTGGGATAATCTCGTTGGCTACCGGCGCAGGGACAACGATGTTTCCTTCTGCATTAAGCCTCTGTCCTTGCTAGTCACACAGGTGACCTTCTTGATCTCTCAAAATCCCAGCTTCATCACGAGCGAGTGCAATCGGATTGTTCATCTCTGTTTGCTTCTTTTGCTTTCTGATCGTACGCTCTAAATCAGCTAGCTCTTTGTTAGATAGATTGGTCACCTGCTTGTTCTTCCTTCGTCTAGTCTCACGATTTTGCATACACTTGAAACACAAAAGTTAAAGTAGGTAAGTAACAGGGAGTAAGACGAGTATCAATCGATACCTGAAGGATGTCGATCGATGCTCGACAACTTAGTCAAAATTCTAAACTGAAATCTAATAGCGAAATTAGAGTCCCCGGCAACGGCGCGAAAGTTTGATATGCTCAAATATAATACCCTAAAAGCACCTAAGCAGTAGATGTAGTTGATATGCTCAAAACTAATACCCTAAAGTATCTAAGCAGTCGCTATAGTAATTTAGGGGTCGAACCACAAAGACTCAAGATAACACTCAATAGATTCAGAAATAAGAACTAAGCTAAGCAGAATAGATGGAATTAAGAAATAACAAAAGCAAGTAAGTCAAGGATATAAAATCAATGGAGAAGAAGCTAGGCTTAGGGAACTTGCAGGTAAATCAGTATTATCAAATCAAATCAATTGTCAGGAATAGATTAAGCTCCGCTTTCAAACTCGAAACACAGATGTAAAGTAAACCAACTGTCGTTGCGAAAACTATCTATGTCTAAACCTAGAATTCCAAATTCCTTTGCAAATTCATAGAATTTAAACAAGCATTAAAGTTCAAGTTCAATTGTTCACAAAATCCCTAAACCAAATTCCTTTGCGAATAATGCTTGAGGTGATGAGTTGAGCATGAGTTGTGAGGATATCCGCAGACACGAATTAGTTATCTCCACTTTGATTTCTTTTCTCGCCAAATGGAGTAATATAGTTTGTTTGCAAAACACATAGCGGCATATAAAAACGACACTGTCGACGTATAGAAGGAAAACATGTTGAGCAAATGAAGAAATGCTTCAAAGTTTGAAGTGATAGTTTTGGTGTAGATTCCGCCACACATTAGCTTCTTCCACACTGAGAATCAGAGTATGCACTACAAAAAATTAGTATTATTGATACAGTTAGAAGATAACGTTTTATTGACATTTCTCTGTTATAGTTTAACGTACTTACCCTTATGTTCTCTTATGAATATAGCCTCTTCTCCCCGAAATAATACACATATACGCTATCGTTATCCGCGAATCTCTTCATGCGTTCGTGCTTTGCAATTCTTCTTTCTGCTATAGTGCCAGAACGTTTTGTATATATGAAGATCCGTATGATTACTAGCTGAGCTATATAATAAACAGTGGGTAACACTCTAGTCAATATTTAGCAGCGCGTGCGGGCGCGTGACAGAACGCTAATTTATGCAAAAGAGTTCTATATCGTCCGGCTACTGCGATCGATACTCCTAACGCTGCTCAGCGACCTGCTACATCATATGAACTTACTTCTAGTAGACAGAAATACAAAACAGTCTTCTACAGAAGGATGCTATAATTTTTTGACTTCGTACACTCTCTCACGCCATAATTCACTCTTTCTTACTCTCACTAAACACTTACAGATTTATAGACAATCTGGCCAATCATTAAAACATAAGCGCAGTCTAAAGCATCTTGCTTTTACTCGTAGCTTCCCTACCTCTGTCGCTCTAAATCAAGCCAAGTCTAGCCCAGCCATACTACGCTACGATCTTTTCTCTTCCAAACTAAATGCTCTCTCTCTCATCGCCGTCGCCGTCACCGTCACATCTACTAAAATCACCAACGGAATCTCCACCTTTTGATACCGAAAAATTCCACGATCCTCCACCTCAACGGTTTCTCACCATCTTCCGGTTAACGAAATCTTGAGAAATCAATGTCCGGTAGAATGTAGCGGCAATTATCGAAGACGATACTCGCCGAAATCGTAGTTCCAATGACGACAACAACTCCACTTATCGTTCCTTCTCTCCCTCTAACCAGCTCGCGCGCTAAACAGTAAGCCCTCCTTCGTCTCTTTAAAGAATAGAAACCCATCTCTCACCTCCTCAGTCCCTCTCTCTCCGCATCGCTCTCGTTCATTGATGAATCTGTCTTCTTATTCTTCGTGTTTTCTAAAAATTTCTTTAGTGAATATCTTGTCAGCTCTACCGACCAGCAAACAGTAGTGCGACAGGAGTAGTAACTTTAGATATAGACACCCTACCAGAGACTCTCCGTGAGCTCAAGGGAGAGAATACAACTTGAGAGATGATTATAACCAGAGAAATCACCTCAAAAGTTCTGTAATTGTACAAATGAAGATGATGAAATGAGCAGATGAAAGAGTAAGTAGGAGAGAGGAAAGATAGAAGTTATTCTTGATTATTCTCCCAGATGGAATATTGTTTCTACATAAAGGATTAAAGAGAACGCGAATAAACCGCGATTGACATAAAACATGATAATAACGTGAGATAAGGATAAGTGGGCTGAGGTTAATCCTGTTACAATACTTCCCTGTGAAGAGCAGACTTGTCCTCAAGGCTGAAAAGTTGACAATGTTTGGCCGTAAATCCTGTAAAATTCCTATGTAGCTTGCTCCGGTGGGTGACCTTTCCATTGGACCAAGACTTTAGTACGGCAGGTTTTTGCGCTGTGACAACCTTGTGTTTAAAATGGTCTCAGGCTCCTTAGCATTGCCAATATCCAACACAATACTCGGGGCATGAGAGGTGAGGTGGATAGAGGGTTGGGGCAGAACTTAGTGCTGACATGAAAACATTGTGATGGATAGCGGTAGCAGGAGGAAGAGCAAGTTTGTAGGCAACTGAACCCACTCTATCTGTGATAGTGAACTGGACCGTAGAATCGAGAGAAAGCTTGTGTGAGGTGTCGATTCTTGATGTGTGTTGTCTGTAGGTTGAGAGTTTCAGGTATACGGAGTCACCTCCTCTGATATTCTCTCTGAGAACGTCTTGAGTCAGCATATTGCTTCATTCTATTTTGAGCACGGAGGAGATGAAATTTTAACATAGTGATAACTTCTTCCCTTTTCTGCATATCTCTGTCAACTTACCGCAGAAGAACTCTCACCAGGGAGAAGGGAGATGTATAGGAGGAGGTTGGCCATAGATTACCTCATAAGGTGTGCATTGAATGGCGGAGTGGTAATGGTGTTGTACACCATTCTGCCAAGGGCAACCACTTGCACCATGTATGGGGTGCTTCAGCTGTCATACAACGTAAATATGTTTCCAGGGTTTGTTGGTAACCTCCGTCTGGCCATCCGTTTGAGGTGGTAAGCCGTGGAAAACTTGAGTTCGACCCCCTGTACACGGAACAGTTCTCTCCACACAGAGCTGAGAAAGGTGGGGTCTCGATCACTAACAACATCTTTCGGCATGCCGTGGAGTTTGAAGACATTATCCAGGAAAGCTTGAGCCACATCCACAGCAGTGTAAGGGTGGGATAAGGCAATAAAATGTGCATTTTTATTGAGCCTTGTCAATACCACCAGAATGCAGTGCTTACTAGATGAAGGAAGAAGGCCCTCTATGAAGTCCAAACTGATTGATTCCAAATGTTGTTAGGGATAGGGAGGGGCTGGAGGAGACCAGGCTTCGCGGACATATCATACTTGTTTCTTTGGCAAACAGAACAGTTTCTGACGTAAGTCTGCACTTCCAAGCTCATTTTGACCCTGTGGAGCGTAGCATCTCTACCTGAATGGCCGCCAGTTGCCGAGTCATGTAACCATTGCAGGATCTGGAGCTTTACAGTAGGATTGTTACCAACAACAAGTTTTCCCTTTCTTCGAAGTTCATTGTTGGTGTAGGAAAAGCAGGATGTGAAGTGCGATCAGATTGCAAATCACTGATTACCGTTTAAGATGCGTATCAGACTGCCAAGTAGAGAGAGAGTGTCATAAAAACCGTGGTGCACCTGAGATAGTGTGAGTTGCAATAATTGGGAACCAGAAACTCGAGAAAGAGCATCAGCAGCAATGTTATCCTTTCCTTGCTTGTAGTGAACCTCGAAGTTGTATCCATCAATTTAGAAAGCCACATGTGTTGAAAGGGGGTTGTAACTTTCTGCTCCACCATAAATTTTAGGCTTTTCTGGTCAGTTTTGATGATGAAAGCCTGTGGTGCTAAGTAGGCATTCCAGGACTGAACTGCATGAACCACAACCATCAATTCCTTTTCATACACCGAGAGGGACTGGTGCCTGGGACCCAAAGCTCGACTGATGTAGCAAATAGGATGATTGTCTTGCATAAGTACTGCTTCCTATGCTCGTGTCGATGCATCTGTTTCGACCACGAAGGTTTTCTCGAAGTTGGTAATGCGAGTACGGAGTTGATGTTAAGCTGATTTCAGCATTGGAACGCGAGGCTGCTTCAGGGGACCAAATGAAACCCTCTTTCTTGAGCAGATTGGTGAGAGGACGGAACAGGATGCTATAACCTCGTATAAATCTCTTATAATAATTAGCTAACGCAAGGAAACTCTGGAGCTGCTTCTGATTCGTTGTGTAGGCCATTGTGTGACTGCTTTGATCTTAATCGGGTCTGTGCTTACTCCCTCTTCAGAAGTGAAATGACCAAGGTACTCAATCATAGTCGCACCAAATGTGCATTTCGAAGGTTTAAGGTAAAGCTGGTGGCTTCTCAGAATTGTAAACACCTCGTGCAAGTGAAGAAGATGCGTCTCCCAATCAGAACTGTAGACTAAGATATCATCGAAGACACCAGCAAGAATCTTCTAGCAACAGATTGGAAAATTGGCATAAGGTCCTGGAAGGTGCAAGGAAGCGTTAGTCAAACCAAAAGGCATGACTAGGTACTCGTAGTGTCCTGCATGAGTGTTTTGAAAGCTGTTTTGTAGACATCTGCAGGGTGCATCCGAATTTTGATGAAACTGACCGTAAATCCAGTTAGAAAAGTACTTAGCACCACCCAGCTCTCCAATAAGTCTTCAAGCAAAGGGATTATCTTTGATGGTCTGCTTGTTTAAGCCCCTGTAGTCAACACATTAATCTCCAGGTACCATCTTCTTCTTTACCAAGACAATGGGAGATGC
Organism: Crucihimalaya himalaica; assembly: GCA_004349715.1. Taxonomy (NCBI): domain Eukaryota; kingdom Viridiplantae; phylum Streptophyta; class Magnoliopsida; order Brassicales; family Brassicaceae; genus Crucihimalaya; species Crucihimalaya himalaica. Next base: position 361,811 of record SMJT01000135.1, read on the forward strand.
GTATGGGCTTGTGCTATGCTGAATAATCCTTGATCCAGCAGTCTCTGTATCTATCTGTCAATAGTGTTCTTTTGTAAGATGAGTAGCGTAGCGGACGAAGACTAACAGGATTGGAGCCTGTCTCCAATGGAATTTGATGGTCAAATCCCTCTCTAAAGGGGTGGCAAAGTTGATGGCTCTTCGAACAAATCACCAAAAGACTCCAGCAGGCTTTGCAATGAAGGGTCATTAGACAGCGTAGTGTTTCTTGCAGTATAGGTGAGAAAACATAGCTTCATGTTCTGAACTTGATTCTCCTGAAGGTAAAGAGATGACTTCACGAACCTGTAAGAGAGAAATCTGAGGCTTTGCAGCATCAATTTGTTCAGGCTTCCCCTTTTATTACCTTACAACCATCTTTGTGGAACCCCGCACACATACTTCACTCCTAGCAAATGGAAGTCCATTTTAAGATGGGAAAGTCCCACCATATTGGGCCAATGTTGTAAGCCATTGTACCCCTAGTACTAGATCACAACATTCCAAAGGGAGGTTATAATCTCAGTCGTGAAGGAGTAACCTTGCATTCTCCAAGAGAAGCATAACATTTGTACCTTGTCAGCATGCTCCTTAGCTGCTGCACAGACATGGTTTGATTTCTTCTAGTATGCAACCCACTTCATTGGCTACATTGAGATCGAGGAAGTTATGAGTACTTCCCGGATCAATGATAATATGTAGCTTCTTCTCCCATATTGACCCAAGCATCCTCATGCATTTAAATGTGGTGGAGCCATTGAGAGCATTGATGGAGATTATGGATCTTTATCAGCGTGATCATTGAGAGCCTCTTCTGTTGAAACCACTACATCCCCTGGTTTCATCTTCTTCCTCTTCCTCGCAATCCAACATAATATTTGAGAGCCTTTGTGTTTCAAATGGTGCCTGGTGAGTAAGGCTCCTCGCAGAACATACATAGCCCTTTCGATCTCCTTGCTTGCATCTCCTCATAGGAAAACTTTCTTGGGTGCTTGTCTGTTGCAGCCTTGGGGATGAAGTTGGGTTTAGAAGAGAAGGGTTTCGTATTCTCCGTGGTGGGAGTAACGGTGAAGATGGCTTGTTCTGGAACTGGTTATTCTGTCTTATGGAATGGATTGAAGGGAACTCTACTTTGTCTACTGGTGTATCAACAGCGAATATTCATGTAGCTTTGCAATCTTAGCCGCCGCTGTCACCGTCTTGACCTCAAACTGTCGAGCATTGAGCAGCTAATGAGGGCTCATGTTTAAAGAAATATGCTAAGGGCATGATTTGAGGGGATAGCTATTCTTGGTTCGTAGACGTTCAAACTTGCTTAGATAAGCTTCTACCGAGTCACCTGCTTGTTTCAACCCACTAGTTCAGCAAAGTGGATCATCAACCAACTCGCTGAATTGAGATGAAATGGCCATCACGAACTCAGTCCAGGATGGGGATATCCAGTACGTTCCCCCATGTAGTTGCGATGCCATTCGAGCGCTTCACAAATCAGATGAATAGAAGCCAGCTTCACTTTTAAATCAGTCGGCGTCCCATCAAGCTCAAAAAATTGTTCACACCGTATATCCAACCCCGGAGGTCAGTACCATCAAAGCTGGGGAAACCGACCTTAGACAGGCGCGTAGCGAGACCGTTACGGGAGCATTGACGACCTCTCTGCCGCCGGATTTTGACCAGATAAACCTCGACCCTACCCCACTCGGACCACGATGATCCGTAACGAAACGTCCCATGAGAGTGGACTCCAACAGGAGGTGGTGAGCTTTTTCCGGTGAACCTTTCTCCGCCCACTCGGATCTGGTGGATCTAGGTAACGGGAACACCCTGAGGATAGGGCTCCAACGGGAGGCGACGAACTGACTCATAATTCAGATCGACATGAGATTTTATGACCCTTGGGAGCAAATAGATAGTGAACAGCAACGATTCTAGCTTCTCAAATCGTGATTCCAACGAATCAGTTCTTGTTTTGCTGTTCTTCGATCCTCTTTTCTTGATCCTCTTTTCTTGTTGCAGTCGTAGATCTTCAACTTGCTCAACCAAAGCTTGCTTCTCTTGTAATTCTCGTTCAACACCCATGATCGTTGTTTTTGGAGAAAAAACGAGCACATCTCTGATACCAATGCGACAGGAGTAGTAACTTTAGAGATAGACCCCACCAGAAGACTCTCTGTGAGCTCAAGAGGGAGAATACGCTTGAGAGATGATTATAAACCAGAAAATCACCTCAAAAGTTCTGTAAACGTACAAATGAAGATGATGAAATGATGCAGATGAAAGAGTAAAGTAGGAGAGAGGAAAGATAGAAGTTATTCTTGATTATTCTCCCCAAATGGGAATATTGTTCGTACATAAAGGATTAAAGAGAACCGAATAAACCGGATTGACATAAAACATGATAATAACGTGAGATAGGATAAGTGGGCTGAGGTTAATCCTGTTACAAGTAATTATCCATCTTCTAGGAATTCCTCAGAAACTTGTGAAGATCTGTTTTTACTGCTGGGACACTACTGGACAAGATAAATTTTGTTGCCTAAGAGATGGATACTAGTAAGTAAGACCGATCTCTCATTTTTATAGGTTAATGTGTAGAGTTGATCTTGAGTATGCATAGTTTGAATAGCTATAGTCAGGTTTGGATGAAAGTTTATCTTGAAAAGCTGCTTAACTAAAGGCAGCTGATAACAAGTCACTGAAAACAATGATGCTAATGAAGAAGTATGTTTCTCATAATTAATGTTATCTCTTTATTTTATTTTTATTACATGGAATCTTGAGTGTTAAGATGATTCGATGAATTTCAGGAGGAGGACGAGGAAAAGCAATCAGATGATGTTGATGATGCTGAGGAGAAACAAGCTGATGATGCTGAGGAGAAACAAGCTGATGATGCTAAGGACATGCCATTACTTGTGTGTCTCATTGTAATTCATTTTTTTGTTACATGGATTTGTGACTTGATTATGTTTAATAAACTTAATATATATTACTTTCATTGATTATTATTTTTTATCTTTTTGTTAATTAAAATTTGAGCTCTTGAATTCAAATTAGAAATGAAAATTTGAAAATAAAAATTGAAAATTCCATTCTAGACAGAAGTGAACTATAAAATTAATAACAAAATTGAAGTGCTATCGTATAATTTACAATGCATAGAAGAAAGTGCTATAATTAATGACGATACAATAACAATGCCAAAAAAACGCTATGTAAAGTGTCAGACCTCTTATAACCGGCGATAATATAGCACTTGTAAACGTTATCATATTGTTAGATAGCGTTTTTTCGATGCTATGAAAACCCCTTTTTCTTGTAGTGTTGGGCAAGTGAAGAAAAGATGATTTTTTGTCTCTAATATGCTCACAATAAATACCCTAGAAATTACTGAAGCATAGTTTGCAATATATTAAGTCAACCTCCACTTCTCAACGTGATAGCATGAACATGTTCCCTCGGATTCACTGTCTTACCAGGTAAGAAACCATCCTGTCTCTTCACAGTCTCTGCCGTCTGAGCAATCTGGGTTTCCAGCTTCTTGATGTGGATGTTTAGAGCCTCAATCTTGCCATTCAGATCAGTGTATAGGGCGTCCATCTTACCATTGAAGTCAACGGTCATCTTCTGCTGCCCCTCAAGAATCTGCTCAAGCATAGTCTCCACTTTGCTCTCTGGAGTCTTTGGAGGTGGCGCCTGATAGGACGAATTTCCATAAGTTCTGGTGTACCCACTGCTCTGAAACGGCTTCTGAGATCCGAAATTCGCAGGCTTGAAATCAGATTTGAATCCACCTCTATGAGAATTGTTGGTGAAGCCGCGGTTGTATGAATTCTGATACCCACTACCACCTATGTAGTTAACATCTTCAGCTTCACCTTCTTCCATGATGTTCTCAACTTCTTCAGCAAAGTGAACTGCCTTCTGCTGCTTACCCAATAGCAGATTGCAAAATCTCTATCTCCAACTCTCTCTTCTTTGCCTCCAAGAGGCTGAATAAACCTAATTATAAAGCTAATACACGCTTTGGAGTTAATTGCAAAATAAGGAAATCTTCTGTTTCTTCTTCGGGCTTGCTGAAGATTGCGCATTCCGAACTGCTTCAGCTCCGAGATGCTTCGGAAACTTCGATAAATCTAATTTAGCTCCAATTGTGCCTAATTCTTGTAAAGACTCTAAAAGACTCTAAAAATACTCAATAAAAGAATTTATATCATGGTTAAAAATGGGTAAAAACCATGATATATTAATCATCTTCAATGCCTCCATGAAAGGTAATCAAAGTTGTTGCTTCCCAACCACGGTTTTTTATCTTATCAAACTATTTTTCTCGCAATTTGTTTTTCCTACGGGAGGGAAATGGAATTCCTTGCACCAGTTGCAAATGCTGCTTGATTTTCTTTATTTCATCTATAAGCGTTTTTGCATTACCTTTTACGTGGACTACATGTTCGTTGGTTTCTGGTTCATCCGCCAACTGATCGATGGCAAGGTTACACCGATCGGTTGTTTGTTCATTCTCTAACTGCTCTCCGCCTCTCAGTTTGATAACTGTGATGTAATCTCTTCTTGCATCACCTTGGGACTTGGTGAACCCTATTCGTGAGTCCATGAATCGTATCTCTAAAACCTTAACGTGATCTACAAGATATTCGATTATCCTGTTTATGTCCGTATACATGCTAATCACCTTCTTGTTTATTTCTTTGGAGCTTTTGTTTTAATTTTCAGGAGATGCTGCATCATGATTTCTAGACCACTCCCTCGAGGATTCGCGATGTTTGTGCTCTGATGGGGTAAATTTGAGTGGTTCCCAAAACTATTAGGAATACGTTCAGCAATGTAATTGATCTCCTTGGTGCTTTTGTGGTAGAAACCATCCTCACCAGCCGTGTGTTCAACATCTTTCGAAGAAAAATTCAGCTATTCCTTCTGAAAACAAAAGGTCGAGCTTCTCCTTAAAATCTTGGTATTTGTCTGTTTTCACACTCTTATAGAAAACCTTTTTGATCCATCGTGCTCAGCGCTATGGCTACTTTTACTCGCTAACAAATTCGTAATCAGGAGATAAGCTTTACGAAAAGTGTTAGAAGCAAAATTAGCTTGTCTTGCCATGATAAGAGCCATCTGGAACTTTTCGGGGACTCCTTGGTAAAAGACATGTAGCAAAGTCTCGTGAGGGTAGCCATGATGCGAACAATCCTTCAAGTATCCCTTGAACAGATCCCACGCTTTCAAGGACGATTTGTTAACCGTATGTTGGATCGTGGAGATCTGGTTCCTCAACTAAGTAGTCCTGGATTTTGGGTAGAATTTATTGATGAATAGGTCACGGTATTGCTCCCAAGTGGTGATAGAACCTCGTTATAGAAGCCTCATCCATCTTGAAGCTTTTTCTCCCAAGGAAAACTTGAATAAGGTCAAGTATTTGTAGTCTCGAGAAACTCTATTCGCCCTTTATGTGCTACAAAGGTCTTCAAACTTCTGCACATGCTCCATCGGGTTCTCATGAGCAAGACCATTTAAGATTGGCTACTTCACCAGTTGAATCATCGAAGGCTTGATGCAATAGTATTATCTCTAAGGCAAAAGTGGATGCGGTTATACCAAAATTGAGCCTATTAGGGGCATTGAAGTCCCCTAAGGTAGCCTTAGCAGGCTTAATGACCATACACAAACTGATCGGTTGGTTATGGTAACCAATCAGTGCTCATCAGGTCTCTAAACAAAAGCTGAGAGTTTGTTACATAGGAATGCAACTTTCGACCTTAAATCCTCGTGCCAAACCAGAGAGCCAGTCGATCCGCCATGTAAGGAGAACCTGGCCTGTGAAGTGAGGAGATTTTGTTCTTAATGATGCGATCGATGGCTTGAGTGAGAGCTTGAGCAGGAGTTGTGATTCGGTCGTATCTCCTTTGATTTCTTTCTCGCCAAATGGAGTAAATAGTTGTTTGAAAAACATAGCGCATTATAAAACGAAGCGAACATGGAAGAGAAGAACATGTGAGCAAATGAAGAAATGCTTCAAAGTTTGAAGTGTAGTTTTGGTGTAGGATTCCGCCAACTAGTTTCTTCCACACTAGATCAGAGTATGCACTACAAAAAATTGAGTTATTGATAATAGTAGAAGATAACGTTTTATGCCTTTCTGCTATAGTTGACATACCCTTTAGTTTTAGATAGGGTTTTCCAAAATACAAACGCTATGTTTGGTTGTTTCAATTTTTAATTCCAGAAACGTTTTTAGGAACGTAGTATACATAACACTAGTCAATTTTGAAACGCTATGAATAGTTGGCGGCTTAATACTTAGTGACAAAACACAAATCTAATTTTTTTGAGTTTCCTTCTCACATAATTATTTTCTCACTTAACACTTAGTGAAAAAACAAGCAGCTAGTTTTTTTTCAGTTTCCCTCTCTCTTCCAAACAAGCAACTAGCCGCACATATTATTCACTTTCTCTTCCAAACTAAATGGCTCTCTCTCTCATCGCCGTCGCCGTCACCGTCACATCTACTAAAATCACCAACGGAATCTCCACTTTTGATACCGAGAAATTCCACATCCTCCACTGCACGGATTCTCGTTACATCTTCCGGTGTAACGAAATCTTTGAGAAATCAATCGCCGGTGAAGTAGCGGCAATGTATCGAAGACGATACTCGCCGAAATCGTAGTTCCAATGACGACAACAACTCCACTTATCGTTCCTTCTCCTCCTCTAACCCAGCTCGCGGTAAACAGTAAGCCCTCCTTCGTCTCTTTAAAGAATAGAAACCCCATCTCTCACCTCCTCAGTCCCTCTCTCTCCGCATCGCTTCGTTTCATTGATGAATCTGTCTTCTTATTTCGTGTTTTCTAAAAATTTCTTTAGTGAATATCTTGTTCAGGCTCTACCCGACCAGCAAACAGTAGTGCGACAGGAGTAGTAACTTTAGATATAGACACCCTACCAGAGACTCTCCGTGAGCTCAAGGGAGGGAGAATACAACTTGAGAGATGATTATAAACCAGAGAAATCACCTCAAAAGTTCTGTAATTGTACAAATGAAGATGATGAAATGATGCAGATGAAAGAGTAAAGTAGGAGAGAGGAAAGATAGAAGTTATTCTTGATTATTCTCCCCAGATGGGAATATTGTTCGTACATAAAGGATTAAAGAGAACCGGAATAAACCGGATTGACATAAAACATGATAATAACGTGAGATAGGATAAGTGGGCTGAGGGTTAATCCTGTTACAATACTCCCCTGTGAAGAGCAGACTTGTCCTCAAGGCTGAAAAGTTGGAAATTTGGCCGTTAAATCCTGGTAAAATTCCTATGTAGCTTGCTCCGGTGGGTGACCTTTCCATTGGACCAAGACTTTAGTAGCGGCAGTGTTTTTGCGCTTGACAACCTTGGTGTTTAAAATGGTCTCAGGCTCCTTAGCATTGCCAATATCCAACCAATACTGGGGCATGAGAGGTGAGGTGGATAGAGGGTTGGGGCAGAACTTTAGTTGGCTGACATGAAACACATTGTGGATAGCGGTAGCAGGAGGAAGAGCAAGTTTGTAGGCAACTGAACCCACTCTATCTGTGATAGTGAATGGACCGTAGAATCGAGGAGAAAGCTTGTGTGGGAGGTGTCGATTCTTGAGTGTGTGTTGTCTGTAGGGTTGAAGTTTCAGGTATACGGAGTCACCTCTCTGGAATTCTCTCTGAGAACGTCTTGAGTCAGCATATTGCTTCATTCTATTTTGAGCACGGAGGAGATGAAATTTTAACATAGTGATAACTTCTTCCCTTTTCTGCATATCTCTGTCAACTACCGCAGAAGAACTCTCACCAGGGAGGTAAGGGAGATGTATAGGAGGAGGTTGGCCATAGATTACCTCATAAGGTGTGCATTGAATGGCGGAGTGGTAAGTGGTGTTGTACCACCATTCTGCCAAGGGCAACCACTTGCACCATGTATGGGGTGCTTCAGCTGTCATACAACGTAAATATGTTTCCAGGGTTTTGTTGGTAACCTCCGTCTGGCCATCCGTTTGAGGGTGGTAAGCCGTGGAAAACTTGAGTTCGACCCCCTGTACACGGAACAGTTCCTTCCACACAGAGCTGAGAAAGGTGGGGTCTCGATCACTAACAACATCTTTCGGCATGCCGTGGAGTTTGAAGACATTATCCAGGAAAGCTTGAGCCACATCCACAGCAGTGTAAGGGTGGGATAAGGCAATAAAATGTGCATTTTTATTGAGCCTGTCAATAACCACCAGAATGCAGTGCTTACTAGATGAAGGAAGAAGGCCCTCTATGAAGTCCAAACTGATTGATTCCCAAATGTTGTTAGGGATAGGGAGGGGCTGGAGGAGACCAGGCTTCGCGGACATATCATACTTGTTTCTTTGGCAAACAGAACAGTTTCTGACGTAAGTCTGCACTTCCAAGCTCATTTTGACCCTGTGGAGCGTAGCATCTCTACCTGAATGGCCGCCAGTTGCCGAGTCATGTAACCATTGCAGGATCTGGAGCTTTACAGTAGGATTGTTACCAACAACAAGTTTTCCCTTTCTTCGAAGTTCATTGTTGGTGTAGGAAAAAGCAGGATGTGAAGTGCGATCAGATTGCAAATCACTGATTAACCGTTTAAGATGCGTATCAGACTGCCAAAGTAGAGAGAGAGTGTCATAAAAACCGTGGTGCACCTGAGATAGTGTGAGTTGCAATAATTGGGAACCAGAAACTCGAGAAAGAGCATCAGCAGCAATGTTATCCTTTCCTTGCTTGTAGTGAACCTCGAAGTTGTATCCCATCAATTTAGAAAGCCACATGTGTTGAAAGGGGGTTGTAACTTTCTGCTCCACCATAAATTTTAGGCTTTTCTGGTCAGTTTTGATGATGAAAGGCCTGTGTGCTAAGTAGGCATTCCAGGACTGAACTGCATGAACCACAACCATCAATTCCTTTTCATACACCGAGAGGGACTGGTGCCTGGGACCCAAAGCTCGACTGATGTAGCAAATAGGATGATTGTCTTGCATAAGTACTGCTCCTATGCTCGTGTTCGATGCATCTGTTTCGACCACGAAGGTTTTCTCGAAGTTGGGTAATGCGAGTACCGGAGTTGATGTTAAAGCTGATTTCAGGGATTGGAACGCGGAGGCTGCTTCAGGGGACCAAATGAAACCCTCTTTCTTGAGCAGATTGGTGAGAGGACGGAACAGGATGCTATAACCTCGTATAAATCTCTTATAATAATTAGCTAAGCCAAGGAAACTCTGGAGCTGCTTCTGATTCGTTGGTGTAGGCCATTGTGTGACTGCTTTGATCTTAATCGGGTCTGTGCTTACTCCCTCTTCAGAAGTGAAATGACCAAGGTACTCAATCATAGTCGCACCAAATGTGCATTTCGAAGGTTTAAGGTAAAGCTGGTGGCTTCTCAGAATTGTAAACACCTCGTGCAAGTGAAGAAGATGCGTCTCCCAATCAGAACTGTAGACTAAGATATCATCGAAGAACACCAGCAAGAATCTTCTAGCAACAGATTGGAAAACTTGGTTCATAAGGTCCTGGAAGGTGCAAGGAGCGTTAGTCAAACCAAAAGGCATGACTAGGTACTCGTAGTGTCCTGCATGAGTTTTGAAAGCTGTTTTGTAGACATCTGCAGGGTGCATCCGAATTTGATGGAAACCTGACCGTAAATCCAGTTTAGAAAAGTACTTAGCACCACCCAGCTCATCCAATAAGTCTTCAAGCAAAGGGATTATCTTTGATGGTCTGCTTGTTTAAGCCCCTGTAGTCAACACATAATCTCCAGGTACCATCCTTCTTCTTTACCAAGACAATGGGAGATGCGTATGGGCTTGTGCTATGCTGAATAATTCCTTGATCCAGCATGTCTTGTATCATTCTGTCAATAGTGTTCTTTTGTAGAGATGAGTAGCGGTAGGGACGAAGACTAACAGGATTGGAGCCTGTCTCCAATGGAATTTGATGGTCAAATCCCTCTCTAAAGGGTGGCAAAGTTGATGGCTCTTCGAACAAATCACCAAAAGACTCCAGCAGGCTTTGCAATGAAGGGTCATTAGACAGCGTAGTGTTTCTTGCAGATAGGTGAGAAAACATAGCTTCATGTTCTGAACTTGATTCTCCTGAAGGTAAAGAGATGACTTCACGAACCTGTAAGAGAGAAATCTGAGGGCTTTGCAGCATCAATTTGTTCAGGCTTCCCCCTTTTATTACCTTACAACCATCTTTGGTGGAACCCCGCAACACATACTTCACTCCTAGCAAATGGAAGTCCATTTTAAGATGGGAAAAGTCCCACCATATTGGGCCCAATGTTGTAAGCCATTGTACCCCTAGTACTAGATCACAACATTCCAAAGGGAGGGTTATAATCTCAGTCGTGAAGGAGTAACCTTGCATTCTCCAAGAGAAGGCATAACATTTGTACCTTGTCAGCATGCTGCCGTTAGCTGCTGCCACAGACATGGGTTTGATTTCTTCTAGTATGCAACCCACTTCATTGGCTACATTGAGATCGAGGAAGTTATGAGTACTTCCCGGATCAATGAGAATATGTAGCTTCTTCTTCCCATATTGACCCAGCATCCTCATGCAGTTAAATGTGGTGGAGCCATTGAGAGCATTGATGGAGATTATGGGATCTTTATCAGCGTGATCATTGAGAGCCTCTTCTGTTGAAACCACTACATCCCCCTGGGTTTCATCTTCTTCCTCTTCCTCGCAATCCAACATAAATATTTGAGAGCCTTTGTGTTTCAAATGGTGGCCTGGTGAGTAAGGCTCCTCGCAGAACATACATAGCCCTTTCGATCTCCTTGCTTGCATCTCCTCATAGGAAAACTTTCTTGGGTGCTTGTCTGTTGCAGCCTTGGGGATGAAGTTGGGTTTAGAAGAGAAGGGTTTCGTATTCTCCGGTGGTGGGAGTAACGGTGAAGATGGCTTGTTCTGGAACTGGTTATTCGTCTTATGGAATGGATTGAAGGGAACTCTACTTTGTCTCACTGGTGTATGCAACAGCGAATATTCATGTAGCTTTGCAATCTTAGCCGCCGCTGTCACCGTCTTGACCTCAAACTGTCGAGCATGAGCAGCTAGATGAGGGCTCATGTTTAAAAGAAATATGCTAAGGGCATGATTTGAGGGGATAGCTATTCTGGTTCGTAGACGTTCAAACTTGCTTAGATAAGCTTCTACCGAGTCACCTGCTTGTTTCAAACCCACTAGTTCAGCAAGTGGATCATCAACCAACTCGCTGAATTGAGATGAAATGGCCATCACGAACTCAGTCCAGGATGGGGATATCCAGTACCGTTCCCCCATGTAGTTGCGATGCCATTCGAGCGCTTCACAAATCAGATGAATAGAAGCCAGCTTCACTTTTAAATCAGTCGGCGTCCCATCAAGCTCAAAAAATTGTTCACACCGATATATCCAACCCCGGAGGTCAGTACCATCAAAGCTGGGGAAACCGACCTTAGACAGGCGCGTAGCGAGACCGTTCGGGAGCATTGACGACCTCTCTGCCGCCGGATTTTGACCAGATAAACCTCGACCTACCCCACTCGGACCACGATGATCCGGTAACTGGAACGTCCCATGAGAGTGGACTCCAACAGGAGGTGGTGAGCTTTTTCCGGTGAATCCTTTCTCCGCCCCACTCGGATCTGGTGGATCTGGTAACGGGAACACCCCTGAGGATAGGGCTCCAACGGGAGGCGACGAACTAGACTCATAATTCAGATCGACATGAGATTTTGATGACCCTTGGGAGAAATAGGTGAACAGCAACGATTCTAGCTTCTCAAATCGTGATTCCAACGAATCAGTTCTTGTTTTGCTGTTCTTCGATCCTCTTTTCTTGGATCCTCTTTTCTTGTTGCAGTCGTAGATCTTCAACTTGCTCAACCAAAGCTTGCTTCTCTTGTAATCTCGTTTCAACACCCATGATCGTTGTTTTTGGAGAAAAAACGAGCACATCTCTGATACCAATGCGACAGGAGTAGTAACTTTAGAGATAGACACCCTACCAGAGACTCTCTGTGAGCTCAAGGGAGGGAGAATACAGCTTGAGAGATGATTATAAACCAGAGAAATCACCTCAAAAGTTCTGTAAACGTACAAATGAAGATGATGAAATGATGCAGATGAAAGAGTAAAGTAGGAGAGAGGAAAGATAGAAGTTATTCTTGATTATTCTCCCCAAATGGGAATATTGTTCGTACATAAAGGATTAAAGAGAACCGGAATAAACCGGATTGACATAAAACATGATAATAACGTGAGATAGGATAAGTGGGCTGAGGGTTAATCCTGTTACAAGTAGATTATCCCATCTTCATAGGAATTTCCTCAGAAACTGTGGGAAGATCTGTTTTTACTGCTGGGACACTACTGGACAAGATAAATTTTGTTGCCTAAGAGATGGATACTAGTAAGTAAGACCGATCTCCATTTTATAGGTTAATGTGTAGAGTTGATCTTGAGTATGCATAGTTTGGAATAGCTATAGTCAGGGTTTGGATGAAAGTTTATCTTGATAAAGCTGCTTAACTAAAGGCAGCTGATAACAAGTCACTGGAAAACAATGATGCTAATGAAGAAGTATGTTTCTCATAATTAATGTGTTATCCTTTATTTTATTTTTTATTACATGGAATCTTGAGTGTTAAGATGATTCGATGAATTTCAGGAGGAGGACGAGGAAAAGCAATCAGATGATGTTGATGATGCTGAGGAGAAACAAGCTGATGATGCTGAGGAGAAACAAGCTGATGATGCTAAGGACATGCCATTACTTTGTGTGTCTCATTGTAATTCATTTTTTTGTTACATGGATTTGTGACTTGATTATGTTTAATATAACTTAATATATATTACTTTCATTGATTATTATTTTTTTATCTTTTTGTTAATTAAAATTTGAGCTCTTGGAATTCAAATTAGAAATGAAAATTTGAAAATAAAAATTGAAAATTCAATTCTAGACAGAAGTGAACTATAAAATTAATAACAAAATTGAAGTGCTATCGTATAATTTACAATGCATAGAAGAAAGTGCTATAATTAATGACGATACAATAACAATGCCAAAAAACGCTATGTAAAGTGTCAGACCTCTTATAACCGGCGATAATATAGCACTTGTAAACGTTATCATATTGTTAGATAGCGTTTTTTCGATGCTATGAAAACCCTTTTTCTTGTAGTGTTGGGCAAGTGAAGAAAAGATGATTTTTTTGTCTCTAATATGCTCACATATAATACCCTAAAAGTACTGAAGCAGTAGTTGCAATATATTAGAGGTCGAACCTCAAAGACTCAAGATATCACTCAATAGATTTCAGAATTTGAATTAAGCTAAGCAAAATCAATGTAATTGAATTAAAAATAACAAACGATTAAAACGGGTTGTAAGATCAATCGAGGAAAACGTTAAACATAAGAAAATTCGCCGGTAATCAGAATTGCAGATCAAACAGATTGTGAGGAATATATTAAGCACCGTTCTTGAACTTGAAACACGAATATAAAACCAACCAACTTTCGCTGCGAAGATTATCTATGTCCAAACCTAGAATTCTAATTTTTTTTGCAAATTCTATGAATTCAAACAAGCATTAATGATCAGGTTCAATGGTTCACAAAATCCTAAACCAAATTTCTTTGCGAATAGATCTTTTGCTCACCCAACACTAGTTCATGAAATCAATCACACTTTCGTGCCAATTAATCAACCTAATATCAGATTTTAGGTCGCGAAGCTAGAATAAGCAATAATCACAAGTCTAGATGAAGAACTCTATGGATTTTCTCTAACAATTCAATTTAACCTAACAATTCATCAAACACCTTTGAATAACCCTAAACTTAACAAGGAATCTACTCAGACATGGTGAATAAATCAAACATCAAGAATAAAATAGATTGCATTAAAGAAAATAGAGTAAAGAGTACAAAGAGGGTTCCAAATCTTCTCCCAAAACTCTGCTACAATATCTCTATCTCCCGATATGAGTTCTCTCAAAAAGTGACTGAAAAACCTAATTATATCGTAAAACACGTTTTGAGCTTAATTGTAAATAATAAAGTCTTTTGGGCTAAAGAGCAGATTCTTCAAACTCGTAGAAAATCGCGTTCTCTTCCTTGGATGTCGGTATCGACAGATACCATAAGTGGTATTGATCGATAGAGAAGCAATGGGTCACGTTCCTTCCAAGTCTCAGTATCAATCGACACTAGGTGGTGTCGGTCGATACACAAGCTTCATATCGGCTCCCGAACTGCTTGATCCATGTTCAGCTCCAAAATGCTCCAGAAAGTTTCAATAAGTTCAATTCAGCTCCAAATGTACCTAAATCATGAAAAGATTCTAAAAGACTCCAAAAACACTATAAAAACTCAATAAAAAGGACTTATATTATGGTTAAAAGCGGGTAAAATCCATGATATATCAACGCCCCCAGACTTAGCCTTTGCTTGCCCTCAAGCAAACAGAAAACCAAACCAAAGGACGAGGTTTGAAAACACGGAGACTCACCTGTTCTTGAAACACTGTAGTGACCTTCTTCCTAATGTCTTCTCATTACTTCACCAGTTCCAAATCTAACCACCACGTACTTCTCCGTAGACATTCACAATTCCCTAGACTTCACACATTATTTCACAACATTATCCATAAAAACTATCAATGCCAGTTTCATCTATGCAATCAATGTTCAAGAACCTTCTAGACTCTTTCCCATACAATATCATGACAAAAGAATCACCTAAAATTCGATCTCTTCTTTGGTATTTAGTTCCTCTCTCCCAGACTTATTTCATTTCATGCTCTTTTCTTTTTTTTATGTGCACATACACATCGAGGTTCGATACGCGAGTATTGGTGGTGTTTGCCACCAAATCCCTGGTTCTTCCCCTTTATATGTATCAAAGGTGTAGGCGAATAGTGGTATCACAGGAAATTTTCCTAACCTCGCTTCCAACCTCTGTGTGATCATTCCTTCTAAGCAGAATAATGGGATCACTGGAAATTTTTCTAACCCTCCACTTAGAAGAAAATCATTTCATCTTCTCGTGCTTAATTCTTGGACGTAGAGTGAGGAAGAGGTATACCATTACTTTAAAACAGATGGGTTCCTTTGTCAGATATGAATGAGGAATCAACCTCTATGAACACTAACCACATCGATGAAGTGCAAAAATTTTGGCTCAGGTTTCGATGGACCTCTGCTGGAAACCTAAGTGTCCCCTAGTTAACTGGTTAGTCTTTGAATTTTTCATTAGTCCGATCTGAAATACTGGTTCTGTTACAATGGATACTCAGAAACAAAGTTAAGACTGTGGATACAGAAGCAAGATCATAATCTCCTACAAAATTTGACTCAACAAAGCAATTTGACACAAAAGAAACAGACTCTAAGAAAAACAAACACCATGTCAGCAACTACCTCCCCCATACTTAAACAACACTGTCCCCAGTGTTATCTAGCCTAGATATGGCAAAAGAATTCAAAAGAACTAAGTTGTTGATGAAGCGCAGAGAAGTTACTTGTGTGTGATGGTTAGTATCGACTGATACTGCCTGGTGTCGGTCGATACCGGGTGTCTGTCGAGACATGTACTTCTTTTTCTTCTGGGTGGCGAGTATTGACCGATACCATAAGTGGTATCGATAGACACTTGTGGCAAGCTATTGTTCCTTCTCTGAACCTGGTTCACATGAAGACACAAGACATAAAACCGAAAATAAAAATGAAAGCGAGGACTTATATACAGGCTCACCAGTGGGTTGCCTCCCACCAAGCGCTTGTTTAATGTCGTTAGCTTGACATGGCAATTGTTCAGGCGTTGGGTGGTTCAGCTAGATGCATTATGTGATCTTTTGGGATTGCGGCTTTCGCCCAGTATTGTTTCACCCACTATCCATTGACAGTGAATTCCTTGCCTTCAGCATTTATCAGCATGATTGCACCGTGTGGGCGGACTTCCCTGATTGTGAAGGGACCTGACCTACGAGAACACAATTTTCCAGGAAACAATTGTAATCGAGAGTTATACAGAAGTACTTGGTCATTGGGTTCAAAGTGGCGAGAGAGAATCTTCTTGTCGTGATATGCCTTAGTCCTGTCCTTGTACAGCTTCGAGCTTTCATAGTCGAGGTGTCTAATCTCATCCATCTCTTTCAGTTAAGCTAATCGCCTCTGTGCAGCAGACTTGATGTCAAAGTTCATCAACTTGGTAGCCCATGCTGCCTTGTGCTCGATCTCAACCAGAAGGTGACACACTTTCCCTTATAGTAAGTAAAACGGTGTAGTGCCAAGTGGAGTCTTGAAAGCGGTCATAGAGGCCCAAAGTGCATCGTCTAACTTTGCAGCCCAATCTTTCCGTGTGGTGCCAACTGTTTTCTCTATAATCTCTTTGATTTGTCTGTTGGAGACCTCAACTTGCCCGCTAGTCTAAGGGTGATAAGGAGTAGCCACGCGATGATGCACACCATATTTCTGCAGCAATATTTTGAAAACCTTGTTAATAAATTGAGTGCCACCATTACTTATAACGATCCGAGGTACTCCAAATCGAGGGAAAATAATGGTCTTGAACAACTTCAGGACCACTGAAGAATCATTGGTCAGACTAGCAAATTACTTCTACCCACTTGGAGACGTAGTCCACAGCAACCAAGATGTGTTTATTCTGCCGTACGGAGGAAAAAGACCCATAAAATTGATGCCCCAACAGTCAAAAACTTCAACCTCGAGGATGAAGTTTTGTGGCATCTCATGTCGCTTATTGATCTTCCCTCTCCTTTGGCAGACATTGCATTGCGAGATAAAGGCGTAAGTGTTCTTGAACATTGTAGGCCACCAAAAGCCTGCTTGAAGAACCTTGGAAACTGTCTTGAAAGTAGCGAAGTGGCCAGCATATTCAGACCCATGACAGTGATGCAGCACTTCTGGTAACTCAGACTCTGCGATACATCTTCTACACATCCCATCAGAACAGTGCTTGTACAAGAAAGGTTCATCCCAGAAGAATCTCCTTACGTCGCGCATAAATTTTTTCCTATCATACTTTTTGAGATGCTTTGGTTCGTCCTTTGCAGCAAGGTAATTGGCTATGTCAGCATACCATGGGCGAGCAGGAGTAGTCACAGCAGCTAGAAACTCCTCCGCATAAGAGTCACTTGTAGGCGAAACAGCTTCTGCAGGTGGTGGGTATCGACCGATACTGGGTGGGTATTGATCGATACTGGGCGGGTGTCGATCGATACTGAGTAGGTGTCGATCGATACCGAGGCTCTGAACTCGGGGGAGTTTCAGATTCCTGGTAGACATGCTGGGAATCTCAGTCTCGATGAAGTAAATCTTCTCTCCATGTAGGGAATTATTAATAGGCACGGTTTCATCGATCCGCATCCTCGAGAGATGGTCTGCAACTCCATTCTCAACACTCTTTTTGTCTTTAACTTCAATGTCAAAACCTTGGAGCAAAATAACCCAATGACATAGGCGAGGCTTGAGATCCTTGTTCTGCAGCAGATACTTGAGAGCAGCATGATCAGTGTGAACGATCACCTTGCTCCCAATCATATAAGAGCAAAATTTCTCAAAAGAGAAAACGAATGCGAGTAACTCCTTCTCTGTAGTGTTGTAGTTCCTCTGAGCATCATCCAACTTTTTGCTGGCATAGTAAATAACATGGAGTTTCTTGTCCTTCCACTGACCTAGAACTGATCCAACTTCAAAGTCGCTCGCATCGCACATAACTTCAAAAGGGAGGTTCCAATCTGGCGGTTGAACAACAGGAGCACTAACCAATGCCTTCTTAATCTGCTCGAATGCGACAAGACACTCGGGTGTGAAATCGAAAGTGATATCCTTACATAGAAGGGCAGTTAGTGGGCTGGCTAGCTTGGAGAAGTCTTTGATGAATCGTCGATAAAACCCGGTATGACCAAGGAAGCTTCGAATATCCTACACAGATTATGGCGGTTGAAAGCTCGTCATAACTTGAATCTTAGCTTTGTCAACTTTGATCCCAGCCTTAGAAACCTTGTGTCCCAGAACAATGCCCTTTTGAACCATAAAATGAGACTTCTCCCAGTTAAGGACCAGATGCTTCTCCTCACACCTCTGTAGTACTTTGCACAAGTTATCTAGACAGCCTTTGAATGAAGATCCGTAAACTAAAAAATCATCCATGAACACCTCCACAAATTCCTCAATCATGTCTGAGAAGATTGACATCATACACCTCTGGAAAATGGCTGGAGCGTTACATAATCCAAATGGCATTCTTTTGTAAGCGAATGTGCCATAAGGACATGTAAATGTTGTCTTCTCTTCATCATCCGGATGTATCGGGATCTAGAAGAAACTTGAGTACCCATCGAGAAAGCAGTAGTATGGGTGACTTGCTAGCCTCTCTAATATTTGATCGATGAATGGCAGTGTGATGAGGACATCGAGACTAATGAAGGGAATCCATTACAAGACTTTGAAGACATTCCTGTTGCTGACGACATAACAACAATGAGAGAGCCACCAAGAACAAGATCAGGAACTAGAAGACTTAGAGGATTATTCAACAAGACAGTTCAAAGCTTTCTAGCCCAAGAAGAGCTGAAATCGCCCAAGCCTCAAGCAGCCCATGGAGAGCCCACTGAAGACTTGAAGATGCTCTTCTCAATTCAGCCCATCTAAGCCATCTAGAGTTCAGCCCATTTAAGTCATCTAAAACATCAAATTCGACTAGCCTATCTAAGCCTCCTAAATTCGACCAGGTATTATGTCATTTCGATTATATTGTGTTTGTTCATTTTGCAGGTCCATTAGAAGCTTAGGTTATTTTTATTTCTTATTTCTTAGTTTGTATTATGCGTTATTTACATTATGTCATTTATTTCATTTTGTTTTAGGACTTTAAATTAGAATATGTATTAGGTTTTTCACCCAAGAAGGCAACAGCTGCACGAGCCCCTTTATAAGGTTCCTTAGCAGCAGTGTATCTTTTACCTTTGATCAATAACATAACGCCGTTCTTCAAATCTTTGAGAAAGAGTCATGAGTTCTAAGTCGATTAGCTTTCCTTGTGAGTGATATCAAGACGACCTAGTTGATTTTTCTTATCACAAGTTCACCATCTTTTGTGTGGCGACTTCAATCCATTCATCCCATTCGATCCATTCATCCCATTCAATCCGTTCATCCCTCTCACTCACTAGATCCGTTCGTTGCATTCAATCAATCCATTCATCCTTTCACGTTCGCTTGATCCATTCCTATCATCCACTCCATTCGTTCGATCTAATTCCATCATCCGTTCACTCAATCTAGTTCCATCATCCGTTCACCTCGTCCGCATTCATCTGTCCATCCATCGCATTTATTCATCCATTCACCACATCCACGTTTCTTGCTGTCCAAGAAGGGTAGTGACTTGAGTCCAACCTCCTTCGACACTCCTTCCCATCTTGCATCATCTGGTATCAGAGCTTTAAAACGCTCCTATATCATGCTTGTTACTCGACCTCTTGTTCGCTTGATCATTCGTTGTTCTTGTTTCTTTATTCGTTTGTTTTCTTTGCTTGATCTGTTTTGATTGCTTAGTCGTTCTCTTTTGTTCTGTTCGTTTGTCTTTTCTTTTGTTCAATAGGTTTAGACCTCTTGTTCTCTTGTTTATCTCTTGTTCGTTTGTTTATTTGCTTAGTCTTATCTTGTTCGTTTGTTCTTGTGTATCGTTGCTAGTTGATCTCTTGTTGTTTAGGATTAGGTCTCTTGTTCGGATTTGTTTAAGTTAGATTTTCTTCGAGTTTGTTTAGGATTCTTAGTTTCGATTCTTGTTAGGTTTAGTTAGTTCCGATTTTTGTGCTAGGATAAGTTAGTTTTTGAATTTTGTTTGGTTTAGTTCGATTTGTTTGGTTTAGTTTAAGTAAGTTTGGTTTAGTTAAATTTGTTTGGTTTAGTTTGATTTAGTTGGTTTAGTTTTAATTGTCGTTTGGTTTAGTGTCTTCAGAATTCGATTAGTGCTTAATTTTCTGTCATCATAGGTTTAGTTGTACTGTTTAGATTTATATTTCTTAGCTTACATCTTTTGTTCCCTAGTCCCTTGATCGCTTGTTCAAGAGTGTGCAGGAACAGGATAACAATGGCAGGATTAGACACCGACCCCAACGCTGCACTACTAGAAGTTCTTCAGAATATGAAGAATGATCTGGCAGCTCAGATTGGACGAATCGAACAAAGAGTTGGACGTTTAGAGCTTCCAAGAGAGGAAGAGCAAGCTGACGATGAGGAGAGTGACCACATTGTGGACGCCAGAGCAAGGAGAAGGAATCAGCATGCCAACCACAATCGCCCAGAAAGAGAGGTAAACCGAGGTGTTAAAGATTTGAAACTAACCGTTCCCACTTTTGCAGGTAGGGTTAATCCACAAGCTTACCTGGACTGGGAGAGGCGTATGGAGTACATCTTCGACTACTATGAGTACAATGACTAGAAGAAGATAGCTCTTGCTTCAGCTCTACTTATCGACCACGCCCTATCCTGGTGGGATAGAGAAACCTAGGATCGCCGGAGAAACAACTTCGAACAGATCACCACATGGACAGCCATGAAGTTCAACTTCAGAAGGCGCTTTGTTCCACCCTACTACCACAAAGAGATGCAGCGACAGTTCATATAACTTTCACAGAAGACTAGGAGTGTGGAGGAATATTTCGAAGAGTTTGAACAACTCAGAAACAGAATGGCGTTAGATGAGAGTGAGAAGTTCTCATGGGCCATTTCATTGATGGGCTCAATGATCGCATAGCCAGAAAGGTAGAACGTCAACCTTGTCATGATTTGAATGAAATGTTACATGTAGCTGTGCAGGCAGAACAGGGAATCAAGAAGAAGACTGCAGCAACCAGCCGCTCTACACCTAACCAATGAACTCCACCTTCTACAAGAAATCACTGGAATGCACCCCAGCCCAGTAGTAATGACAAAGGAAAGGCTAGTGCAACAAATGCACAGGAGAGGAAACCAGCCTATGAGGGGCCCAGAAACAACCGTCAGGAACCAGGTAAATCTTCTACTTATAATCCCAGAGCTAGAGACATAACATGTTTTAAGTGTCAGGGAAAAGGACACTATGCAAGGGAATGCCCCAACCAGCGAGTTATGATCCTTACACAAGAGGGAGGGTATGAATCCCAAGATGAGGAGGACACCTTGGAAGTTGCTGATTCAGAGGAGGAGATAGCTTACCCAGAGACAAGCGACATGCTAGTTGTCTGCAGGGCTCTAAGTGCTATGAGTGATCCTGACACCCTCTATAGATAGAATTTTTTCTTTACTCGTTTTTCAGTCCATAACAAGGTATGTAGTCTTATTATAGATGGAGGTTCTTGTACTAACGCTGCAAGTCGAGTTCTTGTTGATAAGCTAGGACTGAAGACAAATCCCCACCCAAGGCCATACCGACTAAGGTGGTTAGATTCCAACACTAAAATCAGAATTCAGGAACAAGTTAAAGTACCTTTCAAAATAGGTAAGTATGAGGATGAGGTTATGTGCGATGTAGTACCCATGCAAGTAGGACACCTTCTACTCGGCCGCCCATGGCAGTTTGACAGAGAAGTCTTGCACAATGGTCGCACCAACACCCACTCCCTCACTTTTCAGAAACGCAATTTTCATCTTGCTCCATTGTCTCCTCAAGAGATACATGAGATGCAGACTAAATTCGCTGCTGAGGCTAAGGTAAGTAAAACTAATCTTTATATTACACCCAACACTATTCATAAAGCTTTAGGTCATAAAGAAACAGTGCTACTAATGGGGTTTAGAGATGTTTGTCTTACAGGAGCACATGAAATAATACTTCCCCAAGAAATTAGTTCCATACTTGACAGGTTCAAGGATGTATTTCCTGAAGAGATACTAGCTGGATTACCACTCATAAGAAGGATCGAGCATCAGATTGACCTCATTCCAGGCGCAGCATTGCCCAATAGACCATCCTACAGGATGAATCCAACGGAGGGTAAGGAATTGGAGAGACAGGTTCAGGACTTGATGGAGAAAGGTTATTTAAGAGATAGCCTTAGTCCCTGTGCCGTCCCAGTTCTGCTAGTACCAAAGAAGGATGGGACTTGGAGGATGTGTGTAGACTGCTGTGCTATCAACAACATCACCATCAAATACCGCCATCCCATTCCCAGGTTAGATGACATGCATGATGAATTATCTGGCTCTAATGTGTTCTCTAAAATTGATCTCAGGAGCGGATACCATCAAGTTAGAATGAAAGAGGGAGACGAATGGAAGACTGCCTTCAAGACCAAGCAAGGTCTGTACGAGTGGATGGTTATGCCATTTGGTCTCACCAACGCCCCCAGCACATTCATGAGGTTAATGAACCATGTATTAAGGGCGTATATCAGTAAGTTTGTAGTAGTATTTTTTGATGATATACTTATTTACAGCAAATCATTTGATGATCATTTACTTCATCTTTAGTTAGTTTTGGATACATTTCGAAAGGAAGGCCTTTATGGGAACCTTAAGTAGTGTTCCTTCTGCACTAATGAAGTAGTTTTCTTAGGTTTTGTTGTAAGTTCTCAGGGATTACAGGTGGATCAAGAGAAGATCAAAGCCATACAAGTCTGGCCTACACCAACCAGCATAGGGCACGCGAGGAGTTTCCATGGACTAGCACGCTTCTATAAGCGATTTGTTAAAGACTTTAGTACAGTAGCTGCTCCTCTCACAGCCGTGATCAAGAAGGACATGCCTTCAAATGGGGACCAGCCCAGGAAGAAGCATTCAACAGCCTTAAGAATCGTTTAACTAATGCACCTGTTTTAGTTTTGCCTAACTTTGACAAAACTTTTGAGGTTGAATGTGATGCTTCAGGACTAGGTATTGGAGCTGTACTCACTCAAGGAGGACGTCTAGTAGCTTACTTTAGTGAGAAACTAAGTGGAGCTAGCTTGAATTACCCAACTTATGACAAGGAGCTCTATGCATTGGTCAGATCATTAGAGACGTGGCAGCATTATCTCTTATCAAAGGAATTTGTCATCCATACTGATCATGAGACGTTAAAGCACCTAAGAGGTCAGACTACACTCAAAAGACGTCATGCCAAATGGATGGAGTATGTGGGATCGTTTCCATATATCATAAACTACAAGAAGGGCAAAGAGAACGTTGTAGCAGATGCACTATCTAGGAGACATCTACTGATCTCGACATTGGAGGCTAAAGTTTTAGGATTCAAACATCTGAAAGCAGCTTATAAGGATGATCTAGACTTCAGCTCCATCTATCAAAACTGCACCTAATCCCCCACAGGTTCTTACTACATACATAATGATTATCTGTTTAGAGAGAAACGTTTGTGCATTCCTCATTGATCTATGTGATACTTGCTGATCAAGGAATCACATGGAGGTGGACTTATTGGACATTTCGGAGTAGACAAGACTCTAAGTGTTCTGGTGGAGCATTTTTTCTGGCCCCACCTTAAGAAGGATGTGGAACGATTCTGTTCCAAATGTGTAACATGTCTGAAAGCCAAATCCAGGTCACATCCACATGGTTTATATATGCCACTTCCTATTCCTACTATGCCTTCGGTAGATATAAGTATGGATTTCGTTTTAGGCTTACCCAAAATCCAAGGAAAAGATTCTATATTTGTTGTAGTGGACAGGTTTTCAAAGATGGCGCACTTCATTCCCTGTGCTAAGACAAATGATGCCACACAAACAGCAAGCCTCTTCTTCAGAGAAGTAGTTCGACTGCTTAGAATTCCAAGAACAATAGTTTCAGACCGTGACACAAAGTTTTTAAGCCATTTCTGGAGAGTTCTATGGAGGAAGTTAGGCACCAAGCTACTCTTTTCAACAACATGCCATCCACAAACTGATGGACACACTGAGGTAGTAAACAGAACACTCTCTACTCTACTGAGAGCCACGGTTGGTAAGAAATTTCAGAACTGGTTAGATTGTATTCCTTATGTTGAATTTGCTTATAATCACGCTAACCACTCTGCAACTAAGCTGTCCCCTTTTGAGATTGTCTATGGCTTTAAACCAGATACACCTTTAGATATTGGTCCATTGCCGCCATTAGATGTTACTAACCAGGATGGAGAGGTCAAGGCAGAAGTTATCAAGAAGCTGCACCAAAGAGTGAAGGAAAACATTGAGCAGAGAACCGCCAAGTACAAGGAGTCCGCAGACAAAGGACGAAAGGAGCTTATCTTCAATCCAGGCGATTGGGTTTGGGTTCACATGTGAGCAGAGAGGTTCCCAAAACAGAGAAAGGCTAAGTTAGCACCAAGAGGAGCTAGAAGAGGGAGGGAATGATGAGGACATCGAGACTAATGAAAGGAATCCATTACAAGATTTTGAAGACATTCCTGTTGCTGACGACATAACAACAATGAGAGAGCCACCAAGAACAAAATCAGGAACTAGAAGACTTAGAGGATTATTCAACAAGACAGTTCAAGACTTTCTAGCCCAAGAAGAGCTGAAATCGCCCAAGCCTCAAGCAGCCCAAGGAGAGCCCACAAAAGACTTGAAGATGCTCTTCTCAATTCAGCCCATCTAAGCCATCTAGAGTTCAGCCCATCTAAGTCATCTAGAACATCAAATTCAACCAGCCCATCTAAGCCTCCTAAATTCGGCCAGATATTATGTCATTTTGATTACATTGTGTTTGTTCATTTTCGTGTCCATTAGAAGCTTACATTATTTTTATTTCATATTTCTTAGTTTGTATTGGGCGTTATTTACATTATGTCATTTATTTCATTATGTTTTAGGACTTTAGATTAGAATATGTATTAGGTTTTTTGCCCAAGAAGGTAACAGCTGCACGAGCCCCTTTATAAGGTTCCTTAGCAGCAGTGTATCTTGTACCTTTGATCAATAACATAAGACCGTTCTTCAAATGTCTGAGAAAGAGTCTTGAGTTCTAAGTCGATTAGCTTTCCTTGTGAGTGATATCAAGGCGACCTAGTTGATTTGTCTTATCACAAGTTCACCATCACTTGTGTGGTGAGTTCAATCCATTCATCCCATTCGATCCATTCATCCCATTCGATATGTTCATCCCTCTCACTCACTAGATCCGTTCGTTGCATTCAATCAATCCATTCATCCTTCCACGTTCGGTTAATCCATTCCTATCATCCACTCCGTTTGTTCGATCTAATTTCATCATCCATTCGCTCAATCTAGTTCCATCATCCGTTCATCTCGTCCGCATTCATCCGTCCATCCATCGCATTCATTCATCCATTCACTACTTCCACGTTTCTTGCTGTCCAAGAAGGGTAGTGACTTGAGTCCAACCTCCTTCGACACTCCTTCCCATCTTGCATCACAGTGGGAAGTGGTCTTTCCATGTAGCAGCATTCAACTTCCTGAAGTCAATACACATCCGGTGTCCAGTGATCGTCCTTGTTGGAATCAGCTCGTCCTTCTCGTTTTTCTCCATAGTGATTCCTCCTTTCTTAGGTACCACATGAAGTGGACTAACCCAAGAACTGTCTGAGATGGCGTAGATGATTCCTGCTTCCAGAAGTTTCATAATTTCCTTTTAGACCACGTCTTTCAGATTCGGGTTAAGCCTCCTCTGATGTTCGATCGAAGCTTTTGACTCGTCCTCCATATGAATATGATGTATGCACAGGTCCGGTGATATACCTGAAATGTCATCAAGAGAATAGCCAATAGCTTTGCGATACTTGCGCAGCTTGCTCAGCAGTAAGGCAACCTGTGCGTTGTTCAAAGAAGAATTGACAATTACAGGATATGTGGAATTAGGACCAAGAATGACATACCATAGATTGGCTGGGAGTGGTTTAAGTTCGATCTGAGGAGCTCTCTCCTCACTCTAGTCACCAAATGAATCGGGTTGTGTAGATGTGACGACCAATTATGGTGGAGGCGAATGGTGTCGATCGATACTCTCAGTGGTGTCGATCGATGCTCCTTGTTAGTTGTCAAGCATCTTGGCGTATCCAGCAACATCGTCACTTGAGTATACCTCTGAGTCAGCTTAACAGACCATTGCTCTCTCTAGTGGGTTTTCAGGATGTAACTTCATGAAGTACTCGTCAGATATGTTGCTGAAAGTGTCTATGAAGAATGTTTGCCCATCAATGGTCGGTTTTTTCATCATCTTCTCCATGTTGAAAGTCATGATCAAATCACCGATCTTAAGATATATCCTCCCATTTTTACAATCGATTAGAGCTCTGGCTGTTGCTAGAAAGGGTCTTCCAAGGATGAGTGGATCCTTTGGCTCTGCGTCGTACTCCTGGACAATGAAATCAGTTGGGACTAAGCAGTCTTTGATCGTTATCGAATCATCCTCGAGTAATCCCTCGGGAAATCGAACTGAGCGATCAGCTAGAATCGGAGAGATTCCCATTCGCTTAGCCACGGAGTATGGCATAAGGTTAACACTGGAGCCAAGATGGCAGAGAGACCGCTCGAATCTTTCTATAAAAATTGTACAAACCAACACAAAACTTCCTGGGTCTAGGAGCTTCTCTGGAATCTTGTTGAGCAGGATCGCACTGCACTCATGAGTTATTCTCATCACTTCCTCCTTAAGGTTCACATTTCTTGATATCATCTGCTTGATTTATCTTTTGAAATCTTGTGAAGTCATTATAGCATCGACAAAAGGAAGCTCAACAATCAACTTCTCTATCATTGCCCTACGTTTGGCTTCTTCCACTTCCTTCTTAGTCTTGGTTGGAGGTCGAGGGAAAGGTATCTTGGGCACGTATATTCTTCCTGTACTTACCGCGGTTTGTTTTTTCACGACTTCTGGGATAGTGTCGATCGATGCAGGTGGCTTTGAAATGTCCTCGGCAGATCCTTGGACAAGTATCGATTGATGTTGTATAGTATCGGTCGATACTGGATGGGTATCGGTCGATACTAGTGTGATTTCAGGAGTGCCATCGTTGTCATCTATAGCAAGATCGACGAAATTCTTTGCAGTTTAGGTCTTTTTCACTCCTGGACTGACTTCTTTTCCATTCCTCAATGTGATAGCATGAACATGTTCCCTCGGATTCACTGTTTTCCCTAGACGAAAACCATATTGTCTCTTAACTGCTTCCGCAGTCTAAGCGACTTGAGTTTCCAGTTTCTTCTGATGAATGTTAAGGGCTTCAATCTTTCCATTCAGATCGGTGTACAAGGCGTCCATCTTCCCGTTTAAATCAACAGTCATCTTATGTTGTCCCTCAAGAATCTGTTTAAGCATGGATTCAACCTTGCTCTCCTGAGTCTTGGGTGGCGGAGTTTGGTAAGATGAACTCCCGTAAGTGCGAGTGTATCCGCTGTTCTACACCGGTTTCTGGGCAAAGGAGTTTGCTCTGAAACCTGAGGGCTTGAAATCAGATTTAAATCCTCCTTGCTGAGAATTGTTGGTGAAACCTCGATTGTTGTTGATACGGTTGGGTGGCGGAGTTTGGTAAGATTTGATACGGTTGATTCTGAAAACCATTACCACCAATGTAGTTAATGTCCTCTGCTTCACCCTCATCTATATTCTTGACCTCTTCAGCAAAGTGTACAGCCTTCTGCTGCTTGCCTATCAACAAGTTGTGCACTGAATCCAGCTTTGCGTGCACCTCAACAATCTGCGATCCATCAATGTTCCCATTCTGCTTCTTCCGCTCGTAATCTGCATTCTTGGTACTGTTGCTAGATTCCAAGTTCTCAATCAGCACATAAGCATCTTTGGGATATCTCGTGTTGATATTACCATTGCTCGCAGCATCCAGAGCAACCTGATATCTCCAATCGATCCCTCAGAAGAAAATACCCAGCAACTGAACCTGTGTGAACCCGTGATGCGGACAATCTCTCTGATAAGATCTGAATCTCACCCAAGCAGCCTTCAACGCCTATGTTGCTCCCTGAGAGAATTGGGAAATCTTGTTCCTCAACTCCTTAGATCTCGCATTGTCGTAGAAGTTGTTTAGGAACGCATTCTTCGCCTCTTCCCAGGTGCTCAAAGATCCGGGAGGCGACTGCTTCAGCCAGTAAGCTGCATCCCCACCAAGAGAGAATGGGAAAAGCTTACTGAAAAGGAACTCATTGGGCACTCCATTGTACTTGATACTAGTGACCAAATCCTCGAACCTCTCGATGTGATCCATGGGATGCTCGTGTGAAAGACCGTGAAAAGGGTGCTCACCCACAAGAGTGTAGTATGCAGGCTTCAGCTCAAAGTCATTCCTCTGAAAGGTGGGAATACGAATTGCAAACTGATTGGCATAGAACTGATCGGGTCTGTTGTACTCTACAAGCGTCCTGACGCGATTAACCAGAGCATTCCCAACGTTCCCGCGCACAGCAGGCGGGATATCTTTGTTGGCTACTAGTGCAGGGATAACGATGTTCCCCTCTGCATCTAGCCGCTGTCCTTGCTCAATGCACAAGTGACCTTCCTGATCTCTCAAAACCCCAGCCTCATCGCGAGCGAGCACAATTGGATTGTTCATCTCTGCTTTTTTCTTTTGCTTCCTGTTTGCGCGCTCTAATTCAGGTAGTTTCTTGATGGATAGACTAGTCAACTCCTTGTTCTTGCTTCTTCTGGTTTCTCGATTAGGCATACACCTGAAACACAAAAGTTAAAGCACGTAAGTAACAAAATTTAAAAAAGAATTTGACAAGTACCGACCGATACCAGATAGGTGTCGATCGATGCTCGATGAACTTAGTCGAAATTCTAAACTAAAATCTAACGGCAAAATTAGAGTCCCCGGCAACGGCGCCAAAATTTGATATGCTCAAATATAATACCCTAAAAGTACTAAAGCAGTAGTTGCAGTATATTAGTGGTCGAACCACAAAGACTCAAGATATCACTCAATAGATTTCAGAATTTGAATTAAGCTAAGCAAAATTAATGTAATTGAATTAAAAATAGCAAACGATTAAAACAGGTTGTAAGATCAATAGAGGAAAACGCTAAGCCTAGGAAAATTCGCCGGTAAATATGAATTACAGATCAAACAGATTGTTAGGAATATAATAAGCACCGTTTTTGAACTTGAAACACGAATATAAAACCAACCAACTTTCGTTGCGAAGATTATCTATATCTAAACCTAAAATTCCATATTTTTTTGCAAATCCTATAAATTCAAACAAGCATTAATGATCAGGTTCGATTGTTCACAAAATCCTAAACCAAATTTCTTTGCGAATAGATCAATTGCTCACCCAACACTAGTTCAAGAAATCAATCACACTTTTGTGCCAATTAATCAACCTAATATATAATTCTAGGTCGCGAAGCTAGAATAAGCAATAATCACAAGTCTAGATGAAGAAATCTATGGATTTTCCCTAACAGTTCATCAAACACCTTTGAATAACCCTAAACTTAACAAGGAATCTACTCAGACATGGTGAATGAAGCAAAACATCATGAATAAAATAGATTGCATTAAAGAAAATAGAGTAAAGAGTACAAAGAGGGTTCCAAATCTTCTCCCAAAACTCTGCTCCAATATCTCTATCTCCCGGTATGAGTTCTCTAAAAAGTGACTGAAAAACCTAATTATATCCTAAAACACGTTTTGGGCTTAATTGTAAATAATAAAGAGTCTTATGGGCCACAGAGCAGATTCTTCAAACTTGTAGAAAATCGCATTCTCTACCTGGATGTCGGTATCGAGTGATACCATATGTGGTATCAGTCGATAGAGAAGCAGTGGGTCACGTTCCTTCCAAGTGTCAGTAACGATCGACACTAGGTGGTGTCGGTCGATACACAAGCTTCATATCGGCTCCCAAACTGCTTGATCCATGTTCAGCTCCAAAATGCTCCAGAAAGTTTAAATAAGTCCAATTCAGCTCCAAACGTACCTAAATCCTGAAAAGACTCTAAAAGACTCCAAAAACACTAGAAAGACTCAATAAAAAGGACTTATATCATGGTTAGAAGCGTGTAACCATGATATATCAGTCTCCATGGTGGAGGAACAGAGCACACAACCTGCATTAATGCCCACAGCCCATGAGAGCATTTGATCACATGTGGATAAGCAGTTTAACGTGGCTATCCAAGCAATTAAAGAGTATTTAGGGGTGGCGTTGGAGAACCAGATCCCCTTATCCCAAATCTTTGTTGGCTCCACTCTTCGAGCTGAGTCCCATGTATCTTTTGATATAAACTTTGATTCAAATTTCCCCTCCTTCGACTTCCAGAGTGATGTAAGAACCACACTTATCCACACGATGACCAACGCAGATCCACAAGGCATCCACATACTGAACACGGCCGTGAGAAGCATCCTTCAGAACATGCGACCAGACGAAGACTTTTCCCGTGCCATCTTCAAGATTCCTCGACAAAATGACTATTTTAAGACGATCCATCGAGTTACTTATGAAGACGAACGAGCCAAAACAGCAGACGACAAGGAGCACCAACCCGCAAATGCTAAAATAGACCAGAAGCTGAGCAACGACGAAACCAACCGTTCTTTCGAGATATCCTTGAGAATTCACCGTCCAACACCCCAAGATATGAGGTTCCACCAAGCAAAACTTTACCACCAACGACCCGATTTCAGAGATGTTCGACAAACGCTTGAGACGAACCATCTCGGCCACCAGCACCCTCGAAGACAAACTAAAGATCCACCTGCCATTTTTCGTATTTCATTTCGAGACTACACGATGTTTTGAAGTGTCCAAAACAGCAGCACAACTCGTATTCCATGTGGAGAAGACGAAGAGAAAACTTTCCTTTTTCGACGATCTTTCTAGAAGCGCGTCTCCAACTTTTGATCCAGGCCCTCCATCTCGAACGAGCAATCCCGGACGTCCATTCCCTGAAGATCTTTGAGATTCTTCCACCACAATCATCGAAGAATCAACGCCCAACGGCTAGAAATCTTCGAACGCTCCTTTCCTTACTTCGAATGCTTTGTTTTCTTTTCTTGTGATTTCTGACCGTGGGAGGTCCTTTTGTTTCGAGCCTATATAAGCTCTCACATTGTTCTCATTCAAGACACGTTTTTTATCAATCTAAGAAAATTCAGTTTGTTTTGTTTCAATGTTTTTGAACCAAATTATTGTTCTTGCGAGTTCTAGGTAGTTTGTGGAATCAAACCACTTGGTTTTCATGTAGAGTCTCCAATCCTCGCGAGGAATAGCTCTTGGATTGTATTCTCTAACTTTCGGTGTTGTGGAATCAACATCACAATCGTTCACCACTATCTTCAACGGTTTTGCCATCGATTTGAGTTTTGAAATCCGTGAGTCTTGCTTAGGTGGAATCCGAGGTTTGCATCATTGGTAGCAGAGCTTAAACGCTCCTATCTTACCAGGTTATTTCGTTCCTTGCTTGTTTTTCAATTCTGTTTTCGATTTTTCTTACAAAAAACCCATAAAAATCAAAAACAAAAACAATGGTGAATCACTCTAGAATCCAGGAAACAAGTTTCGTCTATTTTGTAGTTTCAGTTTGTTAAAATCAAAAACAATTCATAAAAACTATTTGCCTTCTGTATTAGTTCGTAGAATCACTCTAGAATCCAAGAAAATTGTGGTTGTTAATTCAGAAATTTGTTTGCCATTTATAGTTCGAAGTTTTTTGCCAATTGTTTCTGTTTTCGTCTGCTTTGTTGTTTGAGTTTTATAAAATCGAAGAAAAATCATAAAAATTATTTTCTTGCTGATTTAGTTCGTGGAAACACTAGAGAAACCAGGAAAATTGTTCTATTTAATTCGAAAATTCATTTGATATTTTTGATTTGAAGTCTATAGCAATTCGTTTCTATTTTCTCTACCATGCTTTGATCGGATATCTATTGATTTTTCGAAATTGTTTGAATTTTTGCAAGGTACTATGAAAGACGAGAACCATGTTACACTGGAGACCATCATGGCAGTCTTAGCTACCATGAACGCTAACATGACAGCGATGTCAACGAGGCTAAACCAACTAGGGCAACCGGGTCCAAACACTACAAGAAATCAGGCCTTTTGCGATAGAAGTATACCTCGCAATTCCGTCGCAAATGGCCATTCGCGATGGACTTACGAGACACAACATTGTGTCGCAAATCAATTTTCGTCGTAAATTCCTCGCAAATTTGTGAGGGACAAACGTGGTCGATATATCGTCGCAAAAATAACCCTGCAATTTCGTTGCAAAATTGCGACGGAAGTACGTGAATGCGTCGTTTATCGCAAACGAATTCATCGCAAAATCGAAGCAAATTGCGAAGAAGATTTCGTCGCAAATATATCGCAAAATTTGCGCGTAAATTGCGACGAAATATTTGCGACTGGATTGCGTGAAAGTTGTCGAGGCAAAGTGCGGTAGTAGTCTTCTGCGCAAAAGCGTCGCAAACTTTGCTTCAGATTTGCGACAAAAATTTGCGACGGAATGGCGTGGATACAGTTCTGAATGAAGTCGCAAAGCCATCGCAATTTGGGAGGGAATTGCGACGAAATCCTATTTATAATAATTAAAAATTTTAATTATTAATAATAATTAATACAAAAAATTTATAAATTATAATTAAATTTTTTTTTTCAAAATTAATACTTTATAAAAAAAATTTTTTCAAACATTAAAAGAAACTAAAATTATCATACATAACCGAATCTAAAATTGAATTGATGATCCGAATCCAGTTCCGGTTCCGGTCCCGGTCTCGGTTCCGGTCCTACTAGTAGATGGTTCTCCACGGTCCTGATCGCGAAACATCTGTGCTAGAACCGGATCTTTTGTGGCCAAATAGTTGAACATTTGATCGAACTCCGAGATCTTCTCAGACTGAGTCACGATCAGCTGGGCCTACGTTTCAATGATGCCTTGGAGGTAGGCGGCAGACTCTGCTTCTGATGCTCCCGATGAAGAAGAAGTACACGAGTCGATCTGCGATTGCAGAGAACCGACTCCGTAAATTCTCCCTTTTTTACGGGGAGCGACCTAATAATTAAGAATACGTTTAATTAGTTGAAATTACTATAAAAAATAAATATAGAACATCAATTTTCATACCTCGGTAAAGATCTTGTTCTTCACGACGGGAGTCAAAGGGATATATGCGCTCTCATCGCCCTCAGAATGCTAAGTCAACTCTTGCATCTTGGAAGTGATGTCATTGTAGATCCTCTCAGACTTCTTGTCCACAAAAGTCCCATCTGGTCGCTTTTTTGTCTCCTCCAGGACAGCTGGCAAATCGGGGATCGAATCTCCTCCGCGCTCCTTTGCCTGATTTGTTTTTTTATAAATATCACAATAAAATTTAATTAATAATTAAAATTTAATTAATTTTTTAATAAATGAAAAACTTACGATTTTCCGTGCGCGGGCAATGTAAGAAAGCTGTCCACACAGATACTTGGAATACCCGTCCCCATCAGGATCAGCGTACCGGGCCACCCGACTGCTAGCGCTCTTGATCTTGCTAGCCGGATCCTGCCAATACGCCACAAGGCCTGCCCAGACAGTTGGATCAAACCACCTAGGCATCGCTCGGTCGCCTTCTTTCTTCCACTTCTTCTTCCACCGTCCCACATGGTCGGCCATGCGTTCCTTCAACTTCGCCTCAAACTCCTTTTGGACCTTGCTCGTAATATTATACTCCCAATGATAGGTTTGCTACAGGAAAAAAAAATTATCATGAAAAATTCAAACAATAAGCGATATAAATTATAAAATAATTAATTTTAAATATTAAAAAACTTACGGCAAAAGTTTGAAACCACCGTTTAATGACATGGTCTGGTGTTTGCCTCCAATTGGCATGAGGCTCTTTGAAATCTCTTTCAAAAATCGATCGGACCGAAGCGGCCACGCATCCGTCTTGATCAAACCTGAAATGTAAAATAATAAAAAACAAATAATATGACTTTATTTTTTTTAAAAAACTTAAAATTAAATTAATAAAATGAAAACAAAAAACCTTACAAAAAACCTTCCTCTGGTCTCTCGATGCTGCATACACCTGAAACACAAAGGCAAAACGCGTTAGTGACGAAAGTAACAACGAGTATCGATCGATACTAAGAGGGTATCGATCGATGCTCAACACTTAGTCGAAATTCTTAAACCGTAATCTAACGGTGAAATTAGAGTCCCCGGCAACGGCAAAATTTGATGTGCTCAAATCTAATACCCTAAAGTATCTAAGCAGTCGCTATAGTATTTTAGGGGTCAATCCACAAGGACTCAAGATAACACTCAATAGATTCAGGAATATGAATTAAGCTAAGCAAAATAGATGAAATTAAGAATGACAAAACAATTAAAACAGGTAGTAATTCAGTGGAGGAAAACGCTAGGCTTTGGGAAACTTGCAGGCAAATCAGAATTATCAAATCAAATCAATTGTCAGGAATAAATTAAGCTCCGCTTTCAAACTTGAAACACAGATGTAAAGTAAACCAACTGTCGTTGCGGAACTAGATTGTAATCCAGTTATTTTTTTTCTTGTTTAATCTATTTTTTAGATGTTATAGTCATTATAAGGGAAAAATAAAAGTGTTAGACTATATGATAAATTTAATTGACTGTTTTTTCATTAATTTGCCATTACAAATTCAAATAGTCGCTAATTAGTCGTAATTTAGTGACTCTATATCTTACTATAGTTACAGAGCAGTTGTTGATTTTGTGACTGCTTTATGATTACAAGAACTTTTCATCTTGTTAATTACGTCACTACAAGACAACAGTCGTTTTGCAATGTCCATAATCGTCGCTAAATCGTTGCAAAACGGCGTTTGCGTCAACTTTGCGACGAAATCCAAAACGTCGCAAACGGCGTGACGCAAAATAGAAATCGTCGCAAAATCGACGCAAATTTGCGTCGCCACCAGAATCGTCGTAAAATCGACGCAAATTGACGTCGCTAAATCGACGCAAATTTAGCGACGATTTAGCGATGAAATAACCACGATTTTCTGAAAAACCTTAATCGTCGCTAAATCGTTGCAAAATTTGCATCGTCATACTTTCGCCGCTAAATCGTCGCAAAAAATAGCGACGATTTTGCAACGATTGGGTTTTGTTTGATGCTAATTCGACGCAAAAATAGCAACGATTTTGCATCGAATACTTTAGCAACGAATTAGCATCGTTTTTGTTTTTGCAACGATTTTTAAATAATTTTGTTTTTTATTAAATTTTTATATTTAATAATCAATAATTAATAAAAAAGAAATTGAAAATTAAAAATTTAAATAAAAATATTTTTTATTAATATTAAAATATGTTTTAAGATTATAAAAAAAAAAAACTAAATATCAGCGTCGTTTCTGAGGTCGAACGCCGGTAGATCCGCATTGGCCGCTTCCGCTGCAGCCTGTTGAAATTATGTCGATTGGTCCTCATTCGGAGGTGGTGGCTGGGCATGTCGTATGTTGTGTAACGCCTCTGCTAAGATGGGGTTGTCAACTGCGATGATCTCGAACATCTGATCTAACCCTGAGAGCTCACGTTCCGTCGTTTCTTGTCGTCGTCGCATAACTTCTACTTCGTTGTTCGCGAGGTATAACTGAGTCTGCAAGAGAGCAGGATCGTCATAAATACGAGTCCTAGATGATGAAGAACATCTTCTATGGAACCAACTCCGAAAACCCGGTTCTTCTTCTTCGGAGCAACCTGAAATAAAAAAAAATAAAACTTGTAATTAACAATTTTATATTAAAGTAAATTATAATTTAGATTTAAAAAATAGACATACCTCTTTATAAATGGTATCCATCTCGTCGACGGTTAATTCACAAGATTGGACGGAACTACCGCCTGGAGATGTCTGGGTCAGCTGGGTCTGGCGCTCAAGAACCCTGGCATTCACATCGTTGTAGACCTTCTCGGACCGCGAGTCTACAAATGTGCCATCCTTCTTCTTGTGGGTCTCGACCATGACTTGCACAATAGGAGGTAGCTGACCTCCATTAGCCTAATTAGAAAATACAAAAACGTCTTCTGCGCAAAAGCGTCGCAAACTTTGCTTCAGATTTGCGACAAAATTTGGACGGAATGGCGTGGATCACGTTCTGAATGAAGTCGCAAAGCCATCGCATTTTGGGAGGGAATTGCGACGAAATCCTATTTATAATAATTAAAAATTTTAATTATTAATAATAATTAATACAAATTTATAAATTATAATTATTTTTTTTTTTTCAAAATTAATACTTTATAAAAAAAATTTTTCAAACATTAAAAGAACTAAATTATCATACATAACCGAATTAAAATTGAATTGATGATCCGAATCAGTTCCGGTTCCGGTCCGGTCTCGGTTTCCGGTCCTACTAGTAGATGGTTCTCCACGGTCCTGATCGCGAAACATCTGTGCTAGAACCGGATCTTTTGTGGCCAAATAGTTGAACATTTGATCGAACTCCGAGATCTTCTCAGACTGAGTCACGATCAGCTGGGCCTACGTTTCAATGATGCCTTGGAGGTAGGCGGCAGACTCTGCTTCTGATGCTCCCGATGAAGAGAGAAGTACACGAGTCGATCTGCGATTGGCAGAGAACCGACTCCGTAATTCTCCCTTTTTTTACGGGGAGCGACCTAAAATTAAGAATAACGTTTAATTAGTTGAAATTACTGTAAAAATAAATATAGAACATCAATTTTCATACTCCGTAAGATTTGTTCTTCACGACGGGAGTCCAAAGGATTTATGCGCTCTCATCGCCGCCCTCAGAATGCTAAGTCAACTCTTGCATCTTGGAAGTGATGTCATTGTAGAGATCTCTCAGACTTCTTGTCCACAAAGTCCCATCTGGTCGCTTTTTTGTCTCTCCAGGACAGCTGGCAAATCGGGGATCGATTCTCCTCCGCGCTCCTTTGCCTGATTTGTTTTTTATAAATATCACATAATTTAATTAATAATTAAAATTAATTAATTTTTTAATAAATGAAAAACTTACGATTTTCTGTGCGCGGGCAATGTAAGAAAGCTGTCCACACAGATACTTGGAATACCCGTCCCCATCAGGATCAGCGTACCGGGCCACCCGCTGCTAGCGCTCTTGATCTTGCTAGCCGGATCTGCCAATACGCCACAAGGCCTGCCCAGACAGTTGGATCAAACACCTAGGCATCGTCGGTCGCCTTCTTTCTTCCACTTCTTCTTCCACCGTCCACATGGTCGGCCATGCGTTCCTTCAACTTCGCCTCAAACTCCTTTTGGACCTTGCTCGTAATATTATACTCCCAATGATAGGTTTGCTACAGGAAAAAAAATTATCATGAAAAATTCAAACAATAAGCGATATAAATTATAAATAATTAATTTTAATATTAAAAAACTTACGGCAAAAGTTTGAAACCACCGTTTAATGACATGGTCTCGGTGTTTGCCTCAATTGGCATGAGGCTCTTTGAAATCTCTTTCAAAAATCGATCGGACCGAAGCGGCCACGCATCCGTCTTGATCAAACCTGAATTGTAAAATAATAAAAAACAATAATATGACTTTATTTTTTTTAAAAAACTTAAAATTAAATTATAAAATGAAAACAAAAAACCTTACAAAAAACCTTCCTCTGGTCTCTCGATGCTGCAATACACTGAAACACAAAGGCAAAACGCGTTAGTGACGAAAGTAACAACGAGTATCGATCGATTACTAAGAGGGTATCGATCGATGCTCAACACTTAGTCGAAATTTCTTAAAACCGTAATCTAACGGTGAAATTAGAGTCCCCGGCAACGGCAAAATTGATGTGCTCAAATTCTAATACCTAAAGTATCTAAGCAGTCGCTATAGTATTTTAGGGGTCAATCCACAAGGACTCAAGATAACACTCAATAGATTCAGGAATATGAATTAAGCTAAGCAAAATAGATGAAATTAAGAATGACAAAACAATTAAAACAGGTAGTAATTCAGTGGAGGAAAACGCTAGGCTTTGGGAAACTTGCAGGCAAATCAGAATTATCAAATCAAATCAATTGTCAGGAATAAATTAAGCTCCGCTTTCACTTGAAACAAGATGTAAAGTAAACCAACTGTCGTTGGCGGAACTAGATTGTAATCCAGTTATTTTTTTTCTTGTTTAATCTATTTTTTAGATGTTAATGAGTCATTATAAGGGAAAAATAAAAGTGTTAGACTATATGATAAATTTAATTGACTGTTTTTTCATTAATTTGCCATTACAAAATTCAAATAGTCGCTAATTAGTCGTAATTTAGTGACTCTATATCTTATATAGTTACAGAGCAGTTGTTGATTTTGTGACTGCTTTATGATTACAAGAACTTTTCATCTTTGTTAATTACGTCACTACAAGACAACAGTCGTTTTGCAATGTCCATAATCGTCGCTAAATCGTTGCAAAACGGCGTTTGCGTCAACTTTGCGACGAAAATCCAAAACGTCGCAAACGGCGTGACGCAAAATAGAAATCGTCGCATGAAATCGACGCAAATTTGCGTCGCCACCAGAATCGTCGTAAAATCGACGCAAATTTGACGTCGCTAATCGACGCAAATTTAGCGACGATTTAGCGATGAAATAACCACGATTTTCTGAAAACCTTAATCGTCGCTAAATCGTTGCAAAATTTGCATCGTCATACTTTGCCGCTAAATCGTCGCAAAAAATAGCGACGATTTTGAACGATTAGGTTTTGTTCGATGCTAATTTGACGCAAAATTAGCAACGAATTTGCGTCGAATATTTAGCAACGAATTAGCATCGTTTTTGTTTTTTTGCAACGATTTTTAATAATTTTGTTTTTATTAAATTTTATATTTATATATCAATAATTAATAAAAAAGAAATTGAATTTAAAATTTAAATAAAAATATTTTTATTAATATTAAAATATGTTTTTAAGATTATAAAAAAAAAATAATATCAGCGTCGTTTCTGAGGTCGAACGCCGGTAGATCCGCATTGGCCCGTTCGCTGCAGCCTGTTGAAATTATGTCGATTGGTCCTCATTCGGAGTGGTGGTGGTGGGCATGTCGTATGTTGTGTAACGCCTCTGTAAGATGGGGTTGTCAACTGCGATGATCTCGAACAACTGATCTAACCCTGAGGGTCACGTTCCGTCGTTTCTTGTCGTCGTCGCATAACTTCTTTCGTTGTTCGCGAGGTTATAACTGAGTCTGCAAGAGCAGGATCGTCATAAATACGAGTCCTAGATGATGAAGAACATCTTCTATGGAACAACTCCGACAAACGGTTCTTCTTCTTCGGAGCAACCTGAAATAAAAAAAATAAAACTTGTAATTAACAATTTTATATAAAGTAAATTATAATTTAGATTTAAAAAATAGACATACCTCTTATAAATGGTATCCATCTCGTCGAGGTGTAAATCACAAGATTGGACGGAACTAACGCCTGGAGATGTCTGGGTCAGCTGGGTCTGGCGCTCAAGAACCCTGGCATTCACATCGTTGTAGACCTTCTCGGACCGCGAGTCTACAAATGTGCCATCTTCTTCTTGTGGTCTCTGACTGAGACTTGCACAATAGGAGGTAGCTGACCTCACATTAGCCTAATTAGAAAATACAAAAATATTAGATAAACCAATAAACTTTTTACCAATTATAATTACTATAATTTGATAATTAAATATTACCAATGTTATTCGTTTTGCGGCAAACGATGTCTGACCCGCAGTGTGCTTAGGTGGTCCGTAACCGTCAAGATCAAAGTTCCGTGCCTTAGAACATCAAGTGGCTACTGACTGGCGAATGAGGATCTTCCCACTTACTTAACAACGGCGCAAAAGTAGGATCCATACTCCGCGCATTGCGCCATTCGCCCTTATTTTTCCACTCCTTTTCCAGTTGGAAACCGTCCGCAAAGGCGTTTCAATGCCTTTGCCTCAAAGCTCGGAGAACGTCTCCGGTTATACCTTCATCCAATGCCATTTTTGCTACAAAAAATTAACAAATTAAATAAAATATCATAGTTAAATAAATTTAAAATTTAAAATACGAGAAAAATAAATTAATTTTACCGGCAAACATCTCGAACCAAATATCTTTAATATATCGGGCGCCTGAGACCAATTGGCATGCGGCTCGACGAAGTAATTCTTGATGGCAATCTGCGAGCGCTCTCTATTAACACGATTATCTACAGTAAACTTGCATATAAAAATATTAATAAAAATATATTATAAAATTATTAAAATTATTTTAATAATTATTAAATTACCAAAATGTGTTAGGAGGTCAATTTTTATCCAATCGAATCAAGATCACTATGTCCCGGTTGTCGTAGAAGGCTGTTGACCCGAGCGATAAGTGTGTCAGGGTTAGGTGGTGCAGGAACTGGTAACATCAACTGGTGGTGGTGGTGATGCCGGAGGTGGTGGAGGTGGCGGTGACATCTGTAAAGGCACCCGTCGCTAGCGGACGTAGAAGATCCTAGACGA
>SMJT01000135.1:411189-422131 GCA_004349715.1 Crucihimalaya himalaica
TCTCTACATCCTTCGTAGATTGGTTGATTTGCAGCGTCTAACATATCATAAAATTGTTTTGCATCTATGTTTGGTTCCTCATAATCATTATTTTCCGTTAATGATGTTATTGTCTCATGGAATGCATCTGTAACCATGTCATGAAACCTATTCTGATCGCCACCCATATTCTGTTGACTACCATATTGATGATAATCCTCATGATCATGCAAAATATTAGGTTCATCATCCACATCTACATAATTACTACTACTACCCATTTCATAATTATAACACTGACCTTAACCCTCTCCATGTTGAAACCAAATAAAATACTGCGGCATAAACCCTCTAGTATAGACATGCTTTTCCACCGTCTCAGTATTAATATATGATTTATTTTTACACTTCCGACAAGGACAATACATCATACCGGTTTCCATGGTCGTCGGCATATTTCTCGCCTGATACATGAATATTTGAAGACCTTCCACGAATTCGCTCAACACCACTCCTTCAGAATCTTTATGCATATACATCCATCTTCGGAGTTCGTATATATCACCTCCACTAGACATCCTTCAAAATAAAAGTTTTTTTACTGTTTTATGTGTTTTTTTTTTTTGTGATTTGTTGTATTTTTTTTTCTTATCGAAAATAAGTGAAGGAAGGAGGCTTTATATAGGCAATTTTATAGAAATTTGCAACGATTTTGCAACGATTACACCACTTTCTATTGCAACGAATTTGCAACATTAAAAATTTGTGACGTTTTAGCGTCGATTTACAGACAAAATTGCAACACTTTTTTCCGTCGCAAAAAACCAGTACAACAACCTAAAAACGTGTTTTTTAAGTACTTAAAATCGTCGCTAAATCGTTGCTATTTTGCAACGATTTTGCAATGAATTAAAATGAATTAATACGTTGCTAAATCTTCGTAAATTTGCAACGATTTAGCGACGAATTTTTATGGTCTTGCTAAATCGTCGCAAATTCGTTGCAATATTGCAACGATTTTGCGACGAATTAAAAAGAATAAATATGTTGCTAAATCGTCGCAAATTTGCAACGATTTTGCGACGATTTTAAACGTCGCAAATTAGCGTCGATGTAGCAACGATTCTAATTTTCGTTGCAAAATCATTGCTACGCCGACGCTTTTTAGCAACAGAATTAATTCGACGCAAAAAAACGACGCAAAAACCCTGTTTTCTTGTAGTGCGTATTTATGCAATCTTATTATATAAAGTAGAGTTTTCAAAGTTACTAAATCATGAGATTGTGACATGTGTCATATCCATAAATTCATAATTTCGACACATGTCATATCCATCGATTCAAAATTTTGACACTTGTCAAGGTTAAAAAATGTCAAAAATTATTATATGGAAACTATACAAAAAGATTATTAATTACCATTTTCTGAAAATAAAAATTCTATAAGGAAAATATATAAATTATTATTTCTTAAAAAAGTAAGCTTCCATAATTAAGAAAATTTCTAATTCAATAATTTTAAATATTAAATTCTATATAAACAAATAAGTAGTCTCATAATTTTTCAACAAACAAAACATTTTTCTTTAAAAACACCTTGGGTTTCTTACAAAACTGGACTTTTATTTGAAGTCAATTCCAAAACTAGATCCCTCTTCCCCTTTCTTTCAAAATACCTTAAAATATCCTTTTCACCTTTTTTTCACAAAAATACCTAGCGTAGACTTCTCCTGTGAAGTCTGGTGGTTGGGTTTGAAAAACAATAACCCAAAGATTCTCACGTAATAACGAAAATGCCATCTTCTTCAATAGTTTCCAACCACCATTACCAAACAAAATTGAGCTCTAAATGCTTCAAACAATCGAATTAAGTGATGTTAATGTTCTAAAACTGAGTTAAAAGCTCTATTTTTATCGATCTCCTCTCTCATTTCAACCATTTAACTCTATAATACCGTTTTCAATATTTACCATCCATATATCTAGCGATTTACTAAGATTCGGGCATAATAACGCTTGGGTTGCTTGGGTTGCTTGGGTATTGGTGGAGTGATCAGTTCTTGGCCGTTTAAAAAGCTAAAAACAAGCTCAAACCAAATTTTGGTAATTTTTGCTTGATTTTCTCCGATTTTCCAGAAGGCAGACTTCATGGGTGAAGTCTCAATAGTCAAATGGGGGTTAGTTTTGCAATTGACTTTTTGGGTCTCAGACTTCACGATGGAATCACGATGAAGTCACGATGAAGTCTGAAGTTCTCTTTTCAAAACAAAAAATGGTGTTGAGACTTCACCGTCGAAGTCTGCTTACAAGGGGTCTAGTTTTGCAATTGACCGACTTTGTGTACAAAGACTTCTCCTGTGAAATCTGAAAAAAGGAGGTTAGTTTTGCGATTGACCGGAACGAAGACTTTTTATCGAGACTTCATCTGAGAAGACGGCGTGAAAAAGGGTTAGTTTTGCATTTGACTGAAATTTCAAAACATTGACTATTGGTAGACTTCTCGAATGAAGTCTACAACCATCGGTAACTCTCAGACGAAGTGTCATGTAAAAGTCAAACGTGGTCAATTGCAAAACTAGATCCTACTTTATGGGTAGACTTCGCCAAAGAAGTATCTGAAGGCAAAAAGACTTCATCGTGGAAGTCTAATTACATAATAGACTTCACAGGAATAGTCCATTACCAAAGAGACTTCCTTGATGAAGTCTATTGAAAAAGTCAAAACTGTGGTCAATTGCAAAACTAGACCCCAAACTCGTATAGACTTCTCTGACGAAGTCTCCTTGTGTAGGAGATTTTGCTTGAGAAGTCCGCTAAAAAGTCAAACTCTGGTCAATTGCAAAACTAGACCCTTGCTTCAGACTTCTCGGGCGAAGTCTTCTTTAGATAGCAAAGCAGACTTCATCTAAGGAGTCTACTAAGAGACTTCGCCTGTGAAGTCTCTAATGATAATTTCAGTAAAAATGCAATTTTAGCTTATTTGTAATTGGTTATTTTTTTTCATGTCCTAACATGTGTGGTACATATGGCTTTTGATGTTTTAGAAATTTGAACTATTTTAATCGCATAATAATTTTTATATCTTTTTCTTAACTTATTAGGTGTTTAGCTTATAAACTTTAGACTTCACAGAGGATGTATGTGCGTAGACTTCGTTCTAGAAGTCTCTTGCACTAACTTTTTAAAAAATAGATTTGTATCATATATAATTTGTATTTTCGAGATTTTTATTTTTTCACATGTGTATTAGTTATTGTTGTTGTTTATGTATGAATTTCACATCTCAATGTCTCATATTCTATCTTAAATCGATTTTATGAATTTTTGATAATTATTTTTTAACAGACTTCACCTTTGAAATCTACTGTCAAACTAATAGTTTGCATTTGTTTGTTTCAAATGTTTTTCAGAAATGGTTCAGGTACCTGCTGTCTATGGAGAATGGGAGATGAGAGACTATAAGTGACATTTTGAGTTGGATAATCCCAAAGGAGGGAGAATGTTATTCTTGAATGATTCTTGTATACACCGTGAACTCATTGAGATTGCACAAGCAGACTATGAGATGAGAGGGAGAATGTTATTCTTGAATGATTCTTGTATACATCGTTGCCGGATTCAGTGTTGCAACTAACGGACACGGATTGTCCTACACCACCTACACAAGCGCGGTCCTTGGTTGAGTTATGTAAAACGCATGTTGTATGCCT
Organism: Crucihimalaya himalaica; assembly: GCA_004349715.1. Taxonomy (NCBI): domain Eukaryota; kingdom Viridiplantae; phylum Streptophyta; class Magnoliopsida; order Brassicales; family Brassicaceae; genus Crucihimalaya; species Crucihimalaya himalaica. The sequence continues at coordinate 414,879 of SMJT01000135.1, forward strand.
TTGCGTCTCGAGTCTTTTTGATATGGCTAGTGGCAATGAGGCTGCTGGTGAAAATGTTGACGAAAACCTTGAGGATGATGTAGAAGCGTTTGAAGACGAAGATATGGATATATCTGATAGTGGTGAGGGTAACGTCAACGACGATGATGATGATGATGTGGAAGAATCTTATTCTGGTGAGGTTAAAGACGAAAATCTTAAGGATTATACTGTGTACACTACAAGAAAACAATAGACTTCCGAGGGAAGATATCCTAGTAAATCCCTCACAAATCGACATTCGTGATGGATTTGCGAGAAACTCAAATCCCTCGCAAAGCAGTCCTTGCACATTCGATTCCCTCGCAAATCCCTATCAATAATTTCGAGGGAATAAAATAGTAGCAACTCCCTCGCAAAGTTTCCTTCGTAAGTCCCTCGGAATAGTAGCGATGGATTTGCGAATACTGATAGTCGTCGCATATGTACATCTGTAGCAACATTTGCGGAGCATTTTTCTCGCAATTTCGTCGCAACGTTTGCGAGTACCATTACAGTTCCTCGCAATTTCCTAGCAAATTTGCGAGGGATTTGCTAGCAACACCAATGTTAAAATATTATTAATATTTGAATTTTCACATTAAATTTTCTACTAATTAGTATTTATAATAAATAATTACGAGAAATTTTTAAATAATTATATATATTTACGAGAAAATAAAACTGAAAAAAAAAAATATATTTAAAAAATAAATTATTCAAAATACAATAAAATTTTTAAAAAATACAAGATTAAAACTAGTTTTGGGATGGTTGACTGGCTCCGGTGCTAGTTCCCATTCCCATTCCGGTGTTGTTCTGTTTCTTCGAGCATGGAAGCAATCACAGGATTATTCTCCGCGAGAAGATTACCCATAAATCCCGACATCTACAAACAATAATGTTAGTTAGAATCTTAATTACTAAAGTTCAATAATAATCCAAATAACCAATCAAACAATTTTAGAAAATTAATAGTTTTAATTTTGCAATTTTTTTTGTCATGTAATTTTGCAATTAAAATCAAATAATATCATAACATATATAATTTCCGACAAAAAATTAACAATCAAACTTTTTTAATTTTTAAATTAATATCAAGAAATATCATAATATTTGAAATTTAAAAATTAAAATTAACAAACAAACAATCAAAAAATCCTAATATTTTCGTTTAATCATTCTTAACAATCAAACTCCTCTCAGTATCTTTCTCATGTGATTAATTCCAAAACTAACTAAAAATCTATGTTGATAGCAAAATATAAGATATCATACCTTGAGATCTATGAAAATGAGAGATAAGGAGAGAGATGAAGATGGATATTGAGAGGAGACGAGAGCGATGAAAACTGAGAGGAGATGATGGAGATGGAGATTGAGAGGATACGAGGGAGATGAAGAGAGTGAGAGATCTTGAGAAAGAGACGAAGAAAGTGAGAAAGGGTTGACCGGCGGCGAGAAATCTTGACAGAGATGACCGGTGGAGTGAAATTGGAAGGAAGAGAGAGATGAGCAGCGGATATGGTTAAGTGTGGGTACATATATATATTTATAATCCGTCGCAAATCCCTAGCAAAATTGCGAGGGATTTGCGAGGGATCGTTGCAAATACCTCGCAATGTTACACCAAAAATATCAGCAAATATATATATATATATATATATATTTTATTCCATCGCAAAATTCTAGCGAAATTGCGAGGGATTAGCGAGGAACCATCGTAAATCCCTCGCAAAATTACACCAAAAAAATCAGCCAATTAATATTGCGCCAATATTTTAAAGCGTGTAAACAAAAATATTTGGCAAAAATCTTTAAATATTTGCGAGGAAGTTACGAGGGATCCCTCGTAAATCCCTTGCAAATTGAGAAATCTTATTTTAAAAAAAAAACAACAAAACACTTAAAAAATTAATCGGGCTCTTCAAATTCAATAAAATGGAAGCATTTGCGAATAAACTGGAAACATTTGCGAGGGATCCCTAGCAATTCCCTCGCAATGTTCAAAATGATTATATATATATAAATATATATTAATGGAATCAAACAAAAGATGTTATTATACTTATTAATTGATCCATTTTATAGAGAAGTAATAAATCTTGGATGTATCCAATGAGTAGGTAAATTTGGACGAATTCAAAGAGTTCAATGATAAAGAAAACTCCGATGAGTCTTAAGAACACTCAAATGTATTTGAAAATAAATTCGATTAAATTTATAATTTTTTTTATTAATTTGATTTTTTTTAATTTTCAATGGATTTGCGACGATGTTCGCAATTCTCTTGCATGTCCCTCGCAAATTTGTTGTCGATTTTGTCTCTCGCAAATTCGTCGCAAATTTGCGATGGATGTGCGAGGAAAAGCAATTTCCTTACAAATATCTCGCAAATATTTTGCGAATTTGTGGCACCTTTGCGAGGACGTAATCCCTCACAAATTTGCAAGGGATTTGACATCTGTAGCAGATGCCTCGTAATTCCGTTGCAAATTTGCGAGGAACTATTTCCCGCAAACTTCCCTCGCAAATCAAGTGTTTTCTTGCAGTGGTATGGGAAAGTTAAAGATGAGGATGTTAGTGAAAATGAAGCTTATGATATTACGTGTCTTGTTGTGGAAGGTGGCTTTGTTGGTGAATGCCCAAGATCCAACATGACATGGTCAGACGGTATCTATATGACTCCGAGTTTTCCTACAAAGGATGCGCTTGTATCTGAGCTGCGGTTGACGGTGATGATGTCGAAATTCACATTCAAAGTGCATAAGTCTATACAAAAGTTATTTGTAGCCATTTGCAGTGTGAAAGGATGCAATTGGAGGATTAGATCGGCTGTGAAAAACCAACCAAAAAGGTTTTGGGTTACCTTGTACAAAAAAGATCATACTTGCATTGTGGCGAACCGAATTTCTCTACGCAAATGTCATGCTCCGAGATATATTGCTAAACGTTTTTTTATGATGAATAGGGAACAATCGATGGAGTAACGCCGAAATTGATTAGATCTGCAATGAAGAATAAATATGGTATGCAGATGAATTATACCACTTCCTATAGAGCTTTAATATTTGCACAACAATTGGTGAGGGGAACAGCGGAAGATGGATATGAGCAGTTGCCGCTTATCTCTATCGCATCAGACTAACCAATCCCGGAACCGTCAATTATCTTGTGGTTGATGATCAAAACAGATTCAAATATCTGTTTATGGCTCTTGGAGCCTCTATTACCGGTTTTCAGTTTCTGAGAAGAGTTATGGTGGTGGATGGGTGTCATCTACCGGGGAAGTATGCCGGTATTATGCTAGTGGCTTGCGCCAGGACATGAATTTCCAAATATTCCCGTTAGCTTTTGCTATTGTAGACTTTGAAAATGATGAATCATGGCAATGGTTTTTCACCAAGTTGAGTGGATGTGTCTCCGATCAATTTCCTTTGGTCATAGTGTCTGATAGGCACGCCTCGATTAAGAATGCCATTCAAACTGTTATGCCATGGGCAACAAGAGGGATATGTTATTATCACCTACAGAATAACATAATCACGAAGTACAAGAAAAATCATCTTATGTACTTGGTGAGAGGCGCTGCATATGCATATACACATTATGATTTTAATAGATACATGGAAGCCTTACGTGAGATGAAGCTCGAGCTTGCAGCTTACTTAGAGAAGGCAAATGTGAAACTATGGGCTCGCATTCTGTTTCCAGGAGAACGATTCAACATTCAGTTCCCATACCCTTTCTTTTAATATTCATACGAGAGAAGCTAAGAATATGGTTTTTTAAAAAGCGAGAAGACGCTATGAGGCTCACAACAAAACATAGATAGGGAGTTGAATATTTGCTAACTATTCGTCAGCATTATACTGACCAGATGACTGTCGAACGCATAGACGGTTGGCGATTTCATGTGACGGGAGGACATAGAGATTTTATCATTGATTTCCAACATCGAACATGTGGATGTGGTGTGTATGATGTTTAGAAAATACCTTGCTCACATGCTATTGTTGCTGCTCTTGAGCTTAAAATGGATGTTGCCGCCCTCGTATGCCCGTCATACACAAATGAATATTCGTATTCGACGTACGCAAGCAAAATTTTCCCCAAACCGTCGATATCAAAAAGCCCGAGTTTGTCAAGGTTTTCCCACCACTCATCCGGCGTCCTCCTGGAAAGCAGAAGAAGTCTAGATGGCAAACGTGGCTTGAAATTGCAAGAAAGACTACGCCAAAATCGCGGAAGACTCACAAGCAATATAGTTGTTTAAAATGCAGACAATCTGGACATACTCACAATAACTGTGTTATTCCATGAATGTATATTTATATAGCTCATGGCTTTTTTGAGGGGACTGTGTTTTTTTATGTTAGGTAGAGTTTCAAGGTTGAGGGAAAGTAGAAGTCTGTACTTAAAGTCTCCCACAAAAGTCTTTAACTAGGAGTTCAGGATGCATATGAAGTCTCTAGTAGAAGTCTGTACTTGAAGTGTCCCGTAGAAGTCTTCAACTAGGAGTTCAGGACGCAGACGAAGTCTCCAGTAGAAGTCTGTACTTGAAGTCTCCCATAGAAGTCTTTAACTAGGAGTTCAGGATGCAAATGAAGCCTCCTGTAGAAGTCTGTACATGAAGTCTCCCATAGAAGTCTTAAAGCAGGGGTTCAATACACAGCTAAAGTCTCTAGTAGAAGTCTGCGCTGGAAGTCTCCTGGAAAAGTCTCTAATTGGGTGTTCAGTATGAAGATGAAGTCTCCAATAGAAGTCTACTCGTGAAGTCTGATATATCATGGTTTTTACCCGTTTTTAGCCATGATATAGGTCTTGTTTTCAGAGTCCTTCTAGTGTTTTTGTAGTCTTTTTGAGTCTTTTCAGGTTTTGGCACGTCTGGAGCATTTTGGTGTCCGTTGAATAATTTTCCACCGTTGGATTGAGCTCAAATTTGGATACAAGACAGATCTTTGGATTAGCTTTCATTTAGAACTGGTTTGAGGCCATTCTAACGGTGCGATCAAAAGTTATGCCAGTTTTCGTGAAGACAGTCTAGTCTGACGAGCACAGAGTCCTGGTATCGACCGACACCAACCCAGTATCGATCGACACCGACTGCAGGAAAAGAAAACACGCGATTTTACAAGTTTTAGTTGAATCCCATATTCTACTTGTGAAGGAATGATAACAACATAAGGTTGTGAGCGAGGTTAGGGAAAATTTCCGTGATACCACTATTCGGACCTCACCTTTGAGTACACAGAGACGGAAAGAACCGGGGATTCCGATGGCAAACACCATCGAATACTGCGTCTCAGACTTTACAATGTGTAGTATGCAGAGCCTAAAGAAGCATAAAAAGAGAAAAGAACATGATCAACAAATAAGTCTGCGGGGAGAGTAAAGCAAATACCAAAAAGAGTGAAATTTCAGGCGTATTTCTCTTTGTCATGATTACTTAGTTTGGGATAGATATCTGTGATAGTTCTTGGAATTTTGATTTCACTATTTGAAGGTCTATATCCTTCCATTGAATTTTTACATCTTTAATTCTGGCACATCTTTAATACTCGTTCGCTTGATTGGATTTGGGCTTAGCGTAATTTGATTCTTTTGAAATCTATTGCTGTGATCTTTTTTTATGAGTCTTTATGGTTCGACCCCCTACTATATTTGCCAATCCACTGCTTAGTATCGCTATAGGGGTATTATTTTGAGGCATATCATTTTTGCTTGGATTTCCTAGTTCTAACAGATCTTAAGAACAGGTTTGATTCAGGTTATATGCTTCAAAATATTCAAAGTAACTCGTGAAGAACTACACAAGATAAACAGACACATAAAAAAAAAGAAATGAATAAAGAACAAGTGAAAGATGGAACGATATATTAACCCAGAATTGTGGAGATGGTGCTCTTGATACACTTGATACGATCCTCCCAAGGAACTCACTCTACGGTGTTTGGGTATATGGTTTTTCGGATAGGCTTTGCAAGCAACGGATTGCTTCAAAGGTTTGTGGATCGAACGGTCTCACCAAGGGTGCGGAAGGCCCTTGATATTCCTCAATCTTTCTCAAGGGATATTACTCACCAAAAGAATCGAAAGTTTTGTTGAATATTACTCATCAACAGATCTAGAGATTCAGAAAGGTTTTTGATTAAAAGTTTAGATCCCTTCTCAAGAGAGTTCAAGAGAGAAATATAAAGAAGAAAGAGACGAGAAATGTGTAAAACATGGCAGTTTCGAAAATAACAACTTAGACTAGGAATAAAAACAAGTTTGAATGTCTCTTAGGCTTCTTTACTTTGAAATGAGCCCTTGAAGTGCCTTGGTCGAAATTTCTTGTGTTCTGGGCTTCATGGGCTGGATGGTTGATCAACAAATGGACAATGGGAAGTGTTGCATAAGCCTCATTAAAAACCTTATCAAGAAAACCCCATGGGATAAAACATGGACAGGGAAAAAGGTACCCATACAACAACTTAATCCATTTGTTGATACTCTTGGATTGTGTCACGCCAATGCCTTCTTTGATCCTTTGAAACTTAGCCTCTTGGTTGCCAAAAATCCTCCATCGGCTTCATGTTTCTTGTCAGGTTTCAAGCTCTCCTTCCTTGTTGTTGCTCAGGATCATATCACAAATGTAAAATAACCAACCCGTCGCTGCGAAGATTATCTATGTCTAAACCTAGAATTCCAAAATTTCTTTGGCAAAATCTATGAATTCAAACAGCATTAATGATCAGGTTCAATTGTTCACAAAAATCCTAAACCAAATTTCTTTGCAGAATAGGTTTTTTGCTCATCTAACACTAGTTAGGCAATCAATCACACTTTTGTGCCAATCAAACAAACCTAAGATCAGATTCTAGGTCATGAAGCTAGAGTAGCAGTAATACCAAGTCTAGATTTGAAGAACTCTAATTGAATCTCTCCTATCAATTCAGACAATCCTAACAATTCATCAAACACCTTTGAATAACCCTAAACCTAACAAGGAATCTACTCAGACTATGATCAATGAAACATAAATCATAATTGAATAGAATTGTTTAGAATAATCAAGAGTAAACAAGGGTTCAGAATTGTCTCCCACAATAACCGGAACCAATCTCTCGCAAAGTATTCATAATAATATAAAAAACTCTCTCTCCAAGTGGCTAAAAACCTAAATATAATGCTTAAAACATTGTTATGGCGTAATTGTAATAGAATCTTCTGGGCCAATTTGCAGACTCTTC
>SMJT01000136.1:0-46234 GCA_004349715.1 Crucihimalaya himalaica
AAAGCTTCCGGGATCAGGTAGCTTCTCTGGAATCCTACTCTGAATCATAGCACTGACATGTTCAGAGGTTTTCACCTTCCTCTATTTCCTTGAGAACTGTCCCTTTTCAAGAGGATTCACTGATGTTCCCCTTGTGAGCAGTGCTGCTTCAGTCAGGACTCACGACCAAGTTGGTGAACCATCCTCTTAGCATAACCTCCGGAGTGGAGGTGAGAGTTGACTCCATGCAATCAGAGGGACTTCAATCAGGACTTTTATCCATTACTTCCATACATCTGGCTTTTCTATTCTCCCCCCCTGCCCTTAGACTTTCTGCGAGTGTGAGAAAGTTATCTTGGGACGTAGACTCTTTCCTCGACATCCTTGGTGTTTTCACAGTTTCTGGTCAGTCTGCGGGGGTGTAGATCGATACAGGCTGGTATCGATTCGATACTGCTTCATCTGTGTCGTTTCTACAGGTTGGTGTCGATCGAACCATTGCCAAATTTTTGATATGCTCAATCTAATACCCTAAAGTATCTAAGCAGTCGCTGTAATATTCTAGGGGTCAATCCAAAAGGACTCAAGATATCACTCAATAGATTCTGAATATGAATTAAGGTAAGCCAAATAGATGAAATTAAAATAACAAAGCAATTAAAAACAGATAGTAATTTAGTGGAGAAAACGCTAGGCTTAGGGAAACTTGCAGGCAAATCAGAATTATCGAATCAAATCAATTGTCAGGAATAAATTAGCTCCGCTTTCAAACTTGAAACACATATGTAAAGTAACCAACTAGTCGTTGCGAAACTATCTATGCCTAAACCTAGAATTCCAAATTTCTTTGCAAATTCTATGAATTTAAACAGCCATTAACGAGTCAAGTTAAATTGTTCAGCAAATCCCTAAACCCAACATTTCTTTGCGAATAGGGCTTTTGGCTCACCAAACACTAGATCAGGCAATCAATCACACTTTCGTGCAAATCAAACAAACCTAAATCAGATTCTAGTTCGCGAAGCTAGAAATAGCATTAATCTCAAGTCCAGGTGAAAAGCTCTATAGATTATTCCCTAACAATTAATTCAGATCTAATAATTCATCAAATACCTTTAAGCAACCCTAATCCTAACAGGGAATCTACTCAGACATGGTGAATGAAGCAAACATCATGAATAAAATAGATTGCATAAAATAAATCAAGAGTAAACAGGGTTCAGAATTGTCTCCCACAAAACCCGGAACAATCTCTTTCAAAGTATTCAGAATAATAATCAAAACTAGTCTGCTCTCTAAAAGTGGCTGAAACCCTAAATATATGCTAAAAACACGTTCTGGGCTTAATTTGTAAATAATAAAATCTTCTGGGCAAGTTTGCAGACACTTCAGACTTGTAAATCACGTGTTTTCCTTTTCTGCAGTCAGGTAATCGATCGATACAGGTGGGTGTCGGTCGATTACCAGGACTCTGTGCTCGCCAGACTGGACTGTCTTTCACGAAAAAACTGGCATAACTTTTGAATGCACCGTTAGAATGGCCTCAAACCAATTCCAAATGAAAGCTAATCCATTGATCATCTTGTATCCAAATTTTAGCTATCCAACGGTGAAAAATAATTCAACGGATGCCAAAAAGCTCTGGAATACTCAAATATCTCCAATTATGCTCCAAACGTGCCAAAACCGAAAAGACTCAAAAAGACTAAAAAACATCTGAAGGACTTTGAAAACAAGACATATATCATGGCTAAAAACGGGTAAAAACCTTTGATATATCAACTCCCTCAGACTTAGCCTTTGCTTGCCCTCAGGCAAACAAAAGCTAAACTAGAGAAAAAGGTTTGAAAACACGGAGACTCACCTGTTCTTGAAAACATCGCAATGACCCTTTTGCCCAAGCTTTCTAGATATCACCTAATCATTTTTCGGATCTAACCACCATGTACTTCTCCGTAGATATTCGCAGCTTCCCAGCCTACACACATTATCTCACAGCATCAATCCAACCAAACCTTCATCGCCAGTTTCATCGCTGTACATCAACTGTTTAAGAACCTTCTAGATTCTTTTCATATAATATCTTGACAAAAGAACCATCCAAATTACACTTTTTTTGATTGTTTTCCTCTCCCCCAGACTTACTCTTTTTATGTTCTCTTTATTTTTTTATTTTTTGCTTTGCATATACAAATCAAGGTTGAGACGCGAGTATTGATGGTGTTTGCCACCGAATCTCCGGTTCTCCCCTCTCAAAGTATCAAAGGTCTAAGGCGAATAACGGGGTCTCGGGAAAATGTTCCTATCCCTCGCTTCAGACCTTTGTGTGATCATTCCTTATCCAAGTAGAAAAGTGGATCACTGGAAATGTTCCTAGCCTCTACTCGGCGGAAATCATCTCATCTTTCATGCATCTTCTGTATAAACGTGTGTCAAAGGAGAGGTATACCATAATTTTCAAACACATGGGTTCCTTTGTCAGATTATGAATGATGAATCAAGCTCTATAAACACTAACCACAACGATGAAGTGCAATAATTTGGCTCAGGCTTTGGAAGGACTTTGCTGGAGACATGGGTGTCCTTTAGTCAACTGGTCAGTCTTTGGATTTTTCATTAGTCGATCTAGAACTGATTCTGTAACACTGGTCACTCAAAAGCAAGGTCAGAACAATATATTCAAGAAAAAGATCATAATCTCCAACAGGTTTTGACTCAATAAAAACAAATTTTGACTCAAAAACGACTGACTCTAAAGAAAACAAACACAATGTCAGCGACTACCTCCCCAGACTTAACAACACTGTCCCCAGTGTTATCTAGTCAAGAGTTGGTAAAAGAAATCAAAAGAACAGACTGCGAATGAAACGCAAAGAAGTTACCGTTCATGTGAGGGTCAGTATTGATCGTTACATGCCTGGTATGCATCGATACCAGGTGTTTGTCGGCAGAGGCTCCTTTTCCGCATGGATGTGGTATCGATCGATACTGACTGGTGTCGATCGATGCTGCTCGTCTGGACCTGTTTCTTGTGCAGCACACAAGACACAAGAATCAGAAATAAAATTGAATTTAAAACTTATATACAGACTCACCAGTGGGTTGCGCTTCCCATTAAGCAGCTTGTTTTAATGTCATTAGCTTGACAGTGTCGGGGCTCAGGCGTCGGGTGGTTCGCAGAGAGACATTGAATGCATCTGTGACAACGTTTCATCCAAGGTGGTGTGTAAGCATTATCTGCATGGGTCTACCCAGGAAGTGAGGAACAACATCAGGTGGGACGGAAAATGGGTGGGATACTTCGTTTTCCTGCACAGTCATCAAAAGAAAACAACAGCTGCTTGAGAGAATCTCGCGGCTTGCTAAGTGTGAAGTAGATGGAAACATATGATTGATGATATTAGGTGGTTTGGAATTGGAAAAAGAAGGTGCGTACCTTTTCTTTCGCCGAGGTGTCTGGCGTGTGAGAGGTGGGGGTTTTGCTTGGAATCAGATGGCGGGCATAATGCTGCGCTCGACCGACGCAAGGTCTGAAAACTCGAATTGCACCACTTTTTATGTAGTTTAGCTCTGCAATCCTTGCCTCCATTGTAAAGACATCATTTTCCAGCAGTCTGGCATTAATTGGAGCCTCTTCCTCGAGCATAGTAAGTACTGAAAAGACACTCCTCACTCCAATCCTTAAGTACATCACTCTTTTCGGAGCTCTTATCAAATCTTCTTGAACAACCAGCTTGCTCATTTGCTCAGTATCATCCAACACTTGACATACCCAGCAGTAATGTCTTGTGAAAGCTCTGTGTTTGGGTCCTCATCAATGATATCTCTACAGAAAAGGTCTGTCCATCAATGGTAGATCTCCTCCTCAGCTCGTCCATGTTAAAACTAATGACTTCATCACCCAAATCAAAGCTCTATCTGTCCCTTTCTCACATCAATGATGGCACAAACTGTTGCCAAAAATGATCTTTCCAAGATAAGAGGATCCTGAGGTTCTTCAACATATTCCAAAACCACAAAGTCTGTGGGAATCATACAGCCTTCGATCATTAGTGGAACATCTTCTAAGACACCTTCTGGAAACCTTTGGATCTATCAGCTAAGATGAGAGAGATCTTTGTTGGAAACGAAATCAGTCATCCCAAGGCTTTCACAACAGAGAGAGGCATCAGGTTAATGCTAGAACCAAGATCACAGAGAGAATGAGGGAACCTTTTAGTTGAGATGGAACAGTCTAAGTACAAAGCTTCCGGGATCAGGTAGCTTCTCTGGAATCCTACTCTGAATCATAGCACTGACATGTTCAGAGGATTTCACCTTCCTTCTTTTCCTTGAGACTGTCTTTTTCAAGAGGATTTCACTGATGTCCCTTGTGAGCAGTGCTGCTTCCTCAGGACTCACACCATTGGTAACCATCCTCTTAGCATACCTCCGGAGTGGAGGTGAGAGCTTGACTCCATCAATCAGAGGGACTTCAATCAGGACTTTATCCATTACTTCCATACATCTGGCTTCTTCTATTTCCTGCTTAGACTTTCTGGGAGTCGAGGGAAAGGTATCTTGGCACGTAGACTCTTTCCTCGACAATCCTTGGTGTTTTCAACAGTTTCTGGCTCAGTCTGCGAGGGGTGTCGATCGATACCAGGCTGGTATCGATTGATACTGCTTATCTGTGTCGTTTTCTACAGGTTGGTGTCGATCGACACCATTGCCAAAATTTGATATGCTCAAATCTAATACCGTAAAGTATCTAAGCAGTCGCTGTAATATTCTAGGGGTCAATCCACAAGGACTCAAGATAACACTCAATAGATTCTAGAATATGAATTAAGCTAAGCCAAATAGATGAAATTAAAATAACAAAGCAATTAAAAAAGATAGTAACTCAGTGGAGGAAAACGCTAGGCTTAGGAAACTTGCGGGCAAATCAGAATTATCGAATCAAAATCAATTGTCAGAATAAATTAAGCTCCGCTTTCAAACTTGAAACACAGATGTAAAGTAAACCAACTATCGTTGCGAAAACTATCTATGCCTAAACCTAGAATTCCAAATTTTCTTGCAAATTCTATGAATTTAAACAAGCATTAAGATCAAGTTTAATCGTTTCACAAAATCCCTAAACCAAATTTCTTTGCGAATAGGGCTTTTGCTCACCAAACACTAGATCAGGCAATCAATCACACTTTCATGCAAATCAAAACAACCTAACATCAAGATTCTAGTTCGCGAAGCTAGAATAAGCATTAATCTCAAGTCCAGGTGAAAAGCTCTATAGATTATTCCCTAAACAATTAATTCAGATCTAATAATTCATCAAATACCTTTAAGCAACCCTCATCCTAACAGGGAATCTACTCAGACATGGTGAATGAAGCAAACATCATGAATAAAATAGATTGCATAAAAATATCAAGAGTAAACAGGGTTCAGAATTGTCTCCCACAAAACCCGGAACCAATCTCTCTCAAAGTATTCAGAATAATAATCAAAACTAGTCTGCTCTCTAAAAGTGGCTGAAAACCCTAAATTTATAATGCTAAAACACGTTCTGGGCTTAATTGTAAATAATAGAATCTTCTGGGCCAAGTTGCAGACTCTTCAGATTTGTAAAATCACGTGTTTTTCTTTTCTGAAGTCGGTATCGATCGATACCAGGTGGGTGTCGGTCGATACCAGGACTCTGTGCTCGCCAGACTGGACTGTCTTCACGAAAACTGGCATAACTTTTGATCGCATCGTTAGAATGGCCTCAAACCACTTCCAAATGAAAGCTAATCCATTGATCTATTCTGTATCCAAATCTGAGCTCCATCCAACGGTGGAGTATATTCAAAGAATGCCAAAAAAAAACTCCAGAATGCTCCAATATCTCCAATTATGCTCCAAACGTGCCAAACCTGAAAAGACTCAAAAAGAATACAAAAACACTAGAAGGACTCTGAAAACAAGACATATATCATGGCTAAAAACGGCTAAAAACCATGATATATCAGTGGTGCTTAAATTATGGAGGATAAATCAGTTCGCGCGTAAGTGTGTTATTACTACAGTTTAACATATCGTAATTGATCTAGACAATACCAATCTAATTCCCACAGGTGGTGATGATGACACTTGGCTGGAAACTGAAGAAGGCTTATCGGACATTTTGTTCGACCCAGCGATGGAAAGAGGTTGAAGATTTGAGAGACGACTTCTTAATGTTTGATATGATAGCAAGATACAGGCAATTGTCCCTAGATAGGAATTTATCTATCTAAATCTCTGTTTAAGAACATAAGTTTATTTATAATATATTACACTTTGTTTTGGATTTATTTGAATTTCATTACGATAACAAATCTTACAGACTTCACATGCGAAGTCTACCGTGAGACTTCACCTGAAACTTGAGAAGTCTGTAAGCCCTAAACTCTAAAATCGAACGTTTAATTCACTCTTTGTTAACTAATACTAACATTTGACATCAAAATAGTATAATATGTTCAAAATCTAAAAAACTATACGAAGGATCGCATTTTATATCAAAACATATCAATCTAAGTCTAACCCTAAAGATATATGCATGGATTCTTACACATTGGCAACCTCTAACCTATATGCCTCACATGGTTTACATCAAATGGCTCAGTTTTATGAATTTTTTTTTAAACCTATTCGATCTGAATTTAAATAATTATCTTTCAAAATTTTTGATTGAAATAATTTTTTTTCATTTTTTTTTATTAAAATTCCACATTTAATTACGGTTCACAGACTTCATGGTCGGAGTCTGAACCGTAATTAAACCGTAGATTTAAATTATGAAAATAATAAAAATAATCTCAATGCAATTTCTTCTTAAGAAAATAAGATTATCCCAAATATGAAACTTTATAAATTAAAATTTCAGAAACTTTCATAAAATTAAGGTTGATTATGTTTCTATGCAAATGATTATACCACTTCCTATAGAGGAGTCTGTGCTGGAAGTATACTGGAGAAGTCTCTAACTGGGTGTTTCTGTATGAATTACGAAGTCTCTTGGTGAAGTCTACTTGTGAAGTGTACTTTTAGAAGTCTCTAGTTGTTCTCGATGTTCTGTATGACCAGTTCTTTTTGTATTTTTGCGGTTTTCGAAACTTTGTATTTGATTTACAAATCAAGGTTCCAATAATAATTAACATAATAAGAGAAATGAAAGATAATTAACTAATAAGAAATCAAAGGTTTCCGAAAGCAAATTAACATAATAAGAGAAATTAAATATAATTAAACAAACAGAGGAAGTCTGTGCTGGAAGTCTACTGGAGAAGTCTCTAAACTGGGTGTTCTGTATGAATACGAAGTCTCTTGGTATATACTACTCGTGAAGTCTAATTTTAGAAGTCTCTAGGTGTTCTCGCTGTTCTGTATGACCAGTTCTTTTTGTATTTTTGTGGTTTTCGAACTTTTTATTTGATTTACAAATCAAGGTTCCAATAATAATTAACATAATAAGAGAAATTAAAGATAATTAACATAATAAGAAATCAAAGGTTTCGATAGATTAATTAACATAATAAGAAAGAATTAATATAATTAACATAAACTAAAGAAATAAAGTTCCAATCCATTTCAAAAGAAATTAAAAATAAATATTGTGCTTTGTTGTCTAAGATGAAGATGAAGAGCCGATGAAGATGAAGAGAAGATGAAGATGAAACTCACACTTACTAACCCAGACCCTGAGATGTCAATGCAAAATTTTGTCGACCTGGTGAAGTACTCCTTCACCAGGTCGACAAAATTTTGCATTGGCATCTCAGGGTCTGGATTAGTAAGTGTGAGTTTCATGTGATTCTTCTTCTTCATCTTCATCGGGATCTTCATCTTCATCTGGATCTTCATCTTCATCTTCATCTTCATCTTCATCGTCATCGTCATCTAGAAGCAATGCTCTCTTCACACGACCGCCTGCTACTCATCTGATATGCGAAGAGAGATAGCTTTGAAGATATGAATAGACGGTTGCGATTCCCAGATCTGCGAATCAAATAAAAGATGGGATTAGAGTTTTCCAGCGAGAGAGGAGAAAGAGGAGAAAGAGGAGAAAGAATATCGATATACTTACGACGAAAGAGGAGAAAGAGTTTCGGCGTTTAGAGATTTCCGGCGACGTTTGGTGATCCGAAGTCGAAGAAGAAAAAGAGCGATGAAATTTTTTTAATTTTTTTTACCCAAATTAACTATTGCAATTTCAGTTTTATCTTGTTTAGTAATGTAAATTTTCCCCCAAAACTTTTCCCCCCAAATATTTCGCGAAACATTTCAAAATTTTGGATTCATTTGAATTTTATCGACTTCTACAAAGAAGTCTACGATAACAAAATCTTACAGATTTCACATGCGAAGTCTACCGTGAAGACTTCACCCGAAACTCGAGAAGTCTGTAAGCCCTAAACTCTAAAAGTCGAACGTTTAATTCACTCTTGTTAACAAATACTAATATTTGACATCAAAATAGTATAATATGTTCAAAATCTAACAACTATACGAGGGATCGCCATTTTATATCAAAAACATATCAATCTAAGTCTAACCCTAAAGATATATGCATGGATTCTTACCCATTGGTAACCTCTAACCTATATGCCTCACATGGTTTACATCAAATGGCTTAGTTTTATGAATTTTTTTTTAAACCTATTCGATTTGATTTAAAAATAATTTATCTTTCAAAAATTTTGATCGAAATTTTTTTTTTTCATTTTTAATTAAAATTTCACATTTAATTACGGTTCAGACTTCATGGTCGAAGTCTGCGACTGTTTATGGTATTTTAGAACATAATCAACCTTACATGCTTAAAATTTATGAAAGTTTCGGAAATTTTAATTTATAAAGTTCATATTTTTAGATAATCTTATTTTCTTTAGAAGAAATTGCATTGAAAATATTTTTTATTATTTTCCTAATTTAAATCTAAGGTTTAACTACGGTTCAGACTTCATGGATGTCATGAACAAAGTCTACTGTGAGACTTGGTTCAAGAAGTCTACTTTGCGCGGAGGTTATAACTGTATTTGCGGTTTCTGTTTTTTTGTTTGCAAATAAGGGGGTTAATGTATTTTTCATACCCCAAAGGTCTAGTTTTGCATTTGTTTCAATTTGGGGTCTAGTTTTGCATTCAAACTCAATTTTGGGTCTATTTTTAACAATTCGCCCTTTCTATATTAATGAATATTTGTAAGTTTTTAAAATAACATAATTGAGTTCTTTATTTTATGCGAATTACCTTTTTAATATGTATAGAGTATAACACTTTTCCTTATCCAATTGCTTTATTAAATGTTAGTTTTTATTTTTTGTATATTTAGAAAATGAATAAAATAGGTATTACTTTTTCCCTTTTTCAATGGCTTATATTAAATGTTAGTTTTAGTATTTTTGTAATATTAAGATAAGGAATAAATTAGCTATTCTTTTTTGGGCTTCTTGCTAAACTAAACCCTTATTTGAAGTCAATTCCAAAACTAGATCCTTATTTGAAGTCAATTCCAAAACTAGACCCCTCTTCCCTTTTATTTCAAAATGCCTTAAAATACCATTCCTAGACTTCTCCTGTGAAGTTTGGTTGATGGGTTTGAAAATAATAACACAAAGATTCTCACGTAATAACAAAAATGCCATCGTCTTCAATAGTTCCTAACCACCATTACCAAACAAAATTGAGCTATAAATGCTTCAAACAACCGAATTAAGAGATGTTAATGCTCTAAAACCGAGTTAAAAGCTTTATTTTTGTCGATCTCCTCTCTCATTTAAACCATTTAACTCTATAATCTTGTTTTCATCATTTACCATCCATACATCTTGCAACTTACTAAGATTTGAGCATAATAACGCCTGAGTTGCTCGGAGTGATCAGTTCTTGGCGCTAAAAACAAGCTCAAACCGAATCTTGGTAATTTTTGCTTCCTTTTCTCCGATTTTCCAGAAGGCAGACTTCATGGGAAGGCAAACTTCATGGGTGAAGTCTCAATAGTCAACTGGAGGTTAGTTTTGCAATTGATTATTTGGGTCTCAGACTTCACGATGAAATCATGATGAAGTCTGAAGTTCTCCTTTGAAAACAAAAAAACGGTGTTGAAACTTCACCATCAAAGTCTGCGTAGAAGAGGTTAGTTTTGCAATTGGCCGTTAGTTTGACTTTGTATATCGAAGTCACCAGATCTGCGAAGACTTTTTATCGAGACTTCATCTGAGAAGTCTGCGTGAAAAGGGTTAGTTTTGCATTTGACCAAAATTCCGAAACATTGACTATTGATAGACATCAGAAACCATCGGAAAATCTGGAATTAAAAAAATTAGAATTTTTGGTCAATTGAAAAAGTAACCCTTTTTTACACAGACTTCTGAGAAGCAGTCTCATATAAAATTCAAACGTGGTCAATTGCAAAATTAGACCTTACTTTGTGGGTAGACTTTACCGTAGAAGTCTCTGAAGGTAATAAGATTTCATCGTGGAAGTTTAATTACGTAATAGACTTCACCGGTGAAGTCTCTTACCAAAGATACTTCTCAGATGAAGTCTACTGAAAAAGTCAAAACCGTGGTCAATTGCAAAACTAGACCCCAAACTGGTATAGATTTCTCAGATGAAGTCTCCTTGTGTAGTTTCCTGATTATATCATAAAGAAATTAAGGCTTGATAACGCTGGTGAATTCATTTCAAAAGCCTTTGATGATTATTGTATGTCAATGGGGATCGATGTGGAGCATCCAATGCCCCATGTGCATACACAAAATGGCATGGCTGAGAGCTTGATAAAAAGGTTGCAATTGATTGCAAGACCATTGATATTGAGAACAAACCTCCCGATTTTTTATGGGGACATGCTATATTGCATGCAGACGCTTTGTTCCAGATTAGACCAAGTGCATATAATAAATATTCTCGATTACTGTTGGCATATGGCCAATAACCTAATACATCCCATCTCCGAGTTTTAGGAAGTGCGGTTTATGTTCTTATTGCCCCTCCGCAAAGAACAAAAATAGGACCACAAAGGAGATTGAGGATACATGTCAGGTAATCGTCACCAAGTGTAATAAGGTAACTTAAACTTGGTGACGATTACCTGACGATTACCTGACCATGTAATAATTTTCTAAACTTGGTGACGATTACCATGTAATTTCAAAAGACATTACATGGTGTACACCATCTTTAGTGCATCTTGATCCCCCTACGAATCAACGTGAATTGGAAGTTTAGAAAATTATTCATTTGCAAATTATGGCAAATCAATTACCAGATGCGTTCACAGATACAAGGAGGGTGACTAAGTCATATATACCTGCTGCAAATGCTCCATCTAGAATTAAAATCCCAAAAAAGCCAAATGATGGGAGCAATGCAAATTAACCTAGGGTTCAATTGAAATGGGGAGGCCGATGAGATCTATAGATAAAAATTCCCGAAAGAAAAAGAAGTTGGGAGAACAAAATGAAGAAGTTTAAGAAGAACCATATAAAGAGAAAAGTCTCGAAGTCTAGTATGACACATAAAAGTGTGATATTTCCATTAATTACGCCCAAGATGGAAAAGTATGGGTTATATATGAAATTGATTAGATGAAACATTCTCCTTTTCTGTATCCAAAGAAGTTAATAACGAAAATGATGATCCAGACCTAAAGTCCGTATCATAGTGCAATAAAAGGTCCGATTGGGAGAAATGGCAAGGAGCCATGAAAAATGAATTACTCTCCCTTAATAAGAGAAATGTTTTTGGACCTATTATTATTACACTTGAAGATGTAATACTAGTTGGATGCAAAGGAGTATTTGTGAGAAAAAGAAATGAGTATAATGAGGTCACAAGATATAAAGCTGGACTTGTGGTACAAGGATTTTCTCAGAGATCGGGAATTGATTATGATGAAATATATTTCCCAGTTATGGATGCAATCACATTCATGTAATTTATGAGTCTAACGACATCGGAAAATCTAGATATGTACCTAATGGATGTTGTGACTGCATACCTATATGGATCACTGGATAATGACATTTATATGAAAATTCTAGAAGGATTCAAAATTTTAGAAGGATCAAAAATCGCAGAAGGATCCAAAGATATTTGTTCGGTCAAATTACTGTGATCACTATACGGATTAAAACAATCCGGACGCATGTGATATAATCAATTTGTTGAAAAACGGATATATCAATAATGCGATATGGCCTTACGTGTTCATTAAGAAATCTCAATTTGGATTTGTGAACAAGGCTGTTTATGTTGATGACTTGAATATAATAGGAACTCAAAAGGAAGTTGATGATGCAAGAACTCATATGATAGAGGACTTCAAATTTTTTGCTGCTAACCTGCTTGCAAGATATAGTTCCACACACACATTTGAACGGAATAAAGAGTTATCTCCAAGGTACGATTGACATGGAATTTTTTTATCATCAAAATTCTACGTTTGGTCTGATTGGTTTTGCAGATGCAAGATATTTATCGAAGCTGCATAAAGTTTGATCGCAAACTGAATATGTTTTTAAGATGGGAGAGAATTTGTATGGCTGAGGTCCATGACACATCATATAGAAAAAGCTAGCAGGATAATTACAAGTAAAGAACCAACAATTTTTTTTGAGGATAACGCTGCATGTGTCTCTCAACTCAAGGAAGGATACATCATGAGTAATAGAACAAAACATATCCCACCAAGATTTTTCTCCTATACTCAAGACCTAGTGAAGAATCGAGAAGTTGACATCGAGTACGTTCGTTCAAGTGACAATGCAACATATCTTTTCACTAAGGCGCTTGCTACTTCAATTTTTCGAAAGCAAATTTAGAATATCGGAATGCGTCATCTGCGAGATTTGTGAAGAAAATATCATATCCATCTTTCAGGAGGAATTTACGGCATTGCACTCTTTTTTTCTTATCATGGTTTTTATCCAAAATGGGGTTTTCCATGATAAGGTTTTTAACGAGGCAGTAGTAATGCATCAATGGTAGTGATGAATACTAAAAGGGGAGTATTATATAATAGGTTTGATTATTCATCATATGAATTTATTATAAGTCTCCAAGTGTCCTTGTTATGCAATAAATGATGAATCATGTTTTTAGGTTAGTCATCATTATATGTGTCATCATTTTGACATCTCTAGTTTACTAGAAATATGTATGTGTGACATTTTGTAAACATATGAAAATAAGAAAGATTAAGAAGTTTGTCTCTCCTTTGTGTTTTTCTTTCACTCTTTCTCACTCTAAAATCAACATTCACATAAACATATATATACATATATATCGATTTTATAACAAAGTAGATTTTTTTACACATGCGATGTTTGTAGAGGATGGATTTAGCACAATCTCCTCTAATCGGTGTAAACCAGTCATGATTCGATTTTAACTGGATTTCACGGAAATGACCATTCGGCACAAAGCCTACTGGACCTGAAGCCGACCTATGAAAGGACCGAATAATAGCTTGACAATCTTAGAAAAATAGAATATACAGATTTGACGTTGATTTTCCTCTATCTCCTCCGAGATTTATGACAACTTGAAAATATTATCCAACAAAAATATTGGAAACAATCTTTATCCTCTGAAGGTCAACCTCCGCTATAAAAAGGAAGCTCAGAGACCTGAAGAGGGATACACAATTAACTCGAAGAATCCTAGACTAGCTTAAGAACAGAGAACTCAATAGTTTCGATCGAAGAGAAAAGAGAGAAACGATATTTGTATTTTGCTATTTAGCTCTTCGAGATTAATAAACCTTTCATAAGAAATTCTTACTTTGTTTTATTCTTTTGTGCTCGTTTTAGCCCGCACAAATGGACTCCGTCTGTGCGGACTTTTCTTACAAAAAGGCTACTAGCTCAAACCACAAGAAGAGAAAGACAAGATCGAACCATGTACGAAAACCAACTTTTTGGGGAAGAGGAAACGGGTAGGGACACGGCCAACACGATCGATGAGACCCTGCCCAACATCGGAGAAGAGGCTCCCTTGATCTTCGAGAACCACGAGGATGAGGAAGAGCTCAGAGGAATCAAAACCGACAACGACGACGAAGAACACGACGTCGAACAAATCGACATCCCTTGCAATGAAGCCCAAGTCGCAAACAACAACAATCCGAGGACCTCCAAACATCAGCGGGCCCTATACGATCTCATCCTTGAGCAGTTTTCTATATAGGGAAAAGCAATAACCGAGATGTCCCAGCGTGTCACGGCCAACCCTACAAATAGAGTAGCCGAGAACTGATATGCTCAAATATAATACCCTAAAGTATCTAAGCAGTAGCTGTAGTATTCTAGGGGTCGAACCACAAAGACTCAAGATTGTCACTCAATAAATTCCAGGATGTGAATTAAGCTAAGCAAAATGAATATAATCAAATATAGCAAAACGATTAAAATTAAGTAGTAAGATCAGTGAGGAAAACGCTAGGCCTAGGGACATTCGCAAGTAAATCAGAATTGTCAATCAAATAAAATGTCAGGAATATAATAAGCACCGTTCTTGAACTTGAAACACAGATGTAAAATCAACCAACTGTCGCTGCGAAGACTATCTATGTCTAAACCTAGAATTCCAAATTTCTNGACTATCTATGTCTAAACCTAGAATTCCAAATTTCTTTGCAAATTCTATGAATTCAAACAAGCATTAACGATCAGGTTCAATTGTTCACAAAATCCTAAACCAAATTTCTTTGCGAATAGGTCTTTTGCTCACCAAACACTAGTTCAGGAAACTAATCACACTTTCGTGTCAATTAATCAACCAAATATCAGATTCCAGTTCACGAGGCTAGAATAAGCATAAATCTCAAGTCTAGGTGAAGAACTCTATAGATTTTCCTAACAATTAAATCTATTTTAACAATTCATCAAATACCTTTGAATAACCCTAAACCTAACAAGGAATCTACTCAGACATGGTGAATGAAACAAACATCACGAATAAAATTAATAAATATCATAAAGTAAAATAGACTAAGAATACAAAGAGGGTTCAAGGTTCTTCTCCCAAAACTCTATTGCAAAATTCTCTATCTCCCAAAATCAGTTATGTGCCAAAGTGGCTGAAAAACCTAATTATAAAGCTAATACACGCTTTGGAGTAAATTGTAAAAATAAGGAAATCTTCTGTTTCTTCTTCGGACTTGCTGAGGATCGCGCGTTCTGACTACCGGTATCGACCGATACGATAAATGGTATTGATCGATAAAAGTATTATGAGTTATGTTTCTTCCAGATGTTGGTGTCGATCGATACATTGTGGTATCGATCGATACTGAGCTTCAATTCCTGAACTGCTTCAGCTCCGAGATGCTCCAGAAACTTTGATAAATCCAACTTAGCTCCAATCGTGCCAAATTCCTGAAAAGACTCTAAAAGATTCTAAAAGCACTCATAAGACTCAATAAAAGGACTTATATCATTGTTAAAAACGGGTAAAAACAATGATATACCAAGAACCACGACAAAAAGACTTCCAGTAATGTCAAGAGCCTTCATTTATGGAAACATCTAGAGCAACCCTGTTTGACGAAGAATGACAAACCTCCAAAGGGGCGTTACAAGATCGTGCAACATTTAGACGATCTATGTAACCCCACTAAGGCAGGAAGGAAGCGGACTCCCCCGCGACCGAGAACTAGATAAGGTGCATGATGAGATACACACCATCCAATCACAGATACATCGGGTCTATAGCTCTGCCCTAAAAATCGATCGAGTCTTGGAACAAACTCAGAGAACCCCCTTCACAAAGTGCATATCAAGCGTCCGGGTGCCACATTACAAGGTGAAGCTACCATCATACGAAGGAAAAGAAGACCCGATAAGCTTTGTGTTAACCCCTGTTTTTACTGATTTTATTAGGTCCTTTTATAACTATTCTTGCGTCTTTTAACCAAGAAAAGGATAGTTTTGAGTTTGTTTTTGTATTTTAATGGGAAATAGGATTGAAGACAAAAGAGAAGGGATTTAGAACTAAAATGGGCTTCCAGAAGATTAAGTGGACTTCCAGAGGAACAAACGGGCTTCCAGAAGATCAAACGGGCTTCAATATGGACCTAAAAGAAGAAGAGCTCGGAGCCGCATACTGATCGGTTAAAAACATAACCGATCGGTTGGAAAAGCCTCAAGGACCGATCGGTCATGCCCCTGCACCGATCGGTTGGCGTGGATTTGTCAAGTTTCCATTTTTTCGCTTTTGGAAGTTTTACATATTTCTCTACTCTCTAAACACTATATAAAGGGGGCTCGACCCTCAGTTGTAGATACACTAAGCCATAGAGCAATAAACTCATTTTACATACTCTTCTTCTAGTTTTATGTTTCTTTTAAGAGTTTTCTCTTTATTTTGGTTGTAGATCTTGTAGTATATCTATGAGTTCTTTATATTCATGCTACTCTATCTCTACCTTGCTAGATATGATTATTTGTTAGGATTTAGAGTTCATGTTAGACAGTTTAAAGTATGTAATTATGCATGATATTGAGATTGATGCCTTGATTCTTCACCTAGGTTGATATTAATGCTTATTTTAGACGGGATTATGAATGCCTTTAAATGATTCTTGACAACGGGAGTTGCAATGGAACGTTTGATTGTAGCCTAAGGGAGCAAAGTATTTCTAGACAACGCGAGTCGCTAGGGAGCTTTGTGAACCTATCAATCCTAAACATAATGCTTGCTTATATTCTGATAGTAAACAAGAGTTTTTGTTAGGATTGTTAGCATAGTAGTTATCAACTAAAGGATTAGGATAGCTAATATTTATGATTGAGTTCAAGAATAATTCTGTAATGCTTTCTCTTATGCATGTATATTATAATTCTTGTTTAGAATTGCTTTAGGGTTCTCTATGCCTAACTTATCTATCTCTGTTCATATTAGGTTGTTAGAAAACATAAAAACCCTATTTATTTTCTCTAGTCAAATTTTAGTTATCATAATTTGTAATGTAGTCGTTTTGGTCTATATGGATTAATCCCTAAGTACTATAGCGGTGTATCGTACACTTGCGATAATATGTGGGGTAAATCTTTATGCACAACAAGTTTTTGGCGCCGTTGTCGGGGACCAAACACGAGTGCCTTTAGATTCATAATTAGAATTTTGTCTAGAATTTTTTGTTTTTATTGTGAATATGTATATAACACTTCTTTTCTGTACTTATCATTTTCTCAGTTTTTTTCGAAGGTTTATGAAAATAAGGAGCCACGGTTCTGATAAATTGCTGCAACCTGACAACAACTTACTAGCCGAGATTGAGCATACCGGTAGGAAGCTGCGAAGAAGAAGACAAATGGAGAACCACGGTAATGCTGCTAGTATCGATGATGAAGTTGCTGAGAACGGAAATGTTGCTGGACATAACCGTCAACCGATCAGTCATGAGGACGACCCAACCAATTTTGGAAATGATGGGCAATCGATCGGTGAACAACCACTACCGATCAGTTACAGTGACGTTAATGAACCGATCGGTCCTCCACCACCACCGATCGATCAGCATGACAAAGCTGAGCCTACTTTAGGAGAGGTCAAGGCTCCTACTCGGTTCTATGCTGGTAGAGCCGCGATTTTCCCTCCTGCGCCACATAGACGTGATTACCGGATCGAGCCTTCAATGATTGCATTGGTGAAGCAATCAATGTTCAATGGGCTACCTTCAGAGAATCCGATGGACCATATCCAAAACTTTGAGGATCTCTAAAGCACCACAAAGACGAACTTGTGTGTCACAAGACTACCACCTCCTGACCTTGTTCAAATTCTCCCTTGATGATAGGGCTTCAAGATGGTTGAGACTTCTAGAACCGGGATCCATAACCACTTGGGCTCAATGCCGTGATATGTTTATCAACCAATTCTATCTGAAGTCCAAGACCACCCAACTAAGAAACAAGATCACCACGTTTTCGCAAACAGGGAACATGTCATTTTTCGAAGCATGGGATCGCTTCAAGGGGTACTTAAAGGATTGTCCACATCATGAATATCCTCATGAGACTTTGCTTCATGTCTTCTACCAAGGAGTTTATGAGAAGTTCCAAATGGCACTTCAAGTCAAGGGAACTTCGCATCAAACACTATTCATGGAGCTAATCTTCTCATCGAGAATTTGGCGGCAAGTAACAGAAGAAGGAGATAAGCACCTCATGTATTCCAAAAAAAGGAGCTGGTTATGGTATAGCTTCCAACCCAAGCCTCAGTACAACAGGCATAGCACATTCCAAGGACCGTCCCATCAAAACCCGCTAGAAAGCAAACTTGAGAGGATGATGCATCAACTGATGGAAAGCCATAAGCAAAGCGCTGAAATCATCAATGCTAAAGTGGATGGAATGTACACATCTCTCAATGGTAATATCAAAGCTGTGAACACTCATGTCCGAGTTTTAGAGACTCAAATTGCTCAAGTAGCTTCCAATGCTAAGGTACCTCCAAGAATGCTTCCAGGAAAAGCTGAAGAGAATCCTAGAGAGCAAGTGAGCGCTGTCGAAGTTGCATTAGAAGAGAGATTGGATATGCCAACCGGTCGGTATGGACACTGCACCGATCGGTTCCATAGGACAATTTTAACTGATCGGTGTAACGTCCTAACTGATCGGTTGGATGCTTTCATCCGAAAGAAGAGAGCTGAGGCTGAGTCAGCATATTAATAGAGCATTCCTGGAGATGTTCAGAGGATTCAGGAATCCCCGCGTATTTACAAACCAATGGTGCCTTTCCCTCGCTACGTTGATGAAGTGATAGCTAATGGGAAGATGGATAGGTTCAAAAGGGTGCTTAGAGAGTTAACTAAAGGAATGACATGTGAGGAAGCACAAGCAAACTTACCCAATATCAAGGAGGTCTTCAAGTGTGTGATGAAGGGCAGATAAGGATTAGACTTATGAAAGAAAAGAAGGTTCTGAAGCAACTCCCCAAGCTCGAGGATCCCGGAAGATTTGCAATATCTTGTGCGGTCTTTGGCTTCCATTTTGAAGACTCGCTTTGTGACACATGATCAAGTGTGAAGCTCATGTCCTTCTCTGTTGCCAAAGGGCTCATGATAGAGAATTTCGATGTCCCTCTATGCATCTTGAAGTTCGCCAACGCTTCCATGTCCAAACCCCAGGATTGTTACCCGGTAAGCTTGTGCGAATAGGACATTGCCTAGTGCCGACAAACTTTCAAGTGATCAAAATGATTGGAGAATCAGAGATGTCGGTGCTTTTGGGAAGGCCATTCCATAACTCGGTTGGGGCCGATATTGATATGCTTACGTAACAACGCACATTCCATATAATTGACAAGGAGGTCCATTACTCGCCCGTACCACCTTTGGCCCATCACGATTCAGAATGCGACGAGGAAACCAAGGAATCAGTACCGGAATGAGCACTACAAAGTCAATTTCGAGACTCAAAAACAAGCGATGAATGGGAGGCTACCCACTAGTTTTTACTATTTCCTTACATTTTTCGTTTTTAATTACTTTCATTTGAATTATTAACTATTTGCATTTTTCAGTTTTGATGGTGAGTTTGGATTATTCAGGATATTTAAGTATGAAAATCATAGGTTTTAGGCGTAAGAAACTAGTGCAAAATCGGAGAAGGCGAGATTTCAGAAACGCCAACCGATAGTTGAGCTGCCAGTAGCCATCGGTACAGATAGCTTGGTCAACCGATCGGTTACACACCAAGACACTTCAGTTGGCGCCAATGTAAATTAAAAAAACCTGTTTAATCTGGTTAATTCACTTTAATTGAACCGGATTAAACCGGCGACCTCCCTTCCTCTTCTTAAAACCTCGAAAATCACTCTACATTTTCACAAAACCTTCATTTTTAAACCCTCAAAACTTAAAATTTTTCAAAATCCATAAATTTCTCAATTTCAAACAGTTTTCAACGTTTTTGGGTGCTTTCCACTCAATTTTTCGAGCTCTATCCATGTATCCTACTATCATTCCCGATCAGTTGAGGTAAGACACTCGATTTTCATGTTTAAAATTTGATTTTAACATGGACACTTGTGATTTATTGGGTTTTTGATTTCTTGCATGTTTTGCTTGATTATTAAGTGTGAATTGATGCGTAGAGGGTTCGAAAATAGATTAGGTGGTTAGATTTGAGAAAATTTTGATTTTTGAGATAGAATTGGATTTTTGAAAATTGTGTGGTGAATTTTAGATTTTTGTGCTTAAAATATGTATAGAATGATTAGTTTTTAATTATCCATGATTTTAGGAGGAGAATGGTTAAATTTGGATTTTTGTTGCAATTGATTTGAATTTATTTTGAATTTTAGGGATTAATTTTCCTAAAAATGAAATTTGTGCATTTTAATTATCTTAAAATCCATTTAGGGTATTTTAGAAGTAAATATGCTGCAATAATTATTTTAGGAATTTTTGTAGAAATTTTCGGAAGGTTTTCTATTTCTGAAATTTTTTCTGCAAAAGGTCCTGTAAATCTTGACAGTATTTATGCTTTTCACTGATTTTGCAGGTATGGCTCCTAGGACTCGAGGAGAGAGTTCGAGACATGCTAGGGTACAAAGCCCTAGAAGTCTGGCAGCTCTTCAGCGGGAGATGACAGATTTTGACCGAGCTACCAGAGAGAGGATGGAGAGCTGCACACTCCATCCCACCAGGTTCCTACAGAGCAAGATACTTGAGGAGATGGGCCTCAAAGAGGAGGTCCATCGGATTCTTATCTGATCTGATTTGGTACGTTTTCTACCAAGTTCTGAGACCTGTACGAGGCACTAGCCAGAGATTTCCTGGCTTCTGTAGAGGTGAACTACCCTACAACGCTCGAGGATGCAGGCAAAGGATGGATCAGTTTCTTCATCGCAAATAAGATTTACAAGAACTCCATCCACTAGCTCTGCGACATCGTTGGTTTCTCGAGGCGTAGGGAAACACTTGCTTTGACGGTTTACGATGCTAACAAGTTCTGAACTCTCATTGGTTTGGACAAATATGTTTCCTCTTCCTGGAAACAATCTCGGATTAGGAGTCCTATGCTCCTTTTGGTTGCTAAGCTCATTAGCAATGCCTTCTACACCAGACACGAGATTGGGACTCTCAAGGTTTATGAGCTTTGGATGCTAAGAGAGGAATTTCGCCAGTACATTGAGCATCCATATAAGGATTGCTATGGCGTCAAGCATGAGGTAGATTTTGGTGCCCTATCAGCCGGTAAGATTGCTGGAGCCAGGACTTCCATTAGGAAGAGGGGCGATATCTACCGTGAGAGCCTTGTCACGCCCATTCTTAAGAATTCTTAAGGCGCAGAAGGAGGTTCTTTGATAGAGATTACCTCTACCACGCCTCCATTCTCATACGAGGCAGTTCCATCTTACAATTTCAGGACCACGTGGGTCATTACAGATACCTCCTGCGCGACATCTTACAGACTTAGCTACACATGCTCAGGAAGACTTCATGCCACCTACTGCTGCACTTTGTGAGTACCCTACCAGCCACACTCGCACCACTCGTCATCGTTAGACACGTGCAACTGCTCAGGTACCACATCGTGCATCCACCTCGTCTCAGGGACCATTGCTTGACTTTGATGTGGAGGAGTTCACCTACAGTGCTCTCCCAGACATTGCCAGCGACCAGGAGATGATCACACATGTTGTGGCGGTCTTAGAAAAGATCGACAAGATGCTCCATCTGCTTCAGGGAGTCTTCCAAGATATCAGGCCGTGATGTGTCTCTGCACCAGATGATATTGCTGCGTCTACTAGTCGAGCCAACCATTTCCAAAACAGCCTATCGTCTGCTTCTTTGTCTCCAGACGATGCATCTAGCCCTGATGGCTATAGAGATGGCAGTGTTCCACGAGAGAGGATCATGCACCAACCAGGCCAGGACGGCTCGGACAAGTTAGCCTTGATTTCGAAAACCAATCGGTTAATGGGTTTGACCAATCGGTTCTAGGTAGGTTAGTAACCGTTCGGTTGCAACTGTTGCTCCAATCCGTTTGCATTTCATTTGAAAACTCCTTATGCTATGTATTTTTCTATTTCTAGGATCTTTTTCTAGAAAATATTCTCTGGCCTTACTTCATTGTGTTTTGCACCAAGACGGTGTAATTCAAGTCTGGAGGAGAGTACAAATGTACCATTTATCTGATATATTAGGTGGAAACTTTTATTTTTCATTGAGTCATTTTCTGTAATTTTAGGGGACATTAAGGTTTTCAGGAACTTACTTGGGGATGACTTTCCAACAACTTATTCATGATTACGTCAGAAGCAGAGCATAAGTTTGGAATGATCATGAGCAGACACAATATTCAGGAAAGTCCCTATCCCTTTGAAACTTGAACGATTTGCGCTTAGCCTTATCTAGTGAACATTGAACATGCATTCAGTATATCTCACTTAGGGGCTTGGTAATCATGCTATTGATAGATATTAAGAGCTGCCTTGTTTTTACCACTCTCTTTGACCTCTGATCATTATGATCATTCCAAACCTTATACCCTAAAAACCCCTTTCTGTTCAAACCCCATGTATTCTTCTGATCATCGCCATATGTGCATTCATATGCATAAACTATAGAGTATAAGAACCGATATAGCTTACCTTTCACTACGATTAGGGATGTCAGACGTAATATTTTGGGTGATTAAAAAAGCTTCTACAGGATTAAGTCTTGTTGACAGATTTTTAGGACTTGTTAGAGAATGCTAGAAAATGTTTAGAAATTTGTTTTGCTGCTTAAATTTGTATGACAGAACCGGTTCCACCGTTCCCTTTTAAAATAAAAAATTGAAAATAAGAAGAAAATGGGAAGTCAGATTTTTATTTTAAAAGCATCAAAAGAATTTCTTAGTGTTTCCTCTGGCGTTTTGCCGGGTTTTATGGAAAATGAGGTAGGCATAGAAAAATGAAGGCTATGTATGCTTCAATTGGTCTGTGTCGCACTACGATTATGCATAATAATTTGCATCCTAGATTTTTAGGATAAAGCCATAAACACTTGTCACCCTAAATGCCTCGTTACCACGACCCTAACATGTTCGATATCCCCTCTGTGAGAATGTACGAATATTAAAAGGCTAACTTCATTGACTTCGAGTGTTCTTCGAGATCTTGGGATTCAGAGTATGGGATATTGACAAGTTCATGGTTAAGTACATAAAGTAGGTTTTGCTCTGACAAGTTTTGATGCAGTTCTTGGAAAGAAGACCCTCTTTATGTATTTTTAGCTCATATCCTTCTAACCATTTCTCCGGGGCTCGAGTTTTTATTGTTCTTTAATTAAAGACAAAGCAAAGATTCAAATCTGGAGGAATGTATTAACCCTTATTTTTAGTGATTTACTTACCCCCTTTTGTGACTATTCTTGCGTCTTTTAACCGAGAACAAGATAGTTTTAAGTTTTTTGTTTTATTTTATTGGGAAGCCTCCCAGACCGATTGCTTATGCCCTTGCACCGATGGGTTGGCGTGATTTGTCAAGTTTTCATTTTCTCGCTTCCGGAAGTTTTACATTTTTCTCTACTCCCTAAACACTATATAAAGGGGACTCGACCCTAAGTTGTAGAGACACCAAGCCATTGAGCAAGAAACTCATTGTAAATACTCTTCTTTTAGTTTTATGTTTCTTTTAAGAGTTTTGTCTTTACTTTAGTAGTAGATCTAGTAGTATGTCTATGAGTTCTTCATATCCATGCTACTTTATCTCTATTACTTGATATGATTCTCTGTTAGGATTTAGAGTTCTGTTAGTTAGTTTTAAGTATGTTATTATGCATGATATTGAGATTGATGCCTAGATTCGTCGCCTGGGTTGATATTAATGCTTATTCTAGATAAGAGTCTGAATATGCTTTTATATGTTTCTAGAAAACAGAAGTTGCAATGGATCGTTTGATTGTAGCCTAGGGGAGCAAAGTATTTCTAGACAACGGGAGTATCCAGGGAGCTTTGTGAACCTATCAATCCTAAACATAATGCTTGCTTTAATTCTGATAGTAAACAGGAGTTTCTGTTAGGATTGTTAGCATAGTAGTTATCACTAAGGGATTAGGATAACTAATATTTATGATTGAGTTCAAGAATGATTATGTAATGCTTTCTTTTATGCGTGTATATTGCTTGTTTTGAATTCCTTTAGGGTTCTCTGTGCCTAACATATCTATCTCAGTTCATATTAGGTTATTAGAAAACATAAAAACCATATTTATTTTCCCTAGCCAAATTTTAGTTATCATAATTCATAGTATAGTCGTTTTGGTATCTGTGGATCGATCCCTAAGTACTATAACAGTGCATCGTACACTTGCGATAATATTTGGGGTAAAACCTTATGCACAACAGCTGTTGAATTTCCTTAGGATTCTTTGTGCCTAACTTAGCTGTGCTTAGATCATATTTATCATATTAGGTTGTAAGAAAACATACAAAATCCTAGGCCTGGGTTTTCGGGTTGGACCGAATAAACCGAACCGACCGAACGAGGATTTCAGTTATCGGTTTCTATTCGGTTATTTTGTATTAACCGATCGGCAGCAATTAAAATCAATCTCGGTTATCCCTTCGATTCGGTTCGGTAATCGAGAACCAAAATTAAACCGAAGTATAAATATACTAAATTACTAACCCTAAACAAACACCCATCGACAACTCTCATTTCTCCTTTATCGATCTCAACTTTTTGTTTTTCACTTCTTCTCTTTCGCCGCCCTCGAATCACCATAAGGAGCAACCGGATAAGTGAAGCAGACGAAGATTCCTCCTTGTTCTTCCTCCTTGTTAATCGGTTAAGCTCTTCCTCCTTGTTCTTCCTTCTAATCGAATCTCTAATCGAATTTCGAAACCCTAAATCATATAAATTTCGATTTGGGGGTTTGGTTATTGGGGTTCCAATATGGGGGTTTGATGTTTGTTTGATGTTAGTTTAGGGCTTCGTTGTTTGTTTGATGTCGATTTGGGGGTTCGATTTTTGTAACCCTAAATCATCAATTTTCGATTTGGGGATTTGAATTGTATTTGCAGTTAGGTTTTCGATTTCGATTTGGTTTTCGTATTGTATTTGTATTCGATATGAAAGATTAGGTTTTCGAATTGTATTTGTATTTTCGATTTCGATTTGGTTTTCATTACTAATGAACCTTGGTCAACGGTTTATGTAACTGAAGTTCACTAACTCTTTGTTGTTTGATGTCAACTTCTAAAGAGTCAACTTTTAAAGTGTGTTTGTTGATCGATATTTCATATTGGCATATCACAGAGAAGACTCTACGTGAGAGGAACCAAACCATCCTAATACAAAAGGTGACCCGTTTCTTTAATCTATTTGGTTTGAATTTTATAATGCTTTGTCTCTTTGGTCTTATCTCTTATGTGTCTGTTTCAGATTCAGAGTAGTTTACTCATTAGTCATTTCTATCTAGTAAGTTAAGTTTTGCTGAGTGTTATGTGTTTATATTCTGAGTCTTATCTCTTATGTGTCTGTTTCAGATTCAGGGTAGTTTACTCATTACTCATTACTCATTAGTCAGTCTTATGTGTATGTTTTGATGTCGATTTGATGCATGTTTGGAGTCTTATATGTCTGTGTAAGTTTGTATTCTTATATGTCTGTTTTGATGTTTGAATTTGTTAATGCTTTGTTAATATTCTGTGTAATGATTCATTTCTCTAATTTGGTTTTCCATTACTAATGAACCTTGTCAATGGTAACTAACTCTTTGTTTGAAGCTTACCAAGTACCAACTTTAAGTTAGGACTTATGATGTATGAATGTTTTATGAATGCAGATCAGAGTTTCTTCTTGTATTGATGGAACCATTCAGCCACCATTGACTCTATAGGTTGCTTCTTATCTTCTTGTATTGATGTTTTTGTTCTCAGTTTTATAGATGGCACTGACTTGTATCTTCGTGTTTGGGTTTGCACTTTTCTGTTCTCAGTTCTCAGTTCTTATCTTCTTGTATTGATGTTTCTATTCTCAGTTTATAAACTGCCATTGACTTTATGTTTTCAATCAGACTTGTAAGTTGGTTTATTGTAAATCAGACTTGAATTTCGGTTTGAATTTCGGTTTAATTTTGGTTTATTGTAAATCAGACTTGTTTTCCGGTATAATGGGTTTCATTTGGTCTATTTCGGTTATAAATAACCGAAATACAACTATTTCGGTTTTTTCTCGGAACAGATTTTTTGACTGATAACCGACCCGAATAAACCGAGTGCCGAACCGACCCGAACCGAACATTAATTCGGTTCAATTCGGCAGAATTTCTTTTTACCGAATAAACCGAAAAACCAAAAAAACCGAACCGATAAAACCGTGAAAACCGAAAGCCCAGGCCTACAAAATCCTATTTATTTACCCTAGCCAAGTTTTGATTATCATAGTCAATAATGTAATTGTTTTGGTCCTTGTGGATTCGATCTTTAAGTACTACATCAATGTATTGTACACTACGATATTTATTTGGGGTAAAACGTTTTCCACAACACTTTGTTATGGCTTTCTCCCTCGCTATCCAAAGGATACATCTATCCTCAAAATACTCGGAGGCTGGACCATGCAAACTGTTCGTCAAAACCATGAGAGGCAACTCCCTGGCTTGGTTTTCTAGGTTAGAATCCGACTCCATCATTTCCTTCAACCAGCTATCGACGGCTTAGCATTACTCCATGTACACTACCCGAAAGACATCAAGTGCCGATCTATGGCCCCAGGTCCAAGCTGTAGACGAGCCCCTATGATCGTTCATCGGAAGCTTCAAGGAAGTTCTATCAACGGTTTCAATACAAGAGGTTGCCGCCCTAGCCGCAATTGAGAAAATTAATGTGGCATGGATCCAGGTTCAGAGAAATTCTGATCCTCAACAAACCTGCCACGTTGGAAGATGCTCTACCCCGCGCATCAAGATACGTCACCAGCAAAGAGGAGAGCGCGATGTTGGCAAAATAGCAGCTGCCGTTAAGATAAGCATATGACAACGAGAAAGAAGATGTCGTTACCAACAACGAGCCCAAACGTGGAAGGGGAAGGAAAAATTCCACCCATATCATCAACAGCATCGACAAGCAGCCATTCGCAAAATTGGAACCATGGAACAAGTATCAGAGAGAAGGTATCTCCACTAAGCTGAACACCTTCTGCGATTACCACAAAAGCTTGGCCACTCCAGAGACGAGTGTCAGAACCTCTAGAGTCTACTTCTGAAAAAATTTAAGGATGGAGAGATTGTTGCCGAATTTGAAGGAAACAATAGGTCGAATTATTTGGACAATCAAAATTATCGAAAAAACAAAAAAAAAAGATCGGCAATAACACGAGACACAAAGCAAGATAGGGATGAGTGCTCCAATAAGGCACCACCCGCCCGTCAGTGGATATCAGTTATTGTGGGAGGACTCCTAGATGTTGAAGACTCGATGAACTCGGTAAGTGATGAACCTCAGCAAATGGTACGAGGAAAAGTTCGGGTCAGAAGAGGTATCCATAACCTTTACCAATACCGACTCCCATGG
Organism: Crucihimalaya himalaica; assembly: GCA_004349715.1. Classification (NCBI taxonomy): domain Eukaryota; kingdom Viridiplantae; phylum Streptophyta; class Magnoliopsida; order Brassicales; family Brassicaceae; genus Crucihimalaya; species Crucihimalaya himalaica. The sequence goes on from SMJT01000136.1 coordinate 27,511, forward strand.
AGTAATACACCTCCACAATGGCTCTCTAGTAGTCAAGCTCACCATCATGAACTACGATGTAAAACGGGTTCTGATAGATACAGGGAGTTCATTTAACCTTATCTTCTAGAAAATCATGAAGAAGATGAACGTCAAATTCACGGCGATCACATTGGACAAGGAACCGCTAGCAGCCTTCGACACTTCAATCATGTACTCAATCGGTGGAATCAAGAGAGAGGTCGAGTTTGTTGTGATCAACTTGGCACAAACTTACAACGCCATACTCGAAACCCCTTGGCTATCCCGTCGACCTGCCATCTTTGTTTGAAGTTCCCGAACTCAGACAAAATGAGATCAGCGCGCTGCTCGAGCCTGCTACGTCATTGAAAAGAAGCAGCTGAAGGTTGGAGGACTTATAGAAATTAAAGTTGAAGGAAAAGCTAGAGGTCGGTACGATCAAAGAACTAGGGAAAACGTTCCCCACCTTAGCAAAAATTGTACAAGACAACATCAACCTTTATGACAAAACGCGTTGCATTAGCATCGGAGCCGACCTCGAAGAACCATTCCAGAAAGAACTCGTAAACTTCCTCAAAACGCCAACGACAACTGATATGCTCAAATATAATACCCTAAAAGTACTAAAGCAGTAAATGTAGTATGTTAGGGGTCGAACCACAAAGACTCAAGAATTCACTCATTAGATAATAAGACTCGAATTAAGCTAAGCGAACAAAGTAATGCAGGAAATAAGCAGCATAATATAAAAGTTGTGAAATTTAATGGGAGGAATATAGGCTCAGGGTATTTCTCAGGAAATCAAGGAATGCAGACAAATCAATCAATCAGGATTCAGATTTAGCACGGTTCTTGAACTCAAAACACTAAGCTATAATTAACCAACTGTCGTTGCAAGAATGATCTAAATCTAAATCCTAGAATCCCAAATCTCTTTGGAAATTCTAAAGATCTAAACCAGCTTTAAAGTTCAGGTTTGATATGTTCACAAAACAACTAAACCGAATCTCTTTGCGGATAGTTATTTTGCTCACCCTAGGGTTGTCGGGTTTCCAATCACACTCTCGTGTCTAATTGATCAACCTAAGATCTAAATTCCAGATTCGTCAACCTAGAACTAGCTTTGAGAACAACCTATGGTGAAGAACTAATTCAGATTATGAATCCTAATAGATCAAGTTATCTAACAAGCCATGAAATCCTTTATGAGAAAATCCTAAACCTAAGAGAGATCTACTCAGACATGATCAATGAAACTTAAATCATAATTGAATAGAATTGCATAGAATAAATCAAGAGTAAACAAGGGTTCATAATTGCATAGAACCAATCTCTCTCAAAGTATTCAGAATAATGAATAAAATCCAGTCTCCCTCTAAAAGTGGCTAAAAACCCTAAATATAATGGTAAAACATGTTCTGGGCTTAATTGTAAATAATAAAATCTTCTGGGCCAATTTGCGGAATCATCAAACTTGTAAAATCACGTGTTTTCTTTTCCTGCAGTCGGTGTCGATCGATAATGGGTTGGTTTCGGTCGACACTAGGACTCTGTGCTCGCCAGACTGGACTGTCTTCAGGAAAACTGGCATAACGTTTGATCGCACCGTTAGAATGGCCTCAAACCACTTCCAAATGAAAGCTAAATCCATTGATCTATCTTGTATCCAAATTTGAGCTCAATCCAACGGAGGAAATTATTCAACGGGCGCCAAAAAGCTCCAGAATGCTCTAATATCTCCAATTATGCTCCAAACGTGCCAAAACCTGAAAAGACTCAAAAAGGCTACAAAAACACTAGAAGGACTCTGAAAATAAGACCTATATCATGGTTAAAAACGGGTAAAAACCATGATATATCAACAACTTATGCTTGGTCTATCGATGACATGGTGGGAATATATACCAACATAACCGCACACGAACTAAATGTGGATCCGACCTTTAGACCAATACATCAAAAAGCGACGGAAACTTGGGCCAGAATAAGCTAAAGCGTTGCAAGATGAGGTCGATAGAATCCTTAAAGCCAAGATGATTAAGGAAATTTAATATCCGGAATGGCTAGCAAACCCGGTATATAGATCCGTTGGTGGAGGCCACCACATGACAACCATGGACACATTTTCCATCTACAACCAGATCAAGATGCATGCAGGCAATCAGGATAAAACCGCCTTTATCACTGATCGAGTAGTCTACTACTACGTATTAATGCCGTTCCGGCTGAAGAACGCTGGTGCGACCTCTCAGCGCTTGGTGAAATAAATGTTTGCCAAAGAGCTTGGAAAATCCATGGCGGTCTACATCGACGATATGCTAGTAAAATCCCTCGAAGTCAAGAACCTTATCAAACATCTCCACGTCTGTTTGACGTCCTAGATAAATACGATATAAAGCTAAACCCAACCAAGTGTACCTTTTCGGTCACTTCTGGAGAATTTCTTGGATATATCGTGACCAAACGAGGTATAGAAGCTAACCCAAAATAGAATGGAGCCGTATTGGAGCTCCTGTCACCGAGAAATAAGAAGGAAGTCCAAAAATTGACAGGACGAATTGAAACCCTTAACCGTTTCATCGCTAGATTGATCGATAAACGCCAACCGTTCTACAAACTCATACGAGGAAACAAGGAGTTTGAGTGGGATTAAAAATGTGAGAACGCGTTCAACGAACTAAAGGCTTATGTCACCTCACAACCTGTGCTAGTCAAACCGGAAGAAGGAGACACCCTTTATTTGTAGATCGCAGTATCCAACTCGACAGTAAGCGAAATACTAATTTGCAAGGACAGAGGTAGCTGAAACTGATCTTCTACGTTAGCAAGGCGCCACTAGAAAAATGAGACCATATTTTCAGTCCCACTCGATCGTCATCCTTACTGACCAACCGCTGTGAACAATACTGCACAGCTCCATGCAATCCAAACAAATGGTCAGATGGCAGTAGAGCTTAGCGTATACACATCAAGTACCAACCTTGAACTGCCAAGAAAGATCAGGTCTTGCCGATTTCATATCCAAACTACCTTCAAACCTTTTGAGCGAGTCGCTACCCAAAAAACAGTGGAAGCTATGTTGACGAATCGTCATCCCAACAAGGATCTGGAGTCAGTATTCGCCTAGAGTCCCCCATTGGAGAGAATTTGAATAAACCCTTCTAACTCGCTTCGAGCGCTTCAAACAATGAATCTGAGTGCGAATCAATGTTGGTAGGAATGCTACTCGCCAAAGAGGTTGGATCAACAAAACTCCAGGCGTAATGTGATTCTGAATTTGTCGCTAGCCAATTCAGCGGTGAGTAAGAGGCAAAAAAAAACACATAGACGCCTACTAAAAGCTCATCCAGTATTTGGCTAGGGAATTCGAAAGTTTTGAAACTGCATACAAAATGCCTCGGCATACGCCTTGGCAGCACTGGCATGAACCTCTGACCCCAAGCTGCAGAGGACCATTCCAGTAGGAAAGATTGTAGGCAGTCAGACGACTGAGAGCACGTAGCGCTAACTAAACACGAATAACTGTTTAAGTTACTCGACGCCGAGATATCAACAAGGAAATGGGCAATCAGAGGCGACCAATAAAAAAATAATGGATGGCCTAAAGAAATGAGTCAAGAAAAACAAATGAAATTGGGCGGACTAGCCGGATAGCATACTCTGGTCACATCAGACAACCCCTCAAAAAAGTATAGGTTGAACTCCATTCAGCATGGCGTACAACGTCGAAGCATTAGCACCGACAAAATTGGAAATTCCCACTCTAAGATGAACTAAACTTCCCAGCCGTGAAGATTTGAACAACATTATACTCCAATATCGGATTGACGACCTAGATGAGGTCCCATGCAAAGCACTCCTGCGGACGCAGAACTACCAAAACCTAGCCGCCAAATACTACAACCAAAAGGTACAAAACATGCACTTAAAGGTGCTAAGGAAGGTTTTTGGAAACTCAAAAGAGAGACAGAAGAGAAGCGGCAAACTTGGAACTAACAGGGAGGAACCTCTAGAGATCGGTAGAATATCGTAAAACCAAGACTATACCACCTGGTGGACAAGTTCAACAAATTCAACAAGGAGGAGCCCAAAGCTTGGAGCTCAGTCAACTTCAAGAAGTTCTATCTCTAGAACACTAAGGCAGCGCAACGTTTGCGCCAAAAAACAAAAAACAAACTAGCTCTATGAGCTCATCACTTCGATGTGATATGAAATACAAGCGGTTTGATCCCTTCAAAGGTATGTAGGCAACTCCTTGGAGTGCACCTGCAATAAATAGTAAAATGAATTTTATTTTTAAAATAAAACGAGTAACTCTGTTGATCTAAACGCTAAAACCAACACAAGTTAAAGTTAAAGCTCGTCAAAAGAACAAACCCCTTCTCTTACACTATACATTCTTTTGTTTTGACCTATCATCCTACTCTTCTATTAAATTGGTTCAAAAAGAACTTTATTAAAACCAAAATTGTCAAGGTAGAATTTACCCACATAGACTTTCTGGCTAGTTAATCAATTTAACGCCTTCCACATGGATGCAGTGACAAAATAATCCATCCCCTTTGTTCAAAGGTAAAAGGTGGCGCACTTGCCGCACTTACCTCTAAAGCTCGGACGAACAAATCTAATCCGATCTCAGTATTCGTAGGTTCACATTCGACTTAGGCAGCAACCACATGATAAGCCAATGTCCGACCTCGCATCTATTTTTACGGATTGGAACCTGTTCCAGTACGGTACAGAGGATCAAAGAAGATTATAAAGAGAGGGTGGCAACTAAAATGACGGCTAGGAACAAAGAAGATTATAAAGGAGATCGCTGGTCCTCAACCAAGCTATGAAATATAGGGCGACCTCCCGAGCTATGAAACAAAACTCCACAGACCTTCTAGCATCGGCCAAATCTTCTACAACCCGTAGCGCTCCCAGCCGTGAGGAGAGATCTCTAATACCATAGACATTTGTTCACAACCGATAAAATAGGACTCATAGAAACATATGTAGCCTTTCAGAGGACTCTAAGGGCGCTGGTGTTCGCTCAGAATCAAGTAGTTGACGCCACAGTGATCCAGTTGATATTTCTGGAGCATTCACTCAACGCTCTTTGCCGAAAACAAGGTCTTCTCACCAAGGATCCAAAAATATATATATATTTTTCTTTTAAAATAATTAAGTTGAAGTATATTTAAGGTTTTAACAAAAGAGTATATATATATATGTTTCAACTGGAAGTTTTAACGAGAATTCTCTTAGCACATTTGGTATTGAGTTAGTAAATTGGTGTTAGAGGTCATGATCAGTTCAAGCCCAACAAGTTGTCTTTAAAAAAAAAAAGTCTTAAGACTGATGACATGGTGTCCTATTCAGCACAATATGATGATGTGGCATCCTAGTCACTGATGACATGGCGTCGTAGTCATCACGCTCCAAACGGAAGAGTAACACTGTTTAACGATTTGTGGGATTGGGCCGGATTTGTTTTGTTCATGTATGAATTTCAAAATTAATGTTAGTTCATGTGGTTTTAGCACGGAGCAAAGTGTTGGGGGTGTTTTCACTAAATCAACTAAGTTCATGGAGGAATTGACCGTTTTTTCCCCTTCAAACCAATACCTAAAATCACCAACGATATAAGACCGTGCAGCTTGAGAAACCACTGTCACCAACCCTTCTCATTTAAATTGGTGGTTTACATACAAATGAACAGTACAAGACCCATGTTTTGCTAGCGGGTATACTTGTCGCAAACATGCATATATAGCGACATGTCCATCAGACACGAAGACAAGTTCTTCTTTGTGGGGGACAAACTTTCTCATTTTTCTAAGATTTGTGGCAGAAAAGCTGTTTTATGGGGGACAAACTTTCTCAGTTTTCTCAGTTCTCTCCGTCCATTACTCCGAATCCTAAAAGAAAAATTTGATAGTTCTCATTCTGGCCACTGGTGGCAACTAAACATCTTTTATATATCTCTTTAGTCTATGTCCTGTCAATCACTATCACAATTGTTAGATACTTAAACACAACAATGGATGCCCAAAGAAAAGAACATATACTTGAACAACGTCCCTCCATCTTTTGTTTCTTGATGTGTGGACATCTGTTATAGTCCTCAGGTTTGGTTTCCTTTATAAGATGCAGGTACGTGTACATAAATCAGTAGCTTTCCTCCTCTGTCTGTTGGCCCTACTCATAGCCACTTCTCTAGCATTCCAAGCTTTCATATACGATATTGTACTGCTGAGATCTGCAACACCATTTCTTGTAGCTCACATGCTCGTGGTCCTTTTTTTACTATTCTCATACTTAACCTTCAATAATTCTCCTAGAATTTTTATCGACACATCACAAGTATGCTTTAGGGTGGCCGTGCGGATTTCTACATTTTCAGACTCTGCCTGTTTTGTAGCATATATCATCCAATGATAATTATTGTCCACGCATATGGCTATAACCCTCTTCCTGTCCGAAACTGTTACCTTATAGGTGAATATTCTTTTGACTGCATACACGACCATCACCTTTTTTAACTGCACCTTGTCTCTAAACAATCCTGCCCACCATCCTTCCTCAAATTCATATTTGTCACATCATAACACACCCGTCCAGCATTGTCCCTGAATGGTGGGGCATCTGACCATAGATCTCCCTCTTCACATGTAACTATCGCGTAAGCATCATGCTTTATTTCTCCAATGTCTTCCTATGTAGTAATATATTCATCAATCCCAAGGCTGAATCCGATCGGGGTTAGGTCCCTACTTTCCGACGGTACTGTACCATCTGTTTCTCATTCTCCACCGCTTGTTTCACTCCTACTCACATTTATCGTCTCATTTCCACATTGGATTCCGCGGTGGATAATAATTGTTGTTTCTGCATATTTAGCACGTTGTTCATGTTGTCCCTCAGATTGGGGGCTGTTTCGTTGTCCACCACTACGCTCGGTCTCCCCCCACCAGATTATACATGTTCTCCGACATTTTCAACTACTTCTACATGTCCCTCACTACTACCTATTGTATCACTTCTAACCTGTCCACCATATACAGAGTCGCGACTTTCCTCGCCTGCACGTTGTCCACTTTTTTCTCGTCCACCAAAAATATGATTTTCACGTTGGCTATCATTTAATGTTTCATCGGTTACATCTTGTCCACATTTGCCACAACCACCTTTCATCCACTATATCGCACTACTTGTCCCCTATTATGTAGTTGATGTAGGTATCTACCAATATCAGGACTTTTGTTTTGCAGGTTAACCACGATGTAAGGATCCCAGTCTGGTGGGTAATCTGTATCTATTATCTCCCTCATCTTATCAAAATCGTACTCCTCTGATTCTTCACTATCACTAAATCTTTCGATTCCCTGATTCAAGTTCTCTCTATTCATTTGTTTTCTTTCACCGTTAACCCTTATATATCAGCTTGTCTACCACCTTCTGGATTAGGCAAGTTGTCCCCCTTTTCCCCTCTCTGCGGTACGTTTCTTCCACTCTGGCTACTTCCTGTAGAAAAACATCTTTTTCGATAGTCAAAAGATTATCTATACTCTCCAGCTCGCTAATACCAACTCTTCTGAATTTGTTTTGCGCGATGACTCTGTTCTGCAAGTGCAACGGCTTCTATCATCAAGTCATCCCCCACCTCTTATTCTTCTCCCCGTGATGCCTCTTCCGTGTCGTGATCATCATTTTTTTTTCTTTTCAATCGTTAAAAACAAGTTTAATCGCTGGTTCTCCTCCCTTTTCCTTCTGAATTTTGACAATCCACTACCACTTCCTATCTCAATGAGCATTTTTGCTAGAGTCAATATCGTTTCTTCACCTTTGTTACCTGCGGGTACCTGCAAATTAAGCGGGACGAATGCGGGTTAATTATTTTCAATCGTAAATTTTGCAGAGCGGACGGGTGCAGATTGAAAAATTATGTAACCTACCACATGACGGGTTGCAGATCGTGGATTATGACTCGGTGACAGGTCTAGCAGTGTGGTATTGGTGGAAAGAAGTTGATGCACGAGCAGTATAAACGAAAATTTTCCAATACTGTCAATTTGGAGTTTTTATATATATTTTAAATTAAAGGAAAAAGGAAAGAAAAAAATATTACATGATGATACAACTTGGCGTTTATTAATGAAAAAAAATATTACATGATGACACTAAATTTTCCAATACTGTCAATTTGGAGTTTTTAATATATTACATGATGACACAACTTGGCGATCACGTTCCGAGTAAGTCACTAGACAACAAAGGCAACTCCAAGTACCAACGTGCTGACGAAATAAGTGTAAGATGGCAAATTTGTTTTGACTTGTTTGAAGATATGGATACTCGTGGACAGCAAATCCAATATATGTTATAAAATTAGCTAGAAATATTCAATATACATATATTCAAAATAACATGACTTTAGTGTCAATATATTTTATATTTTATATTTTATATTAAGAACGTATTTGAAGACTAATTTATTATGTTTTGTACCATGAGAGAGTTTGAACATTCTATTCTTGTCTTAATTATTTTCGTTGATTCAAAGTTTATATACTCCTCAAGTATTTCATATAATTTTAATAATTTAAAGTTTATTACAAAAAATTGAATGGTAAATACTTCATCTATTTCTCAAAAGGTGATGTTCTATCTCTTTATTTTGTTCCACAAAAAATTATTTTCCACTCTTTAATTACTTTTTTAATTTTTATAGATTGATATAATTAACTAAATTGTAAACTTCATAGTTCAATGATTGAAAATAATTTTATCTATTATACTACTAGTGGTTCATAATGATTGAAAATTTTTTAAACACAAAAAATAGTGTTGATATAATTAAACATTTATTATTTCCTTATTTATGTGAAAAAAATCTAAAAAATTATTGTTTTAGGGAAAGAGGAAATACATAGCAGTGGTGATTCATGTTGGCAATGACTTGTTTGTACTCATATTCGCAAACAAAGTTACGAGGTTATACATTAGTACACTTTTTGGTGGTCCAGACGTCTCAATCTCAAGACGTTACAGAGATCAATTTAGTAAACAGAATCAATAGTCTACGGAAAAATTATACACTTTGGTTACCAAAATATATTGATTTCAAAATATTAAAATATGCAATAGGCCAACTCATTGAGTTTATTTCTCTAAGATTTGGGTGAATGATGTAGTGCCACCATCTTACATTAGGCGACTCACTTACTGTCATTTGTGTGGCTTAAACTTTGGGTTCTTGAACAAGCTTTAGGGACATTTGGACTTAATTTGACAAAGTGTTGAATCTTTTGAGATTTTTAGTGAGAGAGAACTAATAAAACCCCAAGTTCCCTAAAACATTTATAGCAACGATTCGATCTTCCAAAGCGAGACAGTGTTGTATTACGAGCCTCGAAAATCTTTAAAAATGGTTCACTTAGAAGACTACCCAGACTAAGCGACCTAAACTCAGAAGCTTTAAACAATCGTCTCAAAAGAACTAAAAAGTTTTCCAAAACGCAGACGATTAAAGGAACAAGTGATCCATCAAAATCAAAGACTCGCTCTTTGCCGAGTTAAAATAACTAAAATAAATTCCAGAATCTCCGAATTCAATTATAAAAATGCCAACGATAACAGTAAACACCGGCTTAAATATTAATTACGACAAACAAAAAAAGAAGAGATGGTTGCAGGCTAAAATGCCATCTGGGAACAAAGAAAATTATAAAGGAGATCCCCGGTCGTCAACCCAGCAATAAAATCTAGGGCGACCTCCCGAGCTGAGCAACAAATCTTCGCAGACCCTCTGGCATCAGCCAAATCTTCTGCAACCCGTAGCGCTCCCAACCGTGAGGAGAGGTCTCTAATGCCCTAGCCATTTGTTCAGCATCATCAAGACAAGCTATCAAATCTTTCCTTTTGGCTTCCAATTGATTACTTGAGTAATTAACCTGAAATACCGCAAGGGCACGGTGAAGTGCGCAGTAGTATATTCGGGGTCGATCCACAAGGACCAATGGCACTCTATAAGTTTGTGAGATTCGTAAATAGTTAAAACGTAGAAGTTTTGTTTTGGTTTTCCAAGTTGTAAAAAAAATGCAAAGAAATAAACGATGTAGATTATATGATAAAAGACATTGGGTCGTAGGGTAATTCAGAGAAGTAATGATTAACGAGATAAATGAAATAAGAAACTCAACAATTAAGCACCATTCTTAAACATGAAAACTAAGGTAAACTAATCCTCTTTCGAGGCATTAACCTCTAAATTTGACTATTCAATTTTACAAACTGTCATTTGAGACCTCTTAGTCAAATCAGCGTTATCAAGCGAGTTCACTAAGTTCACAATACTTCCTAATATCAACTATCGTTGGCTAAGAGCGTATTGCTCAATTCACATCAATTCTAACAACCCATCAACACTTTCATGCATAGATAAACCTAAGATCTAAAACAGGGTGATCAATCCTATTCTAGCATTAAGCGCATGTGAATTGAAGAACCTAAGGTTTAGAGTCTCCTTGAGGAGTCAAATCATCATATCATTAGATCTCCTACTTAGAACCCTAAAACCAAATTAGGAAATTTACTCAGACATAATTAAAGAAATAGCAAAAATCAAAGAAGTAGACATAATCGAATTGCAATAGATTAAGAAAATAGGGTTTAGAAATCTTCTCCAATTTGTCAAGAAGGATGAATCTTTAATCCTCGAGAGTAGCTTACAATGTCAAAAAAACTCTCCAGAAAAGTAAAAAAAGCGTAAAGAAAAACGTGTGTAAAATAAAGTAGGTCTACGGATATTTATATCCTTTTCCAAAAAAGAAATAAAAGATAAGATAGGATCGGATTTTTTACACGATCTAATCGATCGATCTTCCTTGGGATCGATCAATCTCCTCTTCTTGAGCACATCTGGCAGCATGGACCGATCGATCCTGGTATGGATCGATCGATCCCTCGATGGTTTCTTCATCCAGCAGCATGATCAATTCTGGTATTGATTGATCGATCCCTTGTACTTTCTTCACCCGGCAGCATGGGCCGATTAATCCTGGTATGGATCGATCGATCTTCTCTTGTTCACCCTCGATTTATCTCGCAATTGTCCCGAAAAGCATGTAAAAACATCCTATTCTTGCGTAATGTCCCACAATCTGCAAAAGACTCAAGACTCGACCAAAAAGACACTAAAAGACGCTATGAAACATTATGGACTCAGAAAAGACGCTAAAATATAAGATGAAAGACGTCAAAAACACAACATATCAACTCCTCCCGACTTAAATCTTTGCTTGTCTTCAAGGAAGCAAACGTTTTTATAAGAAGTTTGAAAACATGAAAACTCACTCATTCTCTTGGGATCATGCCTTGAATCCGTTGCCTGCAAACTACCAATGCAGGGTTAATATAAAACTGTACTCCGCCGTACTTCTTCGTAACTGTAGCAACAACACTAAACCCCGGAATCACAAAGAACTTTCAGAATCTATGAGCTCAACCTTTTTACATTCATTAAAGTAATGCGTGCACTCTCACAAAGGGGGTTTCAATCACGTTATGGTCTAGGTATTAAGTTTTTTTTTTGTTTGGAGGGTGAAGTGGTTAAGGTTTTCTGCAAATGGATGCAGGTCATTATGCAAAATCATAGTGAGACACATACCAATTGAGAGGTACATAACTTTCCTTTCGCCTATATTACCAAACCAACGCAAACCTTCATTAAACTGTAAGTTCCTTGATGCTTGAAAACTAAAAATATCAATTCGACTTTTCCAGTTCCTTTCCTTCTCCTTTTTCAACTTATTTATTTGAATTCTTTTTTTTATTATTTTATTATTTTTTTTATTTTTTTATTTTTTATGTGTGGGAGTGGAACCAGTTCTCTTCTTATATAAGCTGAATCAAAAGTTAACTTCCTCACACATCCTCAATTTATTCCCATAGACATCACCATCAATCACAACTTAATCTTAACAAAAGAAAAGCTATGTCGGCCTGTATACTCTTTAGTTTTTGCACATGGTTGCACACAATGATAAAGACAGAAAGATGCATGGGGTTTGAAACATGGGTAAGGTGATATGCTCAAAATTAATACCCTAAAGTATCTAAGCAGTCGCTGTAATATTCTAGGGGTCGAACCACAAAGACTCAGAGAATCACACAATAGATTTCAAGAATCAAATTACGCTAAGCCAAATCAATCAAGCGAGAATATAAATATGCAGAATTAAAAGATGTAAAATCAATGGAGAGGATATAGGCCTAGGGTATTTCTCAGGAAATCAAGGAATGCAGACAAATCAATCAACAGGGTTCAGGTTAAGCATTGTTCTCGAACTCAAATCACCAAGATATAATTAACCAACTGTCGTTGCGAAAACTATCTAAGTCTAAATCCTAGAATTCCAAATTCCTTTGCAAATCCTAAAGATCTAAACCAGCTTTAATGTCCAAGTTTGATATGTTCACAAAATAATTAAACCAAATTCCTTTGCAGATAATTATTTTGCTCACCCTAGGTTCTGTCAGGTTATCAATCTCACTTCCGTGAATAATCAACAATCCTAAAATCTAGATTCCAGATTCGTCAACCTAGAACTAGCTTTGAGAACAACCTATGGTGAAGAACTCAATTGATTATGAACCCTAACAGATCAATCTATCTAACAAGCCATGAAATCCTTAATGAGAAAACCCTAAACCTAAAAGGGATCTACTCAGACATGCAGAATGAAGCAAACAACATGATTGAATAGATCATCAAAGTAAGAAATATCAAAAGGGTTTGAAATCTTCTCTCCCGAACAGAGTTTCAGACTTGTCTCCCTAAAGAACCAAAGTAAGAATAAAGTAAAATCAAGCATAAAATAAAGCGTAGCCTAAACAGGTGGCTGAAAACCCTATTTATAAGTCTAAAACACGTTCTGGGCTTTCTTGTAAATAATAAAGTCTTCTGGGCCAAAAAGCAGATTCTTCTAAGTCGTAGAAAGTCGCGTTTTCCTTTCCTGCAGTCGGCATCGATCGATACCAGCTGGTATCGGTCGATACCAGGACATTTCTGGTGTTTGCCAGACTGGACTGTCTTCACGAAAACTAGCATAACTTTTGATCGCACCGTTGGAATTGCTTCAAACCACTCCAAATGAAAGCTAATCCATTGATCTATCTTGTGTCCAAATCTGAGCTCAATCCATCGGTGGGAACATCTTCAACGAATGCCACAAAGCTCCAGAATGCTCTAAAAACTCCAATTAAGCTCCAAACATGCCAAAACCTGAAAAGACTCTAAAAGACTATGGAAACAATAGAAAGACTCGATAAAAAGGACTTATATCATGGTCTAAAACGGGTAAAAACCATGATATATCATAAGGTCAGGGTGAGGTACTATACAAAAGATGAGTATAATCACTGACTCAAAAGAAGACATAAGAAAAAAAACGAAAGATAGTGTCAGTAGATGAGTGACATCCTCCCCACACTTGCTTAACACCGTCTCGGTGTGAAAATAAACCCAGAAGGAATGCCACTGATACATAAGATAGAAATGAAAAATAAAATAAAACAAAGGACAATACGGGGAATGATCAGAGATTACTAGTACTCACTGTTGATGAGGAGGACTCTCGCTCGAGCTCTGACTCTGTCTGGAATGACGGATTGATTGATCCACTCATCCGATCGATCGATCTAGCTGATCAAAGTCCATCCCTGGGGAGGGATAACACAGATCAATCGATCTGATGGACTAAAACATGTCCGGCAAGAATGAACGATCAATCCTCAAAGGGATCGGTCGATCTGAGTAACCCAAGTGATCCAAGAGTCTCAAACATGTCTGGCAGGAGTGAACGATCAATCCACAAAGAGATCAATCAATGCATCATGTGTAGGTCCCACTATTTGCATCACACGAACACACGGGGACATCCTACCAAAAACAATCAGTCTGACAGCCAGACCAATTTTTAAAAATCAAAAACGAAGAGAAAGAAAAACCTAAATGAAAAGTATATACAGAGTACCTAGTGGGTTTCCTCCCACCAAGCGCTTGTTTTAGGTCGTTAGCTTGGCCGTATTTGCATGAATCAAGAGGTGAGAGAAGAGGAGCTTGCTCCAAAATAAGGTCTCCAGTCATTCATCTTCAGCTTCATAATTCTACTCATAATCCATTTCACAGCTTTTTCCCATGTTTCTTTAAACTGAGATGTGAAAATACTCCTAACTCTAGAGAAAGTTTTTGAGGTTCCCTTATACTCGCTTATAGCAGATACCCTTTTGATTGGAGAGTGAGAATCCTTATTCAGGATCTCTTTGACCTTGCCCCATCTAATGCATTTCTTTTCACGATCATCGCGAAACTCATCATTAGTGTCAATAGAAAATGCATGACCTTCGATAGTAGGGTTCTTCATCGTCTTTCTCATGTCAAACTCCAAATTACGGTCTCCAATTTGTAGTTTTATCTTATTGTTTCTCACATCGATCACAGCTCTAGTAATGTTTAAGAATGATCTACCAAGGATGAGAGGATCATGTGGTTCTTTATCTAGCTTCAAGACAATGAAATCAGTTGGAATGTAGAAATTTCCAACTCTCACGTGTACGTCTTCTGCCAAACCAACATGGAAACGCACAAAGCGATCAGCAAGTACTAATGTGATCCTCGTTGGTTTGAAATTGGTGATACCCTAACGTTCTGACACGGAAAAAGGCATCAGACTAACACTAGCTCCCAGGTCACAAAGGCATCTCTCAAACCTGAATTTCTCAATCCGACAAGGTAATACAAAGCTCCCTGGGTCATCTAGTTTCTTTGGAATAACGGCTGGAATGATGGCATTGCATTCAAGATTAGCTATGTTCTTCTCTGCTGTCACGTCTACCTTGTCGGTAAGTTTCACCGTGCTTCGCAGTTGTCTCTCAGACTCCTCTAATTGAACATATTCTTTCCCAGTGGAGATTATCATTACTCCTTTTTCAATGCTCTTCTCGGTAGAGAAAATATCTTTTAAGTGGTTTTTGTAGAGTGGAATTTTCATGACCAGCTCTAAGAGAGGAAGTTTGATGTGCAGTAGTTTCATTATCTCATCAAAGCGTGCATACTCCTTCTCTCTATGAATCCTCATCTGATGATCTGGGAATAGAAGCTTAGGAATATAGGGTGGTAACTCCACACAAGGTTGTTTATCATCCTTAATAGCCTTGTCATTAACACATGTGTCAAGGGAAACATCCTTAGCTTCTTCATGATGGTCCATACCAGCTTCTTTAGGTTCCACCTGAATCATAATTGCATAACAATTCTCCTTAGGGTTGGTATATGCTTTTCCTCAAGAGTTACCAACTGGTTTTTTAGAAGTTGAGGACATTTGAGCAACCTGATTCTCAAAGTTTTTCACATGTGAAAACATCGTTTAAACTTTCCCATTGAGATCAGTGTACATGCCATCCACCTTCATGTTCATGTCAGCAGCACACTTTTTCTGCCCTTCTAGAAGTTGCTGCATCATATTCTTCAGCTAATTATTCTGAGATGCTGGAATGGGTGCGCTTACAGGAGCTTGAGGAATATAGTAGCTTTCTTGGAAGTTGTTGTATTGGGGCTTTTGCTGGGAAACCCCTAGTACAAACTGCTTGGGCTGAAACTATTGTCCTTGTGTTCCTGCAAGTGCTGGATAAATCTGATCTTGAGAATATTAAACGTCGGTGCTTCTGTAGGAGAGGTTATGATGATTCTTGTAGTTCGAGTTAAATCCTTGGATCTGAAAATTTCTTTGTCCATTCACGTAATTCAGCTCTACTAGTAGATTCTCAGACCCATATCCAATTACCTCATGGTACTCCTGACCATCCCCTAAGTCTACAACAACATGCACTCCTCGCTGGTTTCGCCTCAGAAGCTGAAGCTGCTCAACCTTAGCTGTCAATTATGCGATCTGGTTTGACTTTGAAATTCCACAGCTCTTAAGCGATCTATCGTAATCAACATAATGATTGATGTTGCTGGCTGCAAGGTTCTCAATCAAATTTTGAGCTTATGCCTCAGTCATAGTCATGAAGTCCCCATTGCTAGCTGTATCCAAGGTCATTTTGTTCCTCTCATCAACTCCTCTGTAGAAAGTGTTTATAAGTGCTGTAGATGTGAATCCATGGTGAGGGCATTCTCTGTAGTAATCCTTGAACCGTTCCCAAGCCTCCTGAAACGACTCTGTGCCTCCTTGCTTGAAATTAGAAATCTTGTTCCTAAGTAGAGTCGTCCTAGCCTGAGTGAAGTACTGCGACAGAAATGCAGCCTTATAGTCTTGCCAAGACCGAATAGAACCAGGTTCCAATGACTTCAACAAGTAATGAGCCTTGTCACACAGAGAAAACGAGAACAATCTGCACTTGACATCATCATCAAGGATTCCATTCATCCTAGTTGTGCCACACACCTCCTCAAAGTTATTGATGTGCTCAAAACTAATACCCTAAAAGTATCTAAGCAGTCGCTATAGTATTTTAGGGGTCGAACCACAAAGACTCAAGATGACACTCAATAGATTCAGAAATAAGAACTAAGCTAAGCAAAATAGATGAATTCAAGAATGACAAAAGCAAGTAAATCAAGGATATAAATCAATGGAGGAAGACGCTAGGCTTAGGGAAACTTGCAGGCAAATCAGAATTATCAAATCAAATCAATTGTCAGGAATGAATTAAGTTCCGCTTTCAAACTTGAAACACAGATGTAAAGTAAACCAACTGTCGTTGCGAAAACTATCTATGCCTAAACCTAGAATTCCAAATTCCTTTGCAAATTCTATGAATTTAAACAAGCCATTTAAAGTCAAGTTCAATTGTTCACAAAATCCCTAAACCAAATTCCTTTGTGAATAGGGCTTTTGCTCACCAAACACTAGATCAGGCAAATCAATCACACTTCCGTGCCAATCAACAACCTAAAGTCAGATTTTAGTTCGCGAGGCTAAAATCAGCATTAAACTCAAGTCTAGGTGAAAAGCTCTATAGATTATTCCCTAATAATCAATTTAGATCTAACAATTCATCAAATACCCTTTAGTAACCCTAATCCTAACAGGGGATCTACTCAGACATGGTGAATGCAACAAACACAATGAATAGAATAGATATCATAATATAAAAATCAAATAGAGTAGAAAATACAAAGAGGTTCAAGAATCTTCTTTAAAACTCAGTTGCAGAAGAACTCTTTTTCCAGAAATCACAAGGTGTCTTCTAAGGAGGCTCTAAAACCTAATTATATAAGTCTAAAACGTTTTGAAATCTATCTCGAAGAATAAGGAAAGCTTCTAATGAATCTCGGGTTTGTCTCGCGTTCTGGTCACGGGCATCGACCGATGCCATAAGTTGTATCGATCGATGCTTGGTCTTTTGGTCGTGGGACTCCCAAACAAAGGGTGTCGATCGATGCTGGGCTTGTTCCCGAACGGCTTTAACTCCAGATTGCCTCAAAAGCTTCTCAAATTCTCCAATTAGCTCCATAGCGCCTATATCTTGAAAAGAACCTGAAAGACTCTAAAACTAGAGAAAAGACTCAACAAAAAAGGACTTATATCATGGCTAAAAACGGGTAAAAACCATGATATATCAACTCCCCCAGACTTAGTCTTTGCTTGCCCTCAAGCAAACAGAAAACCAAACAGAGAAAGAGGTTTGAAAAACATGGAGACTCACCTTTTTCTGAGACAAAGTAATGACCATTTTCCAAGCTCCTAGTTGTCACCTAAACAGTCTCAGATCGGACCACCATGTACTTCTCCTTATGTTGTTGCAGTTTCCCATTATCCACTCATTATCCCAAGCATCAATCATACTAAATATTTCATTGTCGTTTCATCACTGATGTTGATATTCAAAGACCTTCTAGATTCTTCCTCATGCGAATTCATGACTAAGGAAACACTCAGATTTCACACTTTGGTATCGATTTCCTCTCCCCCAGACTTATCTCTTTTTATGCTCTTGATTTCAACTTAAGCTTCGCATACACAGATCAAGGTTCGAGACGCGAGTATTGATGGTGATTAGCCACCTAATCCCCGGTTCTCCCTCTCAGAGTGTCAAAAGTCTTAGGCGAATAATGGGGTCTCGGGAAATGTTCCTACCCTCGCTTCAGACTTTTGTGTGATCAATCCTTTTCCAAGTAGAATAATGGGATCACAGGGAATGTCCCTAGCCCTCTACTCGGCGGAAATCATCTCATCTTTTCACCATTATGTATCAGGGAGAGGTCTACCGTGATTTTTTTTAACTACACATGAGTTCCTTTGCCAGATATGCATGATGAATCAAGCTCAATGAAAACCAACCTCAGGAGTGAAGTGCAAAATTTGGCTCAGGATTCAGAAGAAATTTGCTGGAGACATGGGTGTTTCCTGGTTAACTGGTTAGCCTTTGATTTTTCATTAGTCGATCTTAGGGCTGGATCTGTGACAATGGTTACTCAAAAACAAAGTCAAGACACTGTCATCAAGCAAAGGTTCATAATCTCCAACAAGTTTGACTCAATAAAACAAAAATTTGACTCAAAAAAGACTCAAAACTTGACTGACTCTAAGAAAAACAAACACAAATGTCAGTAATCACCTCCCCCAGACTTAAAACAACACTGTCCCCAGTTTCTAAGCCTAGAGGAAGCAAATAAAGCGCAAGAACAAATTGGCTGTGGGTAAGTCGACAATCTACCCGTTGGAAAGGT
>SMJT01000136.1:55453-116245 GCA_004349715.1 Crucihimalaya himalaica
GAAAAATAAGGAAAGCTTCTGAATGAATCTCGGGTTTGTTTTGCGTTCTGGTCACGGGCATCGACCGATACTATAAGTGGTATCGATCGATGCTTGGTCTTCTGGTCGTGGAACTCTCAAACGAAGGGTGTCGATCGATGCTTCTCAGTGTCGATCGATGCTGAGCTTGTTCCCGAACGGCTTCAACTCCAGATTGCCTCAAAAGCTTCTCAAATTCTCCAATTAGCTCCATAGCGCCTATATCTTGAAAAGAACCTGAAAGACTCTAAAACTAGAGAAAAGACTCAACAAAAAGGACTTATATCATGGCTAAAAACGGGTAAAAACCATGATATATCAGTTATCCTAATGATAAATAGGTTTTCAGAAGGGAGACCATGAAACTGATTCTGCTTTAGAAGAGCTAGCAATCCTGGCTTGATATCAAAGTCATTCATGTTGATTGGGGGTGCTGGATTCCAGAACGGTACATCCTAGCATTGGGAGCATCATGATCCCTCAAAGTGCCTCTATCAGGCGCAGGTCTCTGATTCTCATGGGCTCCTCCAAGAGTAGGAACCTCCAGTTCCCTCTAAACTTGACTTTTCAATTTTAGAAACTATCGTTTGAGACCTCATAGTCAAATCAACGTTATCAAGTGAGTTCACTAAGTTTACAATACTTATAACATCAACTGTCGTTGGCTAGGAGCCTATTTCTCAATTCACATCAATTCTAGCAACCTATCAACACTTTCATGCATAGATAAACCTATGATCTAAAACAAGGTGATCAATCCTATTCTAGCATTAAGCGCATATGAATTGAAGAACCTAAGATTTAGAGTCTCCTAGAGTAGTCAAATAATCAAATCATTAGATCTCCTACTTAGAACCCTAAAACCCAATTAGGATATTTACTCAGACATAATTAAAGAAATAGCAAAAATAAAAGAACAAGACATAATCGAATTGCAATGGATTAAGAAAATAGGTTTGAGAAATCTTCTCCAATTTTTCAAGAAGGATGAATCTCTAATCCCCAGGAGTAGCTTTTAATGTCAAAAAAACTATCCAGAAAAAGTAGAAAAAGTGTGAAGAAAAGCGTGTGTAAAATAGGTCTTCAGGTATTTATACCCTTTTGCAGAAAAGAAATAAAAGATAAGATAGGATCAGATTTGTAGCACGATCTGATCGATCAATCCTCCTTGGGACCGATCGATCCTGGTATGGATTGATCGATCCCTCGATGGTTTCTTCATCCGGCAACATGGACCGACCGATCCTGGTATGGATCGATCGATCCCTTGTACTTTCTTCATCCGATAGCATGGACCGATCAATCCTAATATGGATCGATCGATCTCCTCTTGTTCACGCTGGCTTTGTCTCGCAATCATCCCGGAAAGCATGTAAAAGCGTCCTATTCCCGCGTAATGTCTCGTAATCTGCAGAAGACTTAAGACTTGACCAAAAAGATACTAAAAGACGCTATGAAAACATAATAGACTCAGGAAAGACGCTAAAACGTAAGATGAAAGACGTCCACAACACAACATATCACCAATCTCCCAACCTCGGATCTACAATCGGCCAGCTTGCGATCGATCCTCTCAGCTTTTATCTGAAAATAATGCAAATCGCGGCAATAATCGCAATAACATCCGCTGATGTGAAAATATTTCCGCGCACGGAACATAATAAATATACTAGGCACAAACAACCAAATTCTCCAAATGAAATAGATTCAATACCTTGTCGATGAAAGGGGCAACATCATGATAGGCTAGGGTATGGGCAAGATCACCCAACTGAAAATGGCGATCCATGAAGGAGAAAATCAATGCAGACAACCTATGAAGGACACCGCTCAACCGCGGCAGCAGAAGAACCCCTAGCACACCGATCACAATAATCCCTTAGGTACCACTTCATGCGAGAATTATATTCTAGGCCATGCGCTAACCACTCTCAAGGATGAGATTCATATTGCCGAATCACCTTTTCTACCGCCGCAACATCCACCTGTAGAAACTGATGTTGTCGTCCTATTTTAACGACTGTGAACCACCGTGAGAAATCAATCTGTCTCGCAAGTATCGTCTTCATCGAGACGAGAAACAAAGCTCCACGTCACTCAAACACTAGGATAGAGATCCCTACCTTGAGAGGTTAAGTCAGACCAACATAAGATAGGCGATGGCGAGCTGGATACCCTAATAGGAAGATCGAATCTAGGATTTTTCATGATTAGGGGGTCAAGAAATAGAGATTGAAACTAAACAAAACATCGGCGTCTTGAATACAAGAATTGAATATCTTAGGCGGAGTTAAATAGTAAGAGTTTTTCCTTTAATGGTTTAGTTCAGTTTTTCCTTTAATGGTTTAGTTCAGTTTTCCCTTTTCCTATTAGGAAAACTGGGAACAAGATTTGAATTACACTTCAACAAGGAAAAGGGAAAACTAGAACAGAGTCATTGAAGGGCCCAACAGGCCTCGACCCCGCTTCACAAGGTTGCTGTCGTCAATTGATATCTTGGTATCTCCGGAAAGTCCCAAATTTGATTTGTGCTCATCGCCGGCAAACCAGACTGACATGGCATCATCCAAGGAAAAGCGCGACTGAGCTAGTGGAATGGTTAAGGGATTTGGCATCATGTTAATATCGGCTTCCCAGGGTTGATGACGTCGATTTTGGTAATCTCGGATTCGACATTTTATTTTTGAGATCTAGGCCGGCTAGACAACCTTTATCGATCTCCAGACCCTTGGCCGCCAGCTTTTTAAGCCCCTCTTTGTCATCAGCAATCTGGTTGAAACGGGACAATTTCAGAAGAACAACCGACTTCTACTCCGCAACGTACTTTTTCATCCTATCCAGTCGTTTCTGAGCGTTCTTTGTTATGATTTCTACCAAATCAAAACAAGATCATTGTAACAGATCTATCTCAAAATCTGACCTCTCTGAAAGGCGCAATGTCGAGATGCTTCCACAGAAAGCTGAGCTTGCAACAAAGAATTCTCCAACGCAGATCGACGGTTTTTGTATATAAGCTGGTCGCACACCCCAATGATCTCCTGTTCCTGAGCTAGCGAGTGAGCCACTTTTGTTTCCAGTTGAGAAGAATTGGCCTTCCACCTATCGGAACGCTTGGCAAGTTCATCTATTTGTTCTTTGACTTTCCCTATCCAAAACCGTAGATTCTGAATAATATCATCCGACACCACTAGTCGATTGCCGTCAGAAAGCCATGCATTCTCTAGTCCAATCGCTGATATATCATGGTTTTTACTCGTTTTTAGCCATGATATAGGTCTTGTTTTCAGAGTCCTTCTAGTGTTTTTGTAGTCTTTTTGAGTCTTTTCAAGTTTTGGCACGTTTGGAGCATAATTGGAGATATTAGAGCATTCTGGAGCTTTTTGGCGTCCATTGAATAATTTCCCACCGTTGGATTGAGCTCAAATTTGGATACAAGACAGATCAATGGATTAGCTTTGATTTGGAATTGGTTTGAGGCCATTCTAACGGTGCGATCAAAAGTTATGCCAGTTTTCGTGAAGACAGTCTAGTCTGGCGAGCACAGAGTCCTGGTGTCGACCGACACCAACCCAGTATCGATCGACACCCATTCAGTGTCGATCGACACCATCATCTGGAAGAAACACGACTAAGAATCTTAGTATCGATCGATACCACTATTGGTGTCGGTCGATACCGATAGTCAGAACGCACATTTTTCAGAAGACCCGAAGAAGAAACAGAAGATTTCCTTATTTTTCCAATGAACTCCAAAGCGTGTAATAGATATAAAATTAGGTTTTTCAGTCTCCAAAAAGCAGACATTGATTCTGGGAGATAGAGTATTCTTGCAATTGAGTTTTGGAAGAAGGATCTTGATGTTTGCTTGTTTCATTCTATTTTACTTTATGATATCTATTCTATTCATGATGTTTGTTTCATTCAGCATGTCTGAGTAGATTCCTTGTTAGGTTTAGGGTTATTCAAAGGTGTTTGGTGAATTGTTAGGTTGATCTGAATTGATAGGAGAGATTCAATAGAGTTCTTCATCTAGACTTGTGATTATTGCTTATTCTAGCTTCATGACCTAGAATCTGATCATAGGTTGTTTGATTGGCACGAAAGTGTGATTGATTGCCTGAACTAGTGTTAGATGAGCAAAAGACCTATTCACAAAGAAGTTTGGTTTATGATTTTGTGAACAACTGAACCTGATCATTAATGCTTGTTTGAATTCATAGGATTTGCAAAGAAATTTGGAATTCTAGGTTTAGACATAGATAATCTTCGCAGCGACGGTTGGTTGATTTTACATTTGTGTTTCAAGTTCAAGAACAGTGCTTAATATCTTCCTGACATTCTATTTGATCTGCAATTCTGATTTACCGGAGAATTTCCCTAGGCTTAGCGTTTTTCCTCCATTGAATTTCATAACTTTTATATCTTGTTGTTTATTTCCTGCATTACTTTGTTCTCTTAGCCTAATTCGAGTCTTAATATCTATTGAGTGAATTCTTGAGTCTTTGTGGTTCGACCCCTATATACTGCAGCTACTGCTTTAGTACTCTTAGGGTATTATATTTGAGCATATCAATCGCCCAAGCCCTGTTGGTCAGGGACGGGAAACCAAAAAAGTCCCCAGTAGGTCCCCTCTTGGATTTAGGAGCGAGAAAGGGAGCTGTCAAGCCAATCTGATCAAAAACCTGACTCGTAGTCTCTAATTGTTTGCTTTCAGAGGAAGTCATATCACCCCTGACGACAACAAAAGGATCAAGATGAATATCATCATCAAGGATGATCACATCGCTGGCCCCAGTTACGCTAACCGGCAGGCCTGGAGAGATACTAGATGGAACATTATCATTGAGAGCCATGGCCAAAGAAGAACTCTCCGTGGCCTGAGCTGAGGGGACCACATAGAATAGGTTGTACATCAGGAACATCAATCCCCTCTCCTGAAAACGGTTATCTTGATACAGAATCTGTCAATACTGTCCCACAAGTGATCCTAGATCTTCATGATTTTCAAAATATTCGAGAGACTTTGAGACAATAGCTGTTTAACCGAGAAAGGACAAGTTGCGCAAGGAAAACAACACAATTCGGTATAAACGAGGAAAAAAGATTTCAACACAACGGTAATGTTCCACGTCAAGTTCCATGTCCTTAAACCACATAACCAAGGATCGTGACAAATATTTAATACTGATTCCAGTTGGTCACACTACTATTCTAACCGCTAGACAATAGCCCACGATCATTCCTCATAATAACGTAGTAGGTTCCTTCGCAGTATGTATTCCTCCAGAAGAGGGTGATTTCTTTAAAAACTGAGACCGAAACGGGTTAGTAAGCCTCGACACCTATAACCAAAGTTGCAATAACATCTCAAATAGCCAACGGAGTTGATTGGCAAATCGCTAACCCTCATCGAGAGCAGTGGGAAGCAGGAACCATAACTCACAATCGATAAAAAGGACTCATATAAACATATGTATCCTTTCGGAGGACCCTATGTTCTGCATAAAGTTTTACCCTTAATATTATCGCAAGTGTACGATACACCGCTGTAGTACTTAGGGATCGAATCCACACAGACAAAAACGATTGCACTATGGACTATGGACTATGTCCTTAGTCCTTTCTTATTTTTCCATCCTCAAAAATACATTATTTAGTCCATAATAGTTTTTTACCCTTTTCTAATGATGAGGACATCGAAACTAGCTTAATCGAATCTGAAGAAGAGATCATCAATATTCCTACTATGAATCAAATGCCAAGAACTAGATCAGGCACAAGGAAACTAAGGGAAGAATTTAACAAGTCCGTAGAGAATNCAGGCACAAGGAAACTAAGGGAAAAGTTTAACAAGTCTGTAGAGAATCTCATCTCCATCATAGAGCTTGAAGATCATCAAGAAGCTAGGATTACCAAGGAAATGCAAGAAGAGGCTCAAGAGCAAATCTATCCAGAAACAGTTTCCTACAACACCAACTTGATCAATGCCAGTTTTTGAATCTATCAATTCAACCCTCTAACAACATTTCAGAAACTTCCTACCGCACCTACTTGATCAATGCCAGTTTTGTGAATCTGTCAATTCGGTCCTCTAGGAACATTTTTCAGAGAACTACTTTGTCCACCATTTCAAGAGAAGACTCAACCAACTAAACTCTCAAGGTATGAATTTGAATATTTTAAATAATTAACGAGTTTGTTTTCTTGTTTTGCAGGATTATGACCGTTAGGTTTTAAGTGTCTTTTATTTATGTCTTTTAATTTCGAGTCTGTTGTTTTGGCAAGTTTAGCCCTTTTATTATGTAATAATTTCGACCCTAGAAGGTCCCCAGCTGACGGACTAGTATATAAAGTCCCTTCTCAGCATTGTATCTTTTAACGTTGAATGAAATAAACGAGTGTTTTCTAGGTTTAACTTCTGAGAAAGAAGCAGCCACCCTCTCCTTCTTCTTGTGTGTGATTCTTTGAAGATTGAGTGTTATCAGACTTATCATAGATCTTCCATCATCTGTGTGGCGTCTCTCGATCCACCCTCTATCCATCTCGTTCCATAGATTTTGTAAGAATATGCGGATTTAGACTAGAGATTTGATGAAGAACATGAAGGATTAAGGAAGAACATGAAGAATTAAAGAGAAGGTGTCAAAATCGATTTTCATAGCTTAGAGAGTGTATGTTTACAATGTGGAGGCTACAATACATATTAAGAAGGAGAGAGTGAGAATAGCTAAAGAAAACCCTAGTGAACCACCGAAAAGAGGAAGGAGGCGCCACCACACTCCTTGTGGTCCTCACCACCTTATCCATATGTGGTCCACACCACCTTATCCATATGTGGTCCACACCACCTTATCCATATGTGCTCCTCTCCTTTGATTTAAAACCTTGGATGGGCCTTTAAGGCCTTGTGAAGTCACTCCCTTCTTCTTATGCACAAGCCCTCCACGCTTCTAGCTTTCTTCGGCCTTATTCAACCCATGTTCGTTCGGCCTTCATCTTGATCAATACTCCCCCTCAAGTTTAGACGCTATGATAGTAGAGACTAAACTTGGATTGCCTACAACCATCACCTCATTAAAAACCTTAGCTGGAAAACCCAATGGGATAAAACCGAGCTAAGGGAAAAAGAGTATGATGGCTGCAGACGAGGGGACTTGATCAAGGTCTAGTGAGATCAACAAGTCCAAGTTTGTCGTGGATTAGATCACAAACCTTGAGACTTGCAGCTTTGGTGAAGATATCCGCCAATTGGTCTTCACTCCTTGTATAGCATTGGAGAATCACTCCTTCTTCAATCTTTTCTCGAACCTTATGGCAATCGATCTCTATGTGCTTTGTCCTCTCATGAAAGACTGAATTCGTTGCTATGTGGATCGCCGCTTGGTTGTCACAGTGTAGAGTGATAGGCCTTGTTGTCTTGATGCCTAGATCTTCCAGAAGGGCTTTGAGCCATGTCAACTCATTGGTGATGTTCCTCATGGCTCTATACTCCGCTTCTGCACTCGAACATGATACCACCTTCTGCTTCTTGGTCTTCCAAGTGACTAGGTTGCCTCCTACGAAAGTGCAATACCCAGTGGTGGATCTTTTATCCAATCTGTCTCCCCCATAGTCAGCATCACAATAACCAACGATCTCGGTGCTCTCATTCTTCCCCATCCATATACCTTGACCCGGACTGCCTTTTAGATATCTCAAGATCCTCTCAACCATGCTCCAATGATACATCGTGGGTGTTTGCATATTTTGACTCACCTGAGATACAGCAAAAGAAATGTCAGGACGTGTAATGGCAAGGTATATGAGTTTACCTACTAGACGTCGATATTGCATTGCATCCGTGTATGGCTCATCTTCCTTCTCCCCCTTTCGATTGGCC
Source organism: Crucihimalaya himalaica (assembly GCA_004349715.1). NCBI lineage: Eukaryota > Viridiplantae > Streptophyta > Magnoliopsida > Brassicales > Brassicaceae > Crucihimalaya > Crucihimalaya himalaica. The sequence goes on from SMJT01000136.1 coordinate 63,351, forward strand.
TTGTAGCCGTCTTCAAGTGGAGGCTTGGCCGGTTTTGCTCCAAGTTTCCCTGTCTCATTCAACAAATCAAGAGTGTATTTCGTTTGAGAGAGAAAGAGGCCTTCCGGAGAACGACACACTTCTACTCCTAAGACATACTTTAGAGCAGCAAGATCTTTAATATCAAAGGAATCCTTAAGAACAGATTTGGTCCAAGCAATACCTTCAGTGTTGTCCCCTGAGATGATCAAATCATCTACATAGATAAGTACAACTATTATACCTTTGGGCCCTTGAAGAGTGAACAAGGTGTGATCTGATTCTGATCGCTTGAACCCATGTTCCTTGAGAGTGGAACGTAGCTTATGGTACCCCGCTCTTGGGGATTGCTTGAGGCCGTAGATTGCTTTCTTAAGTTTCAACACTTTGCCCGGAGTCACCAAGTCCTCAAGTCCCGGAGGTGGAGTCATGTATACCTCTTCTTCAAGTTCTCCTTGTAAGAATGCATTCTTAACATCCATTTGCCATTGCTCCCATGTTAGGTTCGTAGCAAGTGATAGAACTACTCTGACCGTATGTAGTTTAGCTACCAGAGCAAAGGTATCCGTGTAATCTTCTCCATAGGTTTCTGTGAAGCCTCTTGCGACTAGCCTTGCTTTGTACCTCTCAATGTCCCCATTGCTATGGTACTTGATAGTAAACACCCATTTGGAACTTACTGTTTTCTTTCCGGGTGGTAGATCAGCCTCATCCCAAGTCTGATTCCTCTTCATAGCCCCAACTTCATCATAAACTGCTCCCAAGCATTCTTCACTATTCTTAGCCTCTTCATAGGTCTGTGGAATCTTGTGGAGCTTAATCTTCCCAAGGAAGGCTTGGTGATCAGATGGCAAAAGGGCAAGAGAACATACAGCCTGTATCGGATGAGCAACGGCTTGATTGTTGTAATACACTGGTGCGTTCACCCAATACGGCCTAGATGGGTCAGGTCTCACCCGTGTACTCCGCCTTGGTGGGGTTGGTGTAGGAACCGTTGCTTGTTCTTCTTCGAGGAACTCATTCATATTCTCTTCTTGTCCCTGTGCGGGAATAACCTCAACTGGTTCCTCATCCAAGTTCATGTTCAGAGGTGGAGTTTCCTCTTGAATGGGCTCTTGTTCATCATTGGAGCCGTCTTCTACATCCACATGTTCATTCTGATCAGCTTGGGTGTGCTTACTTTCTCCCCCTTATTCCCATGGTAGTGTAACGCCGAGATGATCAAGTAGAATCTTGAGGTTTGCTGCCCTATCCGAGGGTGATTGAGAAAGATCTTTAAGTTTGTCCCAATCCTTCTTATCATAGAGCCCTCTCTCTTCCATGAACTTGACATCTCTGGAGACGTACGTTCGGTTGTTGACGGGATCGAAGCATTTGTATCCCTTTTGTGTAGGTGAATACCCCAGGAACATGCATTTGACACTCTTTGGATCAAGCTTGTTCCTCTGTTGACCTGGCACCATAACAAAGCACACACACCCAAAGACACGTAAGTGATCGAGAGAGGGTTTTACATTATTCAATACTTGAAATGGAGAAAGATCCTTCAAGACTCTTGTTGGTATCCGGTTAATAAGGTAACCTGCTGCCATGACCGCATCTCCCCAAAACCGTTTAGGCACGTTCATATGAAACATCATTGACCGTGCTACTTCCATAAGATGTGTATTCTTCCTCTCGGCAACTCCATTTTGTTGAGGGTTGTATGGACAGCTTGTTTGGTGTAGTATCCCATGTTTAGCTAGGTGCTCTTTGAATCTATGACTGGTGTACTCTCCTCCATTATCCGACCTAAGTACCTTAATGGTTGCTTTGAATTGGTTAGTCACATAGTTTTGGAAATTCAAGAAGGCATCATAGACACGATCCTTGGATGATAAGAGATTAATCCAAGTGTACTTTGATTTTTCATCAATAAATGTCACAAAATATTTATTATTGTTCCTAGATGCACAAGGAGATGTCCAAACATCAGAGTGAACCAAGTCAAAGCATTTTTCATAAATAGTAGATGACTTAGGAAATACGGTTTTGCAATGTTTACCAAGAATACAAGCTTCACATCCTGAATTATCAAAGGCTATACTAGGAAACATTAAGCTAAGAGCACGAGAGTGAGGGTGGCCTAATCTAGCATGCCACACCACATTATAAGCAACATCATTATTCGAATGCAAAACAGAAGTAGATAGAGAGTTAGAAGAGCTTGAGAGATCTTCTAGCACGCAGAGATCATCTTTGGTTCCTCCTTTTCCTAGAACCTTCCCGGTTTTAATATCCTGAAAACAAACATCATTAGGATCAAATATAGCATTGCAATTAAGATCCTTTGTAGTTCTCCTAACCGATAGCAAGTTGGAAGTGAAATTAGGCATATAGAAAGCTCTCGAATCTCTATCAAATATCCTAAGGTTCCCTACTCCCTTAACCGGTACTTGATCTCCATTCGCTATAGTCACACGACCTAAGGCAGGTTCTATGTTGCTAAGAAGACTAGAATTGCTTATCATATGGTGAGAAGCACCCGAGTCCACAACTAGAGAATCCCTAGGTCTAAGAGTATAGAATGTGGTACCAGACTCCTTCAAGGAAGCAATGGATTGAAGAATGGCCTCCAAGTCTGATTTCTACATGACAACGTCTCCTTGGGAAGAAGCAGTCATAGCTATCTCTTGTTTGGGAGGTCCATTTTGCCCATTTGCGCTTGAAGATTCCACTGAGAGATTGACCTTGTGATCTTTGAACTTGGACGGCTTAAGATGAGGGTGGAGAATCCAACATTTGTCTTTGATGTGCCCTTTCTTCTTACAATGATCACACACCCAAATTTTCCTCTCTTCATTCTTGTAGACGCCTTTGTTGGCCATGAGGAGTTCCCCTTTACCACTAAAGAGACCAAGCGATCCTTGTTCTCTTTGTATTTGAGAACATACTTCATCTAGGCTTGGGAGCTTGTCAGCTCTTAGGATGTGTTTAATCAGATCATTGAATGCCGGATAGAGAGTCAAGAGGAGCCCAAAGACCTTATCTTGTTCCCTTCGCTCATTGAGAATGGCCAGATTGATTGTGCTTGGCCTTAGCATTTCTAACTCAGCCCATAAGGACCTAAACCTCCCTAGATGCTTGGTGAACTCAAGATCTTCTTCGCTGAGGTTGTTGATGGCACGTTTGACTTCAAAAACTCGGCTTAGATTGGAGACATTCCCATAAACATGCTTGAGCGTTCCCCATAGCTCTTTCGCCGTTTCACAATAGGAGTAGGCTTCAAGGATTAAAGCTTCAAGAGAGCCTTGAATGATGGCAAGAACAAACTGATCTTCTTGGAACCACTTAGCTTCTTCAGCCTTGGTCTCCTCAGCCTTCTTCTCATCTTCCCCGACGGCTTCCTTTGGCTTGAAGTCTTCCTCAACGTGAGCCCAAAGTCCTCTACCACACAGCGCCGTTTGAGTGGTTCTTGACCAGAGAAGGTAGTTCTCTCCTCTTAGTGTAACCGGAATGACCACAGACTTCATAGCATCCATGGAGAAGAAGAGAAGGTAACAAATTCAAGAAGAGATTGAGCGAGAATGGAACAGATTGGGAAAAGAGAAGAGTGAGGAGTAGAAACTTCAGAATTGAGTAGAGAATGGAAGAATAAAGCCTTATAGCTCTGATACCATGTAAGAATATGCGGATTTAGACTAGAGATTTGATGAAGAACATGAAGTATTAAGGAAGAACATGAAGAATTAAAGAGAAGGTGTCAAAATCGATTTTCATAGCTTAGAGAGTGTATGTTTACAATGTGGAGGCTACAATACATATTAAGAAGGAGAGAGTGAGAATAGCTATAGAAAACCCTAGTGAACCACCGAAAAGAGGAAGGAGGCACCACCACACTCCTTGTGGTCCTCACCACCTTATCCATATGTGGTCCACACCACCTTATCCATATGTGGTCCACACCACCTTATCCATATGTGCTCCTCTCCTTTGATTTAAAACCTTGGATGGGCCTTTAAGGCCTTGTGAAGTCACTCCCTTCTTCTTATGCACAAGCCCTCCACGCTTCTAGCTTTCTTCGGCCTTATTCAATCCATGTTCGTTCGGATGTGTACGGACGTGTACGGACTTCCGTACGGATGGGTGTAGTTTCCTTCATCTTGATCAATAAATTTTTCATAGAGTCCCTGTCAGCCAGTTGAAGAGTCTCCATCTCGTTCACCATTTCACTCCACCAGTTCATCCACTAGAATCTCTAGAGAGTGTCTGTCGGCCAGCTACAGATTCTCCATCATCCACTACAATTCAGGATCCATATCCTTGGTTCCTACATAATCTGGTATCAGAGCTAAACGCTCCAAATCAGGTTTTATATATCCCTTTTGTTTCTGTTCTCCATATTTCTTTGTTTGCTTCAGTTGTGTCTATTTTCGTTTTGATTTTGTGTCTGTTTGTTTTGGTCTCTTTGCTTGGTTAGATCTGTTTGTTATTGTTCTATTTTGCTTGTTCGTTGTTTAAAAAGAAAACCTCAAAAAGATTTCATCCAAATCTGATCATTTGTGTGAGTTTTAGACCTTTCGACTTCCTGTGCATTTGATCTGTTTGTTCTATGAAAGACAGGAACATTTTTGAACATGGAGAATCAGAATGATTTGAATGTGGCTCAGATGCTTGCTGCTATTCAAAACCAACTTCAGACTCTTGGAGATCGAATGACAAGGATTGAACAACCAGCACCAAATCGCAGAGAACTCATAGAAACATGAATGCTAGAGGATTGAATGTAGAAGATGAGTTGACAAATGTAGAAGCAGATCCACCTGATTATGAACGTGATTATAGACCAAGAAGAAAACATCACCGAGCTGGAGGTAGAGAAGAAGATGCTGGAAACAAAGACGTGAAGCTCACATCACCAAATTTTGCTGGAAAGGTTAATCTAGATGCTTACCTTGATTGGTGATATGCTCAAATATAATACCCTAAAGTATCTAAGCAGTAGCTGTAGAATTCTAGGGGTCGAACCACAAAGACTTAAGATTGTCACTCAATAAATTCTAGGATGTGAATTAAGCTAAGCAAAATGAATATAATCAAATATAGCAAAACGATTAAAATTAAGTAGTAAGATCAGTGAGGAAAACGCTAGGCCTAGGGACATTCGCAAGTAAATCAGAATTGTCAATCAAATAAAATGTCAGGAATATAATAAGCACCGTTCTTGAACTTGAAACACATATGTAAAATAAACCAACTGTCGCTGCGAAGACTATCAATGTCTAAACCTAGAATTCCAAATTTCTTTGCAAATTCTATGAATTCAAACAAGCATTAACGATCATGTTCAATTGTTCACAAAATCCTTAACAAAATTTCTTTGCGAATAGGTCTTTTGCTCACCAAACACTAGTTCAGGAAACTAATCACACTTTCGTGTCAATTAATCAACCTAATATCAGATTTTAGTTCGCGAGGCTAGAATAAGCATTAATCTCAAGTCTAAGTGAAGAACTCTATAGATTTTCCTAACAATTAAATCTAATTTAACAATTCATCAAATACCTTTGAATAACCCTAAACCTAACAAGGAATCTACTCAGACATGGTGAATGAAACAAACATCACGAATAAAATTAATAAATATCATAAAGTAAAATAGAGTAAGAATACAAAGAGGGTTCAAGGTTCTTCTCCCAAAACTCTATTGCAAAATTCTCTATCTCCCAAAATCAGTTCTGTGCCAAAGTGGCTGAAAAACCTAATTATAAAGCTAATACACGCTTTGGAGTAAATTGTAAAAATAAGGAAATCTTCTGTTTCTTCTTCGGACTTGCTGAGGATCGCGCGTTCTGACTACCGGTATCGACCGATACCATAAATGGTATTGATCGATAAAAGTATTATGAGTTACGTTTCTTCCAGATGTTGGTGTCGATCGATACTGAGCTTCAATTCCTGAACTGCTTCAGCTCCGAGATGCTCCAGAAACTTCGATAAATCCAACTTAGCTCCAATCGTGCCAAATTCCTGAAAAGACTCTAAAAGATTCTAAAAGCACTCATAAGACTCAATAAAAGGACTTATATCATGGTTAAAACGGGTAAAAACCATGATATATCAATTGGGAAAGGCGGATGGAGTATATATTTGAGTACTACAACTACTCAAATCAAAGGAAAGTGTCTATAGCTGCTGCGCAACTAACTAAAAGTGCTTTAGCTTGGTGGGAAAAATATGTATCTGAAAGGAGAAGGCATATACATGGTCAGATCAGTACTTGGGAGAACATGAGGTTTCAATTGAGGAAGAGATATGTCCCTGCTTATTACTACAGATATTTGCAGAAGAAGTTTAGGAAACTTACTCAAGGGTCTAAATCTGTTGAAAAAATACTTTGACGAGTTTGAATTGCTTAAGACCAGATTGGAGACTGAAGATTCAGAGGAGACTTTGATGGCACAGTTCCTAGATGGTATGCAAGATAGAATTGCCAGAAAATTGGAGAGGCAAACTTATCATTATATGGATGAGTTGCTGCATCTTGCAATTCAGGCTGAACAACATATCAAAAGGAAAACTCTCTCAACAAACCGCAACAAATCTACTTGGAATCAACAACATCAGAAAACTCTAGACAAAGGAAAGTCTATTGAAACAGATTCCAGATTCAAGAAGCCTCTACCTGAATTATCTAAAAACTCCAAACCAGAACCAAGTAAGACTCCAATTCAAAAATCGCGTGACATCACTTGTTTTAAATGTCAGGGAAACGGACATTACGCAAGGGAGTGTCCAAACCAGAGAGTCATGATTCTAAAAGCCAATGGAGATTATGAGTCTGAGGATGAAGAGGAATTTGAGCCTGAAAATTCAGAAGAAGAAGTTGTGGATTATGCGGATACAGGAGAATTTCTAGTTACTAGGAGAGCTCTCAATGTTCTTTATGAGCCAAAAATCACCCAAAGAGAAAATATCTTCCACTCTCGGTGCCCAATCAATTCCAAGGTATGTAGTCTAATCATTGATGGTGGTTCTTGCACTAACGTGGCTAGCAAGTATTTAGTTAATAAGCTAGGTCTTCAGAAGGCAAAGCATCCTCGACCATATCGACTTAAGTGGCTAAATGATGAGACTGAGCTGAAAATCGCCGAGCAAGTTACCGTGCCATTCAATATTGGAAAGTATGTGGATCAATTTGTGTGTGACGTGGTCCCTATGCAAGCTGGACATAGACTTCTAGGACGTCCATGGCAATTTGACAAGGAAGCACTTTACAATGGCAGAACCAACTACTACACCTTTGTGCACAATAACAAGTAGCATTCGCTTGCACCATTAACTCCACAAGAAGTGTATGAGATGCAAACAGCTATGTCCAAAGGAAAAAAGCTAAGTAAAACTAATCTTTATGTAACACCTTCTACTGTTTTGAAATCTCTTGGATCTCAAACACAGGTGCTACTAATGATCTTTATGGAAGCTTTGTTTTCACGATCAGAAAGACAATATCTACCTACTATTGTTCTAGATCTTCTCAACAAGTCCACTGATGTATTTTCAGAAGAGATCCCACCCGGATTACCACCAATAAGAGGAATAGAGCATCAGATTGATCTGGTTCCCGGAGCACCTTTGTCAAACCGAGTTTCTTATAGAGTAAATCTAGAAGAAGCAAATGAGCTGGAAAACAAGTGCAAGACTTGATGTCTAAGGGCTATATTCGTGAAAGCTTAAGCCCTTGTGTTGTTCCTATTCTTCTAGTGCCAAAGAAAGATGGAACTTGGAGAATGTGTGTGGATTGCCGAGCTATCAACAATATCACTGTCAAATATAGGCATCCAATTCCCAGGCTTGATGACATGCTAGATGAACTCAATGGAGCCTCAATCTTCTCAAAAATCGATCTAAGGAGTGGATATAATCAAGTAAGAATGAAAGAAGGAGATGAATGGAAGATATCGTTTAAAACCATACAAGGATTGTATGAATGACTAGTCATGGCATTTGGACTCACAAACGCTCCAAGTACATTCATGAGACTTATGAACCACGTCCTAAGGGATTTCATCTGTAAGTTTGTTGTGGTTTATTTTGATGACATCCTGATCTATAGCTCTAATCTTGGGGATCACTTACATCATCTTGAGCAGGTTCTTGAAACGCTAAAGGCTGAAAATCTTTATGGTAATCTTAAAAAATGTATATTCTGCACTGATCAAGTTAGTTTTCTAGGATTTGTTGTAAGTTCTCAGGGATTAAAGGTCGATGAGGAGAAAATCAAAGCCATTCAAGACTGGCCTACACCAACAACCATTAGACATGTGAGAAGTTTCCGTCTGGCTAGTTTCTACAGAAAAATTGTAAAGGATTTTAGTACCGTTGCTGCACCACTGACCTTGGTGATCAAAAAGAATGTGGAATTTAAATGGGGTCAAGCTCAGGAAGACGCATTCAACAAGCTTAAAGACAACCTCACACATGCGCCTGATTGGTACTTCCTAACTTTGATAAAATGTTTGAGATTGAATGTGATACTTCTAGTACAGGAATAGGAGCTGTCCTAACTCAAGGAGGAAAACCAGTAGCATACTTCAGTAAAAAAACTCAATGGAGCTTCCCTGAACTATCCAACATATGATAAAGAACTCTACGCATTGGTAAGGTCTCTTGAAACTTGGCAGCATTATTTACTGTCAAGAGAGTTTGTTATTCATACAGATCATGAGACACTCTAGCATATAAGAGGACATACCATACTTAAGAAGAGACATGCAAAATGGCTTGAGTTCGTGGAGACTTTTCCGTATGTGATCAAGTATAAGAAAGGCAAGGAGAACATGGTAGCTGATGCTTTATCAAGGAGATACGCCTTGATCAGTACCATGGAGGCTAAAATCATGGGATTTGAACATATTAAAGGTTTGTATGAATCTGACCCAGATTTTCAGGAAATATTCAAAGAAACCAACAAAGCCGCCTATGGAGCATTCTATCAGCATAATGGATTCTTGTTCAAGGATAAGAGGCTTTGCATTCCAAAAAAGGTTTATGAGAGAGCTAATAATTGGAGAAGCACATGGAGGTGGGCTTATGGGACATTTTGGCCGAGACAAGACATTGAGTGTTGTTATGGAGCATTTCTTTTGGCCGCTCATGAAGAGAGATGTGGAGAGATTCTGTGCAAAGTGCATCACTTGCCTAAAGGCAAAATCCAGGTCACATCCACATGGTTTATATATCCCTTTGCTTATCCCTAACATACCTTAGGTAGACATCTCTATGGATTTTGTTTTAGGACTGCCAAAGATCAACAACAAGGATTCCATCTTTGTAGTAGTGGACATGTTCTCCAAGATGGCTCATTTCATACCATGTAACAAGACTAATGATGCTACTCAAACTGCTGAACTCTTCTTCAAAGAAGTAGTACGTCTACATGGAGTGCCAAGGACCATAGTTTCAGATCGAGATACCAAATTTCTAAGCCATTTTTGGAAAACTTTATGGACAAAGTTAGGAACTAAGCTACTTTTCTCAACCACTTGTCATCTCCAGACTGATGGCCAAACAGAGGTAATAAACCGAACTCTTTCAACCTTGTTGAGAGCCACGGTGGGCACGAATTTCAAGAATTGGTTATCTTGCTTGCCTTATATTGAATTTGCTTATAACCGTGCTAAACATTCTGCATCTAAACTCTCACCTTTTGAAGTTGTTTATGGATTTAATCCTACTACTCCATTAGGTCCTTCACCTCTGCCCCCCAAGCTGTTTATACTAGTGCTGAAGGTGAAACCAGAGCAGATTTTTTGAAGAAGCTTCATCAAAAGGTCAAAGAAAATCTGGAAAAGAAAACCGAGAAATACAAGCAACACGCTGACAAGCACCGTAAGGAAGTGACCTTTGAACCTGGAGATTGGGTGTGGCTACACATGAGACATGAAAGATTCCCATACCAGCGGAAATCAAAGCTTGCACCACGAGGAGATGGTCCCTTTCAAATGCTGGAAAAGATCAACAAAAATGCCTAAAAAATTGAACTACCAGGTGAGATAAATATCTCTTCTACCTTCAATGTTGCTGATCTATCTCCTTTCAATGCAGTTGCACCTGATCTGAGGTCAGAACCTTTTCAAGAGGGAGGAGATGATGAAGACATCGAAACTAGCTTAATCAAATCTGTATAAGAGATCATCAATATTCCTACTATGAATCAAATGCCAAGAACTAGATCAGGCACAAGGAAACTAAGGGAATATTTTAACAAGTCTGTAGAGAATCTCATCTCCATCATAGAGCTTGAAGATCATCAATAATCTATGATTACCAAGGAAATGCAAGAAGAGGCTCAAGAGCAAATCTGTCCAGAAACAGTTTCCTACAGCACCAACTTGATCAATGCCAGTTTTGTGAATCTATCAATTCAACCCTCTATTAACATTTCAGAAACTTCCTACCGCACCAACTTGATCAATGCCAGTTTTGTGAATCTGTCAATTCGGTCCTCTAGGAACATTTTTCAGAGAACTACTTTGTTCACCATTTCAAGAGAAGACTCAACCAACTAAACTCTCAAGGTATGAATTTGAATATTTTAAATAATTAACGAGTTTGTTTTCTTGTTTTGCAGGATTATGACCGTTAGGTTTTAAGTGTCTTTTATTTATGTCTTTTAATTTGAAGAGATGGAGACTCTTCAACTGGATCGTCACATAACCCGAACGTTTACTCATATTTTAAGGGTCGATTCTTTAAACAAATCATATTCGAAGATTCGTTATAAAAGAGTCGTAAATCAGCGGAAGACTTTCATAAAATAAACGAACATAAACTGGATTTCTTTATTATTTCATCAAGGATTCAATACACTTGTGAGAGTTTGCACTATAGGCTAATACAAGTATAATATGATCTCCATAATCCAGTCTAACACACCACACTCCCTTCTTGGCAACGTTGTTTAGGCGCCTAATTGCGATCCTTTCCACGATCGCCACCTTTTCCTGAGACCAACGAGTATAAGTACTCCGAGATTCGTTAAGGGTTGGACAATGCAGATGATCGAATGAACGATTCTACTTGAACATGCAAAACACGGCAATCCCTTGTGTTTTCCCCCCACGGATAATCTCTAAACAATAAACAGAATTAAGAAATTCGAAGAAGAGATACATGTTGCTTAACCGCCTCGTATTCCTCGGCAGATTCGTCGAACATCCACGGTAAAACCAAATGTTCAAGTATCCAGGCCGTGGACACGGCGTAAGCACCCACCTTTGCCGCCCTCGTAGTCAGCTTCGGGGTAATCTCGAGTTCCCGTGAAGTATTAACTTCCATTCTCGAAGATTTCTCCCACACTTAGGTTTCTCACTCTTTTCTCTCGAAGATTCTCTCTTCTTTTATGTGTTTATTCCCGTTCGTAGAACTTAGGAATTATTCTCGAGTTTTCGTTGTGTTTCTTGTGAAAAACCGTGATGTCGTGAACAATGAATGAACTCTCTTTATATAGGCGCGGGGAAGAAAACTGTTTCCTTAGGCGAAGAGGCATGTCCCTTTGAGAAGACACCCATTCGCTCCTTCGCGTCCCATTGTCCGTACCAGTTCGCAATCCAACCGCCCAACCACCCAACCGTCTGGTCAACCACCCAACCGCTCAATCGTTCGGTCAACCGCCCAACCGCTAAACCGCCACACTAGCTGGCCGAGCTAAGGTGAGGTGACCGAGCTTAGCTCCAGCTAGTCGAGCTACCATCAGTCCACGGGAGCTACTATAAGTCCACGGCAGCTGCCTCGAGCTGACCGTAGCTTCCCCCGAGCTACCCGCAGCTTTCTTCAAGTTCGCCGTAGCTTCCTCGGAGCTGTCCTCGATGTTCGTCGAACATCTTATCTTTTTCTCGATCTTTCCCTAATTTTCTTCGAGGATTTTGGCTAAGTCATTCTCCCTTGACTTACTTATGTTTACGGACCTTATTTCGAGTTTCCTCCGACAATCTTACTTTGTCCTCGATCACGGCCCGTTCCATCGATCCTAACGTGGATCGGGGATGTTACAGTTACATTTAACAAGAGATGTGAAATCTACGATAAACTTATCTTTAAACTTAATCAGTCCCACCCAGCCACCCATGGTTTTCTCCTAGCCTTCCAGTTGTTTTTTTCAATGTAATCCCCTCGTTTGAGGAATTCCTACCTGACTCGGACGATGAAAAAATATTCTATGACCGGTCTATTATCAACTTGTCCCATTTGAAGACATTCCATAATAACAATATCATGGAAACCGAGAAAACAATGAGAGAAGTCCAATGTCCAAAATCCTGCTTTTGTTTGGCTTTTCTTATTTTATTGGATCTTTCAAAAATTAATATGCAACTATCCAAAATGCAGGTTAAAATTTTGGCCTGATTCCCTGCTAAGGATGCCATGTATGAGGTAGTCTACTCATGGGCCAATGATGTAGAGGATCCTTTAGTTGTTTACTTGGAATGTCTGATAATGGATTTCGATTTTCTGAACAAGTTTGGCAAGGTGGTAGACAGACCTCGCCAGTATTGTATTTCATGTCCCAACCAAAATTCCCAGGAAAGCTACTAATGCTCCAAAGATTTTGGATATTCTTGGGTAATCCAAGTCTATTAAAACAAAGAAAGGCAAGAGCAAAGGTGTCTCACACACCTTAGCCATCATCACGTGATAGAGAAGATTCTGCGGATGCCAAGGAATATGTGGACATAAAAATCGCTAACCACACCGCCAAAATAAGAGCTATTCTGTTTGTGGAGAAGTCTCTCATGAGGAACGAACTGATCGATGAGATAATAAGTAATTTGCGGCATGGAGATAGGTTTCTGATATATATCGTGTTTTAATCATCTTCCACCTTAGGTTTTAGTGTCCTTTTTGAGTCCGTCATGTATTTCAAGTTGGCATCGTTACTAGGGACCAATAGTGTTACCTATAGATTTAGGATTAGTTTTTAGACTAAGGCACTTTTATTTTTAGTTACTTATCTTCTTTCTCGTTTTTCTCTCTGGTGTTTTCAGGTGTATGACCCGTAGCAAAGGCTCAGCACATCTGATTGAATATCAAAAGTTTGAAAGGGAAAGAAAGAGAGAAGCACTTGTTATGAAGAAGGAAGCAGAAATGGCTGCTCGTAATGCAAATGATAACAACTTGCTGAGAGGTTGTGAACAACACGACAATGATGACTAGAGCGACCTCGAGGATCCTCCTCCTTCTCTAGCGAACGGATCAGTTATAGCTCTTGGAGGAAACCGTGTGAAATAGAGGCTTGCACCTGCTAGATACACTTTGAGGTATCATGATGCTCGCAATGCTAGGATGTACTGTTCTGGACTCCAACACCCTCCAATCAACATGAATGATTTTGAGATCAAGCCAGGAATGTTAGCTATTGTGACGCAGAATCAATTTCACAGTCTCCCTTCTAAGAATCATGTTTATCATTTGGATAACTTTGGGGAGGTGTGTGGCACGACTAGGATGAATGGAATCCCTGTTGATGATGTCAAGTTCAGGTTTTTTTCATTTTCCTTATGTGATAAAGCTCATCGTTGGTTGAAGTCATCTGAACCAGGTTTTATTCGGTCTTGGAAAGACTATAATGCTGGATTTATGTCGCAGTACTTCACTCAGGCGAGAACAAGTCTTCTTAGGAACAAGATTTCCAATTTCCAGCAATGAAGCACATAGTCGTTTCATGAGGCTTGGGAACAGATCAAAGACTAGTAGAGAGAATGCGCTCATCATGGATTCACATCAGCAGCACTCCTCAACACGTTCTACAGTGGAGTTGATGAGAGGTATAAGGTGACTTTAAATACAACTAATAACGGAGACTTCATGACTAATACTTAGGCAAAAGCTCAAACCTTGATAGAGAACCTTATAGCCAGCAACAACAATCACTGTGCTGAATACGATAGATCGCTTAAGAGCAGCGAAGTTTCAGAATCAAAGCAGATTGGAGAATTGAAAGGCTAAGGTTGAACAACTTCTAAAGCGAGACCAGTGAGGGGTGCATCTTGTTGAGGATTCAGAGGATGGTCAAGATTATCATGAGTTAGTTGGAGATGGGTCTGAGGATCTACTAGCAGAGATGAACTACGTGAATGGACAAGGGAATTTTCAAAGTAAGGGATTCAATCTGAAATACAGGAGTCATCCCAACCTTTCCTACAGAAACACCAATGTTGACAATTGATATATCATGGTTTTTACCCGTTTTTAGCGATGATATAAGTCCTTTTTGTTGAGTCTTTTCTCTAGTTTTAGAGTATTTCAGGTTCTTTTCAAGATATAGGCGCTATGGAGCTAATTGGAGAATTTGAGAAGCTTCTGAGGCAATCTGGAGTTGAAGCCGTTCGGGAACAAGCCCAACATCGATCGACACTGAGAAACATCGATCGAAACCCTCCGTTTGGGAGTCCCACGACCAAAAGACCAAGCATCGATCGATACAACTTATGGCATCGGTCGATGCCCGTGACCAGAACGCGAGACAAACCCGAGATTCATTAAGAAGCTTTCCTTATTCTTCGAGATAGATTTCAAAATGTTTTAGAACTATATAATTAGGTTTTAGAGCCTCCTTAGAGGACACCTTGTGATTTCTGGAAAAAGAGTTCTTCTACAACTGAGTTTTAAAGAAAAATTCTTGAACCTCTTTGTATTTTCTACTCTATTTTATTTTTATATTATGATATCTATTCTATTCATTGTGTTTGTTGCATTCACCATGTCTGAGTAGATCCCCTGTTAGGATTAGGGTTACTGAAGGGTATTTGATGAATTGTTAGATCTAAATTGATTATTAGGGAATAATCTATAGAGCTTTTCACCTAGACTTGAGTTTAATGCTGATTTTAGCCTCGCGAACTAAAATCTGACTTTAGGTTGTTGATTGGCACGGAAGTGTGATTGATTTACCTGATCTAGTGTTTGGTGAGCAAAAGCCCTATTCGCAAAGGAATTTGGTTTAGGGATTTTGTGAACAATTGAACTTGAACTTTAATGCTTGTTTAAATTCTATGAATTTGCAAAGGAATTTGGAATTCTAGCTTTAGGCATAGATAGTTTTCGCAACGACAGTTGGTTTACTTTACTTCTGTGTTTCAAGTTTGAAAGCGGAGCTTAATTTATTCCTGACAATTAATTTGATTTGATAATTCTGATATGCCTGGTAGTTTCCCTAAGCCTAGCGTTTTCCTCCATTGATTTTATATCCTTGATTTACTTGCTTTTGTCATTTCTTAATTCCATCTATTCTGCTTAGCTTATTCTTATTTCTGAATCTATTGAGTGTCAATCTTGAAGTCTTTGTGGTTCGACCCCTAAAATACTATAGCGACTGCTTAGATACTTTTAGGGTATTAGTTTTGAGCACATCAAAATTTGGCGCCCGTTGCCGGGGACTCTAATTTCACCATTAGATTACGATTTAGAATTTTGACTAAGTGCTGAGCATCGATCGATAACCCTCAGTATCGATCGATACTCGTTGTTTAATTTCGTCACTTACGCGTTTTTCCTTTGTCTTCAGGTGTATGCAGCATCGAGATACCAGAGAGAGCAAGAACAAGCAGTGATCAACCTGTCTAACGAAGAACTAGCTTAAAATTAGAGCGTACAATCAGAAAGCAAAAGAAACAAGCTGAGATGAATCATCCAATTGTGCTTGCTCGTGATGAAGCTGGGGTTTTGAGAGATCAGGAGGGTCACCCTGTGTGACGCGCAGGGACAGAGAATTGATGCAGAAGGTAATGTTATTGCACCTGCACCGGTTGCTAATATGGTTATCCCCACCAGCTGTGCTGTGGGAATGTTGGGAATCCTCAGGGTTAATCGTGCCAGAACTTGGGGAGTACAACAGAACCGGATCAGTTCTATGCCAACCGATCTGCTATTCGATTCCTACTTTCCAGAGGAATGACTTCGAGCTGAAGCCTGCCTACTACACACTTGTAGGTCAGCATCCATTTCCATGCGTCTTCTCATGAGCATCCCATGGATCATATCGAGAGGTTCGAGGACTTGGTCACCAGTATCAAATACAAATGGAGTGTCAATGACTTCCTCTTCCATAAGCTCTTCCCCTACTTCTCTTAGTGGAGATGCAGCTTACTGGCTGAAGCAGTTGCCTCCAGGTTCTCTGACCACTTGGAGGAGACCAAGACTGCCTTTCCTGAATAACTCTATGAATATTATATTGCGAGGTCAGAGGAACTTAGGAACAATATCGCCTAGTTTTCTCAGATGCGACTGAGCATTCAAGACTGCCAAATGCAGGTAAGGACTTATTTCTGCTCGGGCGCCCATGGGCAAGTTTTGACAGAGAAGTTCTGCACAAACGGACGCACCAACACTCACTCCCTCACCTTCAGAAACGCAAATTTCAGCTCGCACCATTGTCTCCTCAAGAGATACATGAGATTGCAGACTAAATTTGCCACCGATGCTAAGGTAAGTAAGACTAACCTTTACATCACGTCTAGCGCTGTTTGCAAAGCTCTAGAACATAAAGAAACGGTGCTACTAATGGTTTTTAGAGATTTTTGTCTTACAGGCACACAGGAAGTGATACTTCCCCAAAATCATTTCTTTGCTTGACAGGTTTAAGAAGGTATTCCCTTGAAGAGATACCAGCTGGAGTCCGCCCATAAGAGGATAGAGCATCAGATTGACCTCATTCCCGGCGCAGCACTACCCAACAGACCAGCTTATAGAGTGAATCCTACAGAAGCTAAAGAATTGGAAAAGCAGGTTCAGGACTTGATGGAGAAAGGCTACATCAGAGAAAGCCTTAGTCCTTGTGCCGTCCCAGTTCTGTTGGTGTCCAAGAAAGATGGAACTTGGCGGATGTGTGTAGATTGCCGCGCAATCAACAACATCACCATCAATACCGACATCCCATTCCCAGGTTAGATGATATGCTGGATGAGTATCGGGTTCTAAAATATTTTCAAAAATTGATCTCAGGAGTGGATATCATCAAGTGAGGATGAAAGAAGGAGACGAATGGAAGACTGCATTCAAGACCAAGCAGGGTCTGTACGAATGGATGGTTATGCCATTCGGCCTCACCAACGCCCCCAACACCTTTATGAGGTTAATGAACCATGTCTTAAGGGCATACATCGGTAAGTTTATAGTTGTTTATTTCGATGACATACTTATTTACAGTAAAACTTTTGAAGATCATTTGCTGCACCTGAGTTGATTCTAGAAAACACTTCAGAAAGAGGGCCTGTATGGGAACCTTAAGAAGTGTTCTTTTGCTACTAACGAAGTTATTTTCTTAGGTTTTGTTGTAAGTTCTCAGGGATTACAGGTGGACCAAGAAAAGATTAAAGCAATACAGGATTGGCCTACTCCAACAAGCATAGGACATGTCCGGAGCTTCCATGGATTAGCCAGCTTCTACAGGCATTTGTCAGAGACTTCAGCACCGTGGCTGGCACCCCTCACCGCCGTGATTAAGAAGGACGTTTCCTTCAGATGGGACCAGCCCAAGAAGACGCCTTCAACACCCTTAAATTTCGTTGACTAATGCACCTGTTTTAGTGTTACCTGATTTTAACAAAACATTTGAAGTTGAATGTGATGTTTCAGGTCTAGGTATTGGAGCTGTACTCACACAAGGAGGACGTCCAGTCGCCTACTTTAGTGAGAAATTAAGTGGAGCCAGCCTTAACTACTCAACTTACGATAAAGAACTCTACGCACTAGTCAGATCATTGGAGACTGGCAGCACTATCTACTATCAAAGGAATTCATTATCCACACTGATCATGAGACGTTGAAGCATCTTCGAGGTCAGACAACACTAAAGAAACGTCACGCTAAGTGGATGGAGTTTGTGGAGTCATTTCCGTACATCATCAAGTACAAGAAAGGCAAAGAGAACGTGGTCGCAGATGCACTGTCCCGACGACACCTGCTGATTACAACATTGGAGGCTAAAGTCTTAGGATTCGAACATCTAAAGGAGGCTTACAAAGATGATCCAGACTTCAGCTCCACATACCAGAGCTGCTCTCAAACACCATCAGGTTCTTATTACATTCATAATGGTTATCTATTTCGGGAAAAACGTTTGTGTATTCCTCAGGGGTCTATGAGAGACTTGTTGATCAAAGAAGCGCATGGAGGAGGACTTATGGGGCATTTCGGAGTAGACAAGACTCTGAGTGTTTTGGTGGAGCATTTCTTCTAGCCCCACCTCAAGAAGGATGTGGAGCGATTCTGCTCCAAATGTGTGACATGCCATAAAGCCAAATCCAGGTCACATCCTAACGGGTTATATATGCCTCTTCCTATTCCTTCAATGCCTTGGGTAGACATTAGTATGGACTTCGTTTTAGGCTTACCCAAAATCCGAGGAAAGG
This sequence comes from Crucihimalaya himalaica, assembly GCA_004349715.1. Lineage (NCBI taxonomy): Eukaryota > Viridiplantae > Streptophyta > Magnoliopsida > Brassicales > Brassicaceae > Crucihimalaya > Crucihimalaya himalaica. The sequence goes on from SMJT01000136.1 coordinate 81,758, forward strand.
ATTCTATTTTTGTTGTAGTGGACAGGTTCTCAAAGATGGTGCATTTCATTTCCTGCACCAAGACAAACGACGCTACACAAACAGCCAGCCTGTTCTTCAGAGAAGTAGTTCGGCTACATGGAGTACCCAGAACCATTGTTTCAGACCGCGACACGAAATTCTTGAGTCATTTCTGGAGAGTTCTATGGAGGAAGATGGGAACAAAGCTACTCTTCTCAACAACTTGTCACCCGCAGACCGATGGGCAAACAGAGGTAGTAAACCGAACACTCTCTACTTTGTTGAGAGCGACGGTTGGTAAGAATTTTCGAACCTGGTTAGATTGCATTCCATTTGTTGAATTTGCTTATAACCATGCTAACCACTCTGCTACTAAGTTGTCACCTTTTGAGATTGTTTATGGATTTCAGCCCATTACTCCTTTAGATCTTGCCCCATTGCCGCCACTAGATGTTACTAATCAAGATGGAGAGGTTAAAGCTAAAGTCATCAAGAAGTTGCACCAGAGGGTGAAGGAGAACATTGAGAAGAAAACAGCTAAGTACAAGGAGACTGCAGATAAAGGGCGCAGATAGCTCATTTTTAGTCCAGGCGATTGGGTTTGGGTTCATATGCGGACTGAGAGGTTTCCCAAACAAAGGAAGGCTAAACTCGCACCAAGAGGAGCTGGACCATTCAGAGTTTTAGAAAGGATCAACAACAATGCCTACAAGCTGGATCTTCCAGGTGAGTTAACGATTTCTCCAGTATTCAATGTTTCTGACTTGCTTCCTTACAATGCTGCAGATGATGAAGTTCTGAGGTCAGAACCTTTTCAAGAGGGAGGGAATGATGAGGACATAGAGACTGAACAGGAAGACAATCCGTTAGAAGTCCTTCAGGATGTTCCAGTTGCTGAAGATATCACAATTATGAGAGAGCCACCAAGAACAAGATCAGGAACTCGAAGACTTAGAGAGCTATTCAACAAGAGCATTCAAGCCTTCCTGGATCAATTAAAAGCGTCCAAGCCCATACAAGAAGCCTCTTCGAAATCGACTAAGTGCTTAGCAGGCCAGGAGGAGCCCAATGAAGAAGTCAAGATGGTTTTCACCATTCAGCCCATCTAGGCCCAATTTTCCTTAGCAAAATCGACAGGTATGTGTTTCATTTAATATTATTGTGTTTGCTCATTTTGCAGGACCAAAAGCTTAGAATAAGTTTAGGACTTTGTAGTATTTTTTATATGTTCGTTTTATGACATTTAATAGTTTGTATTAGGGTGTATTATATTTTCGCTTTTTAGGACTTTAGAATAGTAATTGCTGTATTAGGGTTTTCGCCCAAGAAGGCACCAGCTGCACGAGCCCCTTTATAAGGTTCCTTAGCAGCCGTGTATCATTTTTTTAGGCATCAATAAAATAACGCAGTTCTTTTCATCGTTCTCTGAGAAAGAGTTCTCAAACCCTAAATCTCTAGCTTTCCTTGTGAGTGATATCAAGGCGACTTAGTGATCAGTCTTATCACAAGATCTCCATCTCTTGTGTGGCGACTTTCATTCCTCATTCACCATCGATTTCCATCTCATTCGTTTCACACCTCATTCGCTTAACACCTCACCATCGACCCACCTCATTCATCCATTCATCACTTCAACACTCGATCAGCCATCTACACCAACGATCCGTCCATCTAGCATTCAATCATTCATCCCACGCACGTCCTGCCCATCATTCATCCGTTGCATCATTCTCCCTTCGTTCCACCCACGTTTCCTTGCTGTTCAAAGAAGAAAGAGACCTCAGTCCTCCTTCCTTGATCATTCGCATTTCAGTCTTATATCATTTGGTATCAGAGCCAAAGCTCCTGAACCAGGCTCGCCTATCTCCTTTCATTGCTTGTTCTGTTTTGCTATTCGTTTGTTTGTCTTTCATTATTAGGTTTGTGTCGATTGTCGCTTGTTTATTTGTTTCATTCGTTTGTGTTTGTTGTCCTTGCTAGCCTAAGCATTTGTTTCCTTGAATTCGTTTTCTTTATTTTGCTTAGTTGTTCGTTGTTTTGTTTCGTTTTGTTGCTTTCACGTGTTCGTTTGATTGATTGGTATTGTTGCATCCGTTGTTGTCTCGTCCTTTGATCTGTCGTTCTCTTGTGTTAGTTTTGGCATTCAGTCTTAGTTTGCTAGATCTATTTTGCTTCAGTCCGTTTGCCTTTCTCTTAGTTTTTGGTTTGCTCGTTTGTTCTTAGGTCGTTCGTTTAAACTTGTTTCCTTGTGCGATCTATTGTTTTGTTATTTGCTTGTTCTGTTTGATAATCTGTTCAGGTTTCAATTTGTGTTAGGTCAGCTAGTCGTTGCTTGTTTGCTAGTTTTCTTGTCTCTTTCGTGTTTAGGTCAGTCCTTGTTCTTTTCCTCGATCGCTTGTTAACGTCCTAAGTCTTTTGTTGTTTTGTTGTTTCGCTGTTAGTCAAAATTTTGTTAGGTCTAGGATTTTGTTGTCGAGTTGTTAGGATAATTAAACTCGATATCTTGTTAGGTTGTTAGACATTCAAATTCGAAATTCTTTGTTAGTTGTTAGGTCCGATTATTTTGTTTAGATAGTTTAAAATTTGAATTATCTTGCTAGGGTTTGTTAAGGTTTAGATATTGTTTTCGATTTTGCTGGTTTATTTTATTATTTTTGGTTTAAATTAATTTTGTCGGTTTAGGTTAATTTAATTTTTGTTGGTTAAATTCAGTTAGTATTTAATTTAATTTTAATCATAGGGTTAGTTGTATTTTTCAGATTTATTTTTCTGAGTTTACATCTTTTGTTCCCGAGTCCCTTGATCTCTTTTTCTAGTGTTTGCAGGACCAGGTTTTCCATGGCAGTAATGGAAACTGACCCTAACCAAGCCTTGTTAGAAGCTCTTCAGAACATGAAGAATGACCTGGCAGCTCAAATTGGGAGAATCGAACAACGAGTTGGACGATTGGAGCTTCCCCGAGAAGAGGAGCAAGTCGACGATGAGGACAGTGACCACACCCTCGACGCCAGAGCAAGGAGGAGACATCAGGCTGCAAACGACAACCACATCTTCAACCACCACCGTCCGGAAAGGGAGGTAAACCGTGGTAGTTTTAAGGATTTAAAACTGACTGTCCTAACTTTTGCAGAAGAGTTAATCCACAGGCTTACTTAGACTGGGAGAGACGCATGGAGTATATCTTTGACTACTACGAGTACAATGACCAGAAGAAGGTCGCACTCGCCTCAGCCCAACTCACGATCACGCCCTATCCTGGTGGGATAGAGAGACTCAAGACCGCAGAAGAAACAACTTCGAACAGATCACGACGGGACAGCCATGAAATTTAATTTCAGAAGGCGATTTGTTCCCCCTCACTACCACAGGGAGATGCAACGACAATTCAGACAATTATCCCAAAAGACAAAAAGTGTGGAGGAATACTTTGAGGAGTTCGAACAGCTCATAAATAGAATGGCATTGGATGACAGTGAAGAAGTCCTCATGGGACACTTCATTGATGGACTCAATGACCGCATCGCCAGAAAGGTAGAACGTCAAACTTATCATGATTTAAATGAGTTACTGCATGTTGCTGTGCAGGCTGAACAGGGAATCAAGAAGAAGACTGCTGCAGCAAGCCGTTCCAGGCCTAACCAATGGAGCGCCACCTCCAGCAAGGAACCAATGGAATGCACCCCAGCCCAGTAGTGTTGATAAAGGCAAGGCCATTACGACCACACCCCAGGAAAGGAAACCTGCCTTTGACGCCACCAGAAACAACCGTCAGGAACCAGGTAAGTCCTCTGCTTCTAATACTAGAGCTAGAGATATAACCTGTTTCAAATGTCAGGGAAAGGGCCACTATGCTAGAGAGTGCCCAAACCAGCGAGACATGATCCTCACACAAGAAGGAGGATATGAATCCCAAGACGAGAGGAAGTCTTGGAAGAGCCGATTCAGAGGAGGAGATCGCATATGCAGAGACCGGAGACATGCTTGTTGTCTGCAGGGCTCTAAGTGCAATGAGCGATCCAGACACCATCCAGAGAGAGAACTTGTTCTTCACACGCTGTTCAGTCCAGAACAAGGTATGTAGCTTAATCATAGATGGAGGTTCTTGTACTAACGCTGCTAGTAGAGTTTTGGTTGATAAGCTAGGTCTGAAGACAACCTCACTCGGACTTATGGATCTCAGAAGCCGTTTCAGAAGCTAGGTCTGCGAATTTCGGATCTCAGAAGCCGTTTCAGAGCAGTGGATACACTCGGACTTATGGAAATTCGTCCTATCAGACGCCACCGCCCAAGACTCCAGAAAGCAAAGTCGAGACTATGCTTGAACAGATTCTTGAGGGCAGAAGAAGATGACCGTTGACTTCAATGGTAAGATGGACGCCTTATACACTGATCTGAATGGGAAGATTGAGGCTCTGAACATCCATCACAAGAAGCTGGAAACCCAGATTGCTCAGACGGCAGAAACTGTGAAGAGACAGGATGGTTTCTTACCTGGTAAGACAGTGAATCCGAGGGAACATGTTCATGCTATCACATTGAGAAGTGGTAGAGAGGTTGCTCCAAGGCAGAAGACATCCTATTCACCTCAGAAACTCGTCGATCTTGCTGGAGACGACGATGAAGATGATCAATTTGCTGGAAATTTGCCAGCATCGATCGATACTACCCCTGTATCGATCGATGTTCCTCCTCGACCACAACCACCTGTTCAGAATTCCACAGAAATGGTTGAAAAACCGCGAGCATCGATCGATACTACCTTCTGTATCGATCGATACTTCCCCTAAAGTCGACCAGAACCAGAAGCAGACAACAAGTCATGTCGGCAGAGTATATGTACCGAAGGTTCCTTTTCCTCGACCTCCTGCTAAGTCGAAGAAGAAAACAGAAGATGCTAGATGCAGAGCAATTCTAGAGAAGATAGTGGTCGAACTCCCGTTCGTCGATGCTCTAATGACTGCACAGCTTTCAGACGATATATCAAGAGGATGGTTTCGAGTAATGTGAATCTTGAGGAAGGAGTGTTGAGAGTCACCCATGAGTGCAGTGCGATTCTTCTCAACAAGATCCCAGTGAAATTTGCCAGACCCTGGTAGTTTTTGCCTAGACTGCACAATCTTCACAGAGAGGTTTGAACGTTCTCTTTGCGATCTTGGTTCAAGCGTGAACCTTATGCCATGTTCTGTAGCTAAGAGAATGGGATGACAGACTTCACACCGACAAGGATCTCCTTGATCCTCGCTGATCGATCAATCCGGTTCCCCGAAGTTTACTTGAGGATGTCCGATCCCCATTGGAGCTGTTTAGTTCCACTGATTCATCGTTCTTGAGTATGATGCTGAACCGCGAATCCTTTGATATTGGGCAGACCGTTCTTAGCTACACTGCGGGCTCTGATCGATTGCAAGAATGGGCGGATATCTCTCAACATTGGTGAGTTGGTCATGACATTTAACATGGAGAAGTTGATGAAGAAACCAACCATCGATGGTCAGACTTTCTTCGTTGACTCATTTAGTGACCTATCAATGAGTACTTCCAGAGATTGCATCCTGAGAATCCTTTGGAGAGAGCTTTGGTTTGCTCTGTTGAGACAGAGACAGTTCCCACTGAGATTGCTGATGCCTATGCGACGATCCTTGACAGCGAAGCTGAAGCATCGATCGATACCACAGGAGGTATCGATCGATGCCTACCCCTTCGACCAGAAGAGCTGCTAGTCTCTCGCACCAAATCCGATTCTCCGCCTGATTGGAGTGAAGCGAAAGCTCCTAAGCTTGACCTTAAGCCACTCCCAGCTAGCCTAAGGTATGTATTCCTTGGCCCTAACTCTACTTATCCTGTGATTGTAAATTCTTCTTTGAACAACGCAGAGGTCGCTTTACTGCTGGAGAGGCTGGCTAGTCATCCTTACTATTGCTTCTTGGATGGATACTCAGGCTTCTTTCAGATCCCGATACACCCAGATGATCAGAGAAGACGACTTTCACTTGTCCCTATGGCACATTTGCTACGGAGGATGCCATTTGGGTTATGCAATGCTCCAGCTACATTTCAGAGATGCATGATGTCCATCTTTTCAGATATGATCGAAGAGTTCATGGAGGTATTTATGATGACTTTTCTGTCTATGGGCCTTCATTTAAGGGTTGTCTGGATAATTTGTGCAAGGTTACTTCAGCGTTGTGAGGAGAAGCATCTGGTTCTGAACGGGAGAAGTGCCACTTTATGGTCCAGGATGGCATTGTTCTGGGACATAAGGTCTCTAAAGCTGGGATTGAGGTTGATAAGGCGAAGATTCAGGTTATGACAAGCCTTTTGCCGCCTACATCAGTGAAGGACATTCGGAGTTTTCTTGGCCATGCTGGTTTCTATCGCAGGTTCATTCAGGATTTCTCCAAGCTAGCCCGCCCGCTTACTGTTCTGCTATGCAAAGATGTTGCATTTGATTTTACACCAGAGTGCCTTGCTGCATTTGAGATGATCAAGAAGGCATTGGTTACCGCTCATATTGTGCAACCACCAGATTGGAGTCTACCTTTTGAGGTCATGTGTTATGCAAGGACTATGCAGTTGGATCTGTTTTAGGACAGAGGAAAGACAAGAAGCTTCATGTGATCTATTATACCAGCAGAACGCTGGATGACGCCCAAAGGAACTACAGCACCACTGAGAAAGAATTGCTTGCTGTTGTGTTCTCCTTTGAGAAGTTTCGGTTCTATCTGATAGGAAGTTAGTGGATTGTGCACACTGATCATGCTGCTCTTCGATATCTGCTGCAGAATAAGGATTATGAAGCCTCGATTGTGGTCGATGGGTTTTGCTACTCCAGGGCTTTGACATAGAGATCAGGGATAAGAAAGGAGTAGAGAACGGCGTTGCAGATCATCTCTCACGTTGATGAGATCAGTTGAAGAGGTCCCATTGACGATTTCTTGCCTGAGGAGAAGATATACCTCGTCGAGACTGTTCTACTTCAATTCTGTCGATGAAGACGACGAGCATCGATCGATACCATGGGAGTATCGATCGATACCCTCACGCATTGTTACCTTCAGTTCACGATTCCAGCATCGATCGATACCCTCACTGTATCGATCGATACCAAAAGTTTTCCATCACCGATTCCTCTACAGATCAGTCTGAACTTGAGGAATCTTTGGCGATCACTTCTCCTGCTGAACCGGTGGTATGCCGACATCGCCAAACTACCTGGCTGCTGATCTAAACCAAAGCATCTCAAGAAGTATGTGAAGAAGAAGTTCATGAGAGACGTTAGACGCTACTTCTAGGATGAGCCTTATTTGTACAAGCATTGTTCTGATGGGATTTACAGAAGATGTGTAGCTGAGTGTGAAGTGACAGAGATCCTTTTTCATTGCCATGGTTCTGAATATGCTGGGCATTTTGCTACATTCAAGACGGTCTCTAAGGTTCTGCAAGCCGGTTTCTTGGTGGCCTACGATGTTTAAGGATGCTCACTCTTTCATCTCTTCTTGCGATGTATGTCAGAGACGAGGTAAGATCAGCAAGCGCCATGAGATGCCTCAGAACTTCATCCTGGAGGTTGAAGTCTTTGATTGCTGGGGTATTGATTTCATGGGACCTTTCCCTCCATCGCGACAAAACCGATACATCTTGGTCGCAGTTGACTATGTCTCTAAGTGGGGTGAGGCAATTGCTAGTCCTACCAACGATTCTACCATAGTCCTTAAGCTGTTTAAGACTATCATTTTTCCACGATTTGGAGTACCCAGAGTTGTCATTAGTGATGGAGGTACTCACTTCATCAACAAGATCTTTGAGAAGCTGCTGAGGAAATATGGTGTACACTACCGCGTTGCCACGCCATATCATCCTCAGACTAGTGGACAAGTAGAGGTCTCAACAGACAAATCAAAGAGATCCTGGAGAAGACAGTTGGTGCTAGTAGGAAGGATTGGGCGTTGAAATTAGATGACGCTCTTTGGGCTTACAGAACAGCGTTCAAGACGCCACTAGGGACAACACCATTCCATTTGCTGTATGGAAAGGCATGCCATCTTCCTGTTGAGATAGAGCACAAAGCAGCCTGGGCTACAAAATTGCTAAATTTCGACATTCAAGCCTGCTGCAGAAAGGCGATTGGTTCAGCTGAATGAGTTGGATGAGATCAGACACTCCGCCTATGTGGAATTCTAAGCTGTACAAGGAGAAGACTAAAGCTTATCATGACAAGAAGATCCTTTCCTGACACTTTGAACCGAATGACCAGGTACTTCTGTATAACTCTCGCTTGCAATTGTTTCCTGGGAATTGCGTTCTCGTTGGTCAGGTCCCTTCACAATCAAGGAGGTCCGCCCTCATGGAGCTATGGTGTTGCTGACTGCTGAAGGCAGGGAGTTCACTGTCAATGGACAAAGGTGAAACACTATTGGCGAAAGCCACCATTCCAGATGGACACATTGTACCTCTGGCTGAACCACCCGCTGCCTGACTGATCTCCATGTCAAGCTAATGACATTAAACAAGCGCTTGGTAGGAGGCAACCCACTGGTGAGTCTGTACATAGTCGTCTTTTGATTTACTTCGTTTTGTTTTTGTTTTTGTGTCGTGTTTTTTCACGTGGAACCAGGTCCAGACGACGAGCATCGATCGATACCATGGGTATCGATCGACACCATTTTGTCGAGAGGGAGTTGTACCATATGCTGAGCATCGATCGATGCCACTTATGGTATCGATCGATACCCAGCCCCAGGTGAGTTTTTCTATAAAACCCTCGGGTTCTCACTCTTTCACTCCCTCATTATCATCGCTCGACGCCGCACACCTTCTCCCCTCTCCCATCTTTCTCGATTTTTCATCGATTTCTTCCATTCCACACTCTATTTTCATCAAGATTTTTGCTCACATTATCATTCTCTCATTCACTCCTTCGATCTACCAGGTAATGCACTCGATTTCACCCTTTTAGATGTGTTGGCAAAATCGATTTGGGGTTTCCTTTGTTGTGAAGCTTTGACTCTGTTTCTTGTCAACATTAGCTATAGGTGAATGAAATTGCCACATTAGGATGAGAATGGATAGAATAGGGATGGAGGCCTTCCATGAATCACAGTGGCATCCTGGAGTCATTTCAGCGATTCTTACTCGTGATCGCTACCGAGTCGTACGGTTAAGTTTTCACAGAGGACACAGGCCGTCAGAGCTTCATCGACGCTCACATCAGCAACCTGAGGCCTGTGCCACGACGTTCACCGTCTCCTTCTGCTCCTGTACCTGATTCTAGGCCTCCCTGCCTAAGCTCGAGGGAAGAGGATCATTCCGCGACGCAATTAGGAAGGTTGCCCAAGGATGAGACAGAGAGTGAGGCCTGCATTTACAGGCCTATAGCTGAGAAAGTGGGACGAGTATGACACTCTGTTCTACAACGAGTGGCTTTGCGTCGCCATCCTACCTACTCGTTTCATCGATCCACACACCATGCGTCGATTGGGCATCGATGTTGATCTTTCTGCCATGCTGGAGAAAATTGGATGGGCACTCTTTACTCCAGGCAGTATGACCTCTACCCAGACCTCGTGCGTCAATTCCTCGCCACAGTTAGGATCTTATTACAGAGATGAGGTCCATCGCCACTACTTCAGAGGGCACGTTGACTTTCCTGATCAGAGGAGTTCGTTACAGACTGCCTATTCCTGACCTTTGCGGTATCTACAGGTTCGATCCCTCTCCTCAGCAGATTGCTCCCCTTCCCAGTTTCAGGATCTGCAGATCTTTTGGCGACACATTGGTCTTGGCGCCTACAGCCCCAAGACTTCCACTCAGATTGACATCCGCCATCCGACTCTGCGCTGCATTGCCAGGATTATCAGCTCCACCTTATTCTACAAGATGGAGCCGAACAAGCTGAGGATCTCAGAGCTGATGCTTTTGTTCAAGGCAGTTGGTGATATCATTCTTGAGGATAGGTTTAAGTGGCCCGAGATGAACCTCGCGGTCACATTGGCGCTCTCTTTGCTCACCACTTGGTCTTTCTGAAGACCAAGCCCTTCACTGGCCGCAACTACGCCACAGCGCGTAAATCAGAGTCAGTTGGCAGCCTTCTCACCCCTATCTTCGAGCACTTTGGCATCTCCACTGCAGCATGCTCGATAGTGACTACTCGTTCCCTCATGGATGAGCAGCATATGCGTTGGTTGAAGGCCACTCGCCGCTGTTGCTTGCCACTATAGATGGAGAGCTCTTTGTGCAGCTCCCCAACCGCGCTCTCACCACCATTGGCACTCACCCCTCTAGACTGCACTTCGATCCAGACCCGAGTTGCTTTCAGTCGCTCCTTCTGTTTGTGTCCGCGCACCACGTCAGCTTCAGTGACAACTGGGAGCTTGGAAAATGGTCATTACTTTGTCTCAAGAAAAAGGTGAGTCTCCATGTTTTCAAACCTCTTTCTCTGTTTGGTTTTTCTGTTTGCTTGAGGGCAAGCAAAGACTAAGTCTGGGGGAGTTGATATATCATGGTTTTTACCCGTTTTTAGCCATGATATAAGTCCTTTTTGTTGAGTCTTTCTTCTAGTTTTAGAGTCTTTCAGGTTCTTTTCAAGATATAGCACTATGGAGCTAATTGGAGAATTTGAAAGCTTTTGAGGCAAATCTGGAGTTGAAGCCGTTCGGGAACAAGCCCAGCATCGATCGACACTGAGAAGCATCGATCGACACCCTCCGTTTGGGAGTCCACGACCAAAAGACCAAGCATCGATCGATACAACTTATGCATCGTCGATGCCCGTGACCAGAACGCGAGACAAACCCGAGATTCATTCAGAAGCTTTCCTTATTCTTCGAGATAGATTTCAAAACGTTTTAGAACTATATAATTAGGTTTTAGAGCCTCCTTAGAGGACACCTTGTGATTTCTGGAAAAAGAGTTCTTCTGCAACTGAGTTTTAAAGAAGAATTTTTGAACCTCTTTGTATTTTCTACTCTATTTGATTTTTATATTATGATATATATTCTATTCATTGTGTTTGTTGCATTCACCATGTCTGAGTAGATCCCCTGTTAGGATTAGGGTTACGGAAGGGTATTTAATGAATTGTTAGATCTAAATTGATTATTAGGGAATAATCTATAGAGCTTTTCACCTAGACTTGAGTTTAATGCTGATTTTAGCCTCGCGAACTAAAATCTGACTTTAGGTTGTTGATTGGCACGGAAGTGTGATTGATTTGCCTGATCTAGTGTTTGGTGAGCAAAAGCCCTATTCGCAAAGGAATTTGGTTTAGGGATTTTGTGAACAATTGAACTTGAACTTTAATGCTTGTTTAAATTCTATGAATTTGCAAAGGAATTTGGAATTCTAGGTTTAGGCATAGATAGTTTTCGCAACGACAGTTGGTTTACTTTACTTCTGTGTTTCAAGTTTGAAAGCGGAGCTTAATTTATTCCTGACAATTAATTTGATTTGATAATTCTGATATGCCTGGTAGTTTCCCTAAGCCTAGCGTTTTCCTCCATTGATTTTATATCCTTGATTTACTTGCTTTTCTCATTCTTGATTTCATTTATTTTGCTTAGCTTAGTTCTTATTTCTGAATCTATTGAGTGTCATCTTGAGTCTTTGTGGTTCGACCCCTAAAATACTATAGCGACTGCTTAGATACTTTTAGGGTATTAGTTTTGAGCACATCAACAATCTCCAAGATCATGTTACTCCAGCTCTTCCAAGAACACAAGGTCAGCAGTTTCAGCCTAAGCAGTTTGTACCTAGACAAGGAAACTACCTCAAGACATACGTTGTCAAAGGGGAGACGTAGGAGAACAACTATGGGCAAGGAGGTTTTCAGCAAAAGTCTCAATACAACAGCTTACTGGAAAACTACCAGAATCCTCAAGCTCCTGTGAGCGTTCCTACTCCAACACCCCATGATAATGACCTGAACAATATGATGTAGCAGCTTCTAGAAGGACAGAAAAAGAATAATATCGATATCAATGTCAAGGTTGACAGCATGTACAGTGACCTCCACAACAAATTTGAGGCTTTATCTTTGCATGTGAAGACACTCGTGAATCAGGTAGCACATACAACATCTTCTTCTACAAGATAGTGAGGAGTTCTTCCTGGTAAACCAGTCCGGAACCCAAAACACTACAAGACTGAGTTTGTGAATGCCATCACTTTGAGAAGTGGGAAGCAGGTTGAACAAGTTTCAAGGAAAGGAAAAGCAGTTGAAGTTACTGAGGATTTAAATGAGGAAGATACATCTAAATTTTCTGAGAGTGAGCTAGTGGTTGAGGATGGCATTACAGAGGACACGCCTGTAGTACTAGCTAAGAGTACTGAGGTAGAGAGACCTATACCACCACCTTTCATTCCTAAGCTACCTTTCTCAGGACATGAGAGAAAGATTCAAAGGGAGAAATAGTATGCACAACTTTGATTAGGTGATCAAATAGCTTCAGATTAAGCTTCCATTCCTTGCAGTTGTTCAAAATATCCCTACCTAAATGAAGTACATGAAGGATATCTTGACCCAGATGAGGAGTCTTGAAGAGGGAGCTGTGTTAATCACACATGAGTACAATCTATCTTGCAGAACATCATTCTTAAGAAGGAAGAAGATTCTGGTAGTTTTGTGTTACCTTGTACTATTGAAGAATCCACATTCCAGATATGTTTTTGTGATATTTGGGAGCTAGTGTGAACTTGATGCCTCTCTCTATGTCAAAACGCTTGGGGATCACAAACTTCCTGCCATCAAGGATTTCTTCAATCCTTGTAGACCGTTCTTAACAGTAATGTATTGGTGTGGCAAAGGATGTACGTGTTAAGGTTTGAAACTTCTATATTCCCACTGATTTCGTGGTATTGGAGACTAATGAAGAGCCACGAGATCTACTCATCCTTGCTAGACCTTTCTTGCACACTGCTGGTTCTTTGATTGATGTTAAGAGGAGTAAGATTCATCTGCAAATCAGGGACATTGTGCAAGACATTGACATGGATAGAGTGATGCGGAAACCCACCATTGAGAGTCAGATCTTTTGGGTAGTTATCATGGATTAGCTAGCAGATGAGCTGATTGAGGAGTTGAACACCGAGGATTCTCTTCAAATCTATTTGACTAAGGAGGACAGTCAGTTTGGGTACCTTGAGGATAAGACTACTGGATTTGCTAGACTGCTGCATACTAGCACTGAGTTGGGAATGATGGTTGCATATGCTGAGATTGAGCAACCTAAGGACAAGACTGCAGATACAAGCCCTCCTCCTAAGGACTGTGATGAGATCAATGCTCCAAAAGTGGAGTTGAAGACACTTCCTGCAAGGCTAAGGTACGCTTTTCTTGGTCCTAATTCAACATATCCTGTCATAATCAATGGTGAATTGAACCATGTGGAGACTGCCTTGTTGTTGTGTAAATTAAGGAAATATAGAAAGGCTTTAGGTTATTCACTTGATGAGATTAAAGGAATCTCCCCTAGTCCTTGTATGCATCAAATTTATTTAGAAGACGAGTCTCTGATTTCTGTAGAACATTAGAGGTACTTAAACCCAAACCTCAGAGATGTTGTAAAGAAAGAGATTATGAAACTTCTAGATGTTGGAGTAATCTATCCTATTTCTGATATTACTTGGGTGAGCCCAGCCCATGTAATGCCTAAAAAGTGTGGTATTACTATGGTTAAAAATTATAAGAATGAATTAATCCCAACAAGAACTATCACAGGACACAGAATGTTCATTTATTATCAAAGACTGAACTCTGAAACTAGCAAAGATCACTTCCCTTTACCCTTCATTGATCAAATGCTTGAAAAACTAGCTAATCACCCTTACTACTGTTTTCTTGATGGGTATTCGGGATTCTTTCAAATCCCGATTCACCCTGACGATCTAGAGAAAACCACCTTTACATGCCCTTATGGTACCTTTGCTTATCGACGGATGCCATTCGGGTTATATGACGCTCCAGCTACTTTTCATCGTTGTATGATGTCTATCTTTACTGATATGATTGAGGATTTTATAGAGGTTTTCATGGATGACTTCTTTGTGCAGGGTATGTCGTTTGCTGCTTGTTTGTGTAACTTTTGCAGAGTACTTCAACATTGCGAAGACAAACATTTAGTTCTTAACTGGGAGAAATGGAATTTCATGGTGAGAGATGAAATTTTTCTTGGACACAAGATTTCAGAAAGGGGTATTGAGGTTGATAGGGCTAAGATCGAGGTTATATCAAGCATGCAGCCTCCAAATTAAGTGAAAGGTATCATGCTTGATATAACCTCAAGCATTGCTAGACCGTTGATACAACTACTGTGTCAGGATCAGAAGTTCAAGTTTGATGAGGAGTGTATCAAAGAGTCACTAGTTAGAGCTCTTATTTTTCAACCTCCAGATTGGGAGCTACCATTCGAGGTAATGTGTGATGCTAGTGACTATGTTGTGGATGCTGTGTTGGGACAGCGAAAGGATAAGAATTTGCATGTGATCTATTATGCAAGTCGCACTCTTGATGACGCACAAGTCAACTATGCAACAACAGAGAAAGAACTTCTCGCCATTGTCATTGCCTTTGAGAAATGTCACGCTTTTTTGGTTCCAAAGTTATTGTTCATATAGACCATGCTGCTTTGAGGTATTTATTGTTAATGAAAGATGTCAGGCCGAGGTTGTTCAGATAGATATTCTTGCTGCAAGAAATTAACATGGAGATCAAGGACAAGAAAAGGATTGAGAATGGTGTAGCCGATAATTTATCAAGGCTGAAAGTTGATGAGGAAGTTCTTCTTAATGATGCTCTACCAGGTGATAAACCATTATGCTCCGGTGTGTGCGGTGGAGTTGTATAATGAGCAATCCCATGTGTTCGTAGAAACTCGCGCAATGCACTTCACCATTGTCTAAATACAGTGTTTGTATATTCTCCTTAAAACTGTTTTCCACAAGTGCTTTGAAAACGACAAAAGTTTCTTTGACTTTCAATTTGCATTTGAGTGGATAAAACCAAGTGTATCGAGTGTAGTTATCCACAAAAATCACATAATACTTGTAGTTGTCAACTGATAATATAGGCGATGTCCACACATCTGTGAAGAGATATTGTAGAGGTTTAGTGGAGACAATGGATGAAGTAGCAAAAGGCAACTTATGTGTTTTATTAAGCAAGCAGTCGGAACATGGCAACTGTGTTAAAGATGAAGAAGACAATGGCAAAGAAAAATGCGAGACAATGGATTGTAAAACTGATAAAGTCGGATGCCCAAGACGTGCATGCCATGAGGAGAGAGTAGTTTTTGAACTCGGAGACGCATAAAGTGCTGAAGCTTGAGAAACTGAAACCGACCACTCATACAAGTCATTTTAAGTTTTTGCCTTGGAGTAATAAGACCTCCGTGTTGAGATCCTTCACCTGAAATGATGCCGGGAAAAATTCCACCGAAACTTGATTAGAATTGCATAGTTGATATACTGAAATAAGGTTCTTGTGAATATTAGGAACACACAACACATCATTCAAAAGAAAAGAATTAGACGGAGAAGATAGAGATGTGGAACCCGTGTGAGTGATAGAGAGACCGGTACCATCACCAATCACGACATCTTCTCCACTGGAATATGGGTGATGTGTAAAGCAAGATTCTGTAGATCGGAGGTAATGTGGTGCGTCGCTCCACTGTCCAGAAGCCAACGATCTGCTGAATTAGGTGAACCCATAGAAAGATTAGCTTGAGGCTGCCATGGTGTAAAAAGGTTAGACTGTGATGATCCCTGTTGAACACCACGATGCTTAATAGTTCAGTGCGAGTAAAGAAACAGGAAATTGGGGAAATTTGTAAGCACTCCATGGATTATCATATATTTTTGATTCATCCAAATCCTAACTAGTAAAGAAACAGAATATTGGGATATGATTTTCCTATATCTTAATCAATGAGAACTTCGACAAAAACTTGTTATAATTATTTGGTTGCTTAGTGTCTCGTTTTTATTTTGATTCCTTCAACTCCATTGTTAATTGGTGGTGTTTATGATGGTGAGGGAGAAGTCGTATGGAGGAAAGAGAAAATAAAAAAAACAAATTAAGATTTAATATTATTTTATAATATATATATATATATATATATATATATATATATATATATATAAAATTATAATCGGTTGTTTGGTTTAGAAACTATCATGGTTTTTGTTTGGTTTTCGGATGATTTTGTATTTGGTTTTGGTTATAAACCATCAAAACTAGGGGTGGGCATTCGGGTTTGGTTCAGGTATTTCGGGTTTTCGGATATTCGGGTTTAGGGGTACAAGACCCATTTGGATATGTTTTAGGTTCGGGTTGGATTCGGATATTTTGCATTCGGGTTCGGATATTTTCGTGTTTAATCCGAAATCCAAAGCTACAATTGGATATCCCATAATATCAGGGTATTTTAACCAAAATTGACTAAAAACAGAAATAAAATCTGAAGTACTTGATAAACATTGATCCAAAATTTTAACATGTACACAAACTGATTCAATGTATAGAATGCTACAAAACATTCATGTCCCTTTGATTCGAATCCGGAGTCATAAACTCTTCTTCTTGGTCCTCAAACTCATGTGCATCTCTGTCTCTATTATCTTGATGTGAGGATAATGAAGAATCAAATAGTAAGAGAGATACTTCTATGGTTTAATAATGCAATGAAACAAACAACACATCATAATGCCATAGTGAGACTTCGTAACATGCAATGATAGGAATGGTAGAATACTAATCAGTTTTTTTTTTTTTTTATGTATTGTTGTTCTTATTTTCTAACCTAGCTTGATCACCTTGATTATGATCTTAGTAGTCACTTTTTTTCTGTGTACAGTTGATCTATGGACTATAAACCTCTTGATGTTTTTCATTATGATATTGATTATTACATGTCTGTTTTGTTTTTTGTTTTTTCATCCTACTTCAATCTAATTAAAAGATGGAAAACAATCAATTTCTCCACGAGAAGTATCGAAAAGAATCAGATGCTGCCTAATCTATAAACAAGATCTAATTGGCTAATTGCCCATAAAACCAATATGCAGAACCTAATTACAGATCTCACCCAATTTCCCAATTACCTTGGTTTTTGTGGTTTACAATCAAAACCCGATACAAAACCAGACTAACACTTAACATAACCAAATTTAGAACCGGACCAAACTTAGACAACCCGACGTAAGATAAAAGTTGGTGACTCTTGTTTTCCGGCAAAATTCTTCTCGGTGGTCCGATGTTCAAGCATCAGAGACGTCCCCAAGCTTGAGCTCTTCCGTCGTGGATTCGACTGTCTTCTACCTCGGTCCCTGCTAAAAATCCAGAAGATTCTTAGATCTCATTTCCGCGGCGTGGGTGTAGTTTTTGATCGACTCTTGTCAACGAGCTCTCTCTCGTTCCTGTAATTTCAGTAAAGGAAAAGAATCAAATCAACGAAACCCTTGAAGAACACGAGGATGATTATGAGCTATCCATGATCCATGAATCCAAAAACTACTATCCCGGTGGATCCTTTGATGGCGACGAGAAGTAGAACGGCGGATAAAAGGAAGGAGATGAGTGAAGCGACATCGTCTGCTCTTAGAATCGCGGTAGAATCGTCGGAGATGAGATGTAGAATACCGAAGACGGTGAACAGAGTTGTGACGACGAAATTGCAAACCCTAGCCAAACAACGCCGCCGCCTGAATCTGTTACAACAACGCCTCCTGAAATTGCTACAACAACGATGCCTGAAACTGCTACAACAACAGCGAAACCAACAGAGAATGCAGCAACAGATAGGCGAGAAGTAACCAATTATCCTCCAATAAGAAGTCAGCCAATTGACTTTGATTTCTTGAATGGCTAAACCAAGTCTACATAGAAGATCCCAAAACGAAGACAACAGTGTATATCTATTAGATATATTCATAATCAAAGCTTTGTGGCCAAAATTGACTAGACGAAGAGAAGGAGGCCTTCATAATATTCAATTGAGTTTGATGAGTTTAGTTCTTTTTTTAGAGGGCTTTTTACGAGAAGTACCACATTTTGGAAATTCTCTTTCCATTTATACCATAAAACTATAATCTTTCCTCCAATACCACTTTCTTGTGGTATGATTTGACAAGTTAGACAAATATGCCCTCTTAGTGCATTTGTGTGTGTGAGAAGGTTTGTGTCGGAAAGTTGGTGTGTCAGAAGGAGAGAGAAAAAGGGTTGTTAGCATGGAAGCATTATTTGGCGAGAGAGAGACAGAAAAAAAGAAAAAAATGAAGGAATTAAAAGTGTGAGAAAAGAGAGAGGAAAAAAATCGAAAGTATGAGAAAAGTTGTTATCCTTCGATTAATATTACTGCACATGACCCAAGAGAAACATATAGCATTCACGTGAGTTCTTTGGTGGACAAATTTCTCCCTTTCTTATTTGGTGGACACATATTCCTTATAAAACATTTGGTGGACAAGTCTACGAAGTATTTGGTGGACAAGTTTTCCAGATAGATAGCATTTCCGAACGTATAGATTGAAAGTTGTATTTGGTGTTGAACAAGTCTACAAAGCATTTTGTGGACAAGTTGTTCGGATATCAAACATTTTCGAACGAGTAGATCAAACGTAGTATTTGGCGGACAAGTTTGTCGGTTAAGCATTTGGTGGACATGTTTTTCGGATAGACATTTGTGGACAAGAATTGTTGTCCACGTTATATTTTTTTTAGACAAATGTCTACAAAATAAAAATGTTTGTAAAGAAAGAAAAATGAGAGATAAAAGAGAAAGAAAAGAGAGGTGTTTTTGGATTTGTAAAGTGAATACATAAGAAAAGAGAGGTGTTTTTGGAATTGTAGAATAGATAAGGTTATAGTAAAGTGAATACATAAGAAAGGAGAAACTGAAGAAGAAAAAGAAAACGAGTAATAGTCGTGGACAAGTTTCCTACAAGTAATAATTGTCAACCAATTGTGGACCAGTTGTGGACAAGTTATCCACCAAATATTTTTTCATTATGTTGTTTCGACAGTGGAAAAACAATTCATGTTCACAAAAGATCTTCTCAGTTTGTTGTTTTGATCGTGAACAATTCTTGTCCACCCAAAAATTTTCGAAGTCTTTTGTTTCGAATTTTTGTCTACATTTTGAGTAAAATTTGTCCACATGCAAGTTATAATAGAAGGTTGTCCACCAAGATTTGATAAACAACACCAGATATAACATTTTATGTAGATATTATATTTTCTGTATATGATAAAGTCGGGGACAATCATATTATTAATAAAACTAATATATTCAATGTGGACGGAAAAAATCTCGTGGACGAAAGTAATTATGAGAATCATCACTGCATAATAGTTATTCGTGGACAAAAACAAAATCTATAGTGGACAAAAATAATTGTTCGTGGACATAAATTGACGGTGGTGGCAGAGGAGAAGGTGACAGTGATGATGCATAAAATGACGATGTAGAAGAGAAGATGACATAGATATTGCAGAGATGAAAGATCTCGTCATACATGAAACAAACTCTAGATCTTAATAACTCTTGCGATATTTGGGATCGACCTTAGATTACCTCTTGAATCTAGTTAGATTTTTTTTATTTTTCAAGCAACACATGACTCTTCTTTTTCTTAAGCATATACGTCGAAGGTAGCTGAGAAAAAAACTGAAGAAAAAAAGAGATGAAAACATCAAAAAGAAAGAGAGAGGATGAAGAAAAGAAAGAGATGATTCGAGAGAAAGAAATAAAAGGAGAGAGATAAAGTGAGAGGGAAAGAAAAAGAGAGAAGAAAATGAAATATGTAGATGACTAGATGGTTTGAAAGAGAGAATAAAATAGAAAGATAGAGATGAGGACATATTTGTCCTTTTACTTATGCATTGTGGTAGAATAGATAAGGTTATAGTAAAGTGGTAGAATTAGAAATGTATTTTTGGAATTGTGGTATTTCTCATAATTTGCCCTTTTTTAAATCATTTATTTACCATCAAAGATGAATCCAGAAACGGCCAATTATCATGTTCATCAACGAGCTCTACGTGGCTTAAGATTCATCACTTCAGTCGTCTACTCAGTGTTTTTTGGAGCTGATGACGAGAAAGCGAAGAAGAGTGATGAGGAGTGAGGAGAGAGAGAGAGAGAGAGAGAGAGAGAGTCTCGTTTGGTTTAATTCTTAATTGGGTTGGAATAGGGTTTAATTTAGGTTATCCGATTTATGTTAAGTGTTAGTCTGGTTTTGTATCGAGTTTTGATTGTAAAACGTAAAAACATGCTAATTGGAAAATTGGATGAGTTCTAAGAATTCGGGAAGAATTAAGTTCTGCATATTAAATATGGGCAATTAAATCGTGTTCATAGATTGGGCAACATCTGCTTCTCCGCGATATTTTTTGTGAAGAAATAGATCGCTTCCCTTAAAAGATTGATAAACTATTGCATAAAAGTCTATTTATTGCCTTAGCTAAATATAAACACAAATGTGAACCGATTATACGTTTAAACCAGATGTTCTAACAAAAACCTTGGAAATATATTATTCAACAAAAATATTTGAGAATATTTGAACTACTAGACAAAAAAATTTATTGATCGAAACACTACATCTGTTAGTATAAATAATTTTCAAATAAACCAAAAAAAAAATTTACTTAATGAATTTTAGGACCAAAGTATAATTAAAAAAAACTTAATTTATTGGTCAACCATACTTTTTGACAACAACATTTCTTCTGACCATAAGTTTACATGGTTCACGTTTATGTATAAATTTGGCTAAAGCCATATATAGATTATTTAATAACTAAAATTATAACTTTTTCCACAAAATGTTTTTTATATATATCGCACATTCATGGTTTCATTACTCAGAAAAGAAAAAAAAATATCTTAGATCTAAAAAAAAATGAATCATCTCATAATTTTAACGTTAGTTATTGCTATGCATTTTTCGTTGAATGAGGCTTGGACAAAGTGCAATCCAAATGTTGTAGAAATTCATAATCAACTCGCTCCCGGTAAAATTCTCAAGCATCATTGTCGTGGTAGTATTAACGAGCAAGATCATGGTGTCGGTTATTTAAAATTCAATAGTACTTTCAGTTTTGAATTTAAGGATATTAGCAGCAGACATGGAAGAACAGTGTGGACTTGTAGATTGAGGCATGGGGAAAATATGGAGTATTTTTTTAATCTTCAAGTATACAGAGCAGGTAATGAAGCACGATGTGGGCAGTACCGGGCATGGGCTGCCAAAAATGATGGAATTTGGACTAGACGAGAAACTTCGAAACCGTATGGGCATGCACTTAACTGGATAAAGTTGTGAGCTCTTCTTTTTGTAAAATATCTGCTGTTCGTATAAGTTTGTGTTTTTTATTTGTTTGGCATCTTATAAACTATGCATAAGAGTCAAAACATCAAACTAATTTGATGTTTGAATATATAGCAAATTATTGTAATAATGTGATTATTGATATATTGTATCAATTTTTGAAATAATAACACAGTATATTTATGTTATACCAAATTTTATTTTTAAGATACATTAATAAAATATATGGTTTTCTAAATAAAACACATTTTCTGTTTGCAGATTCTTTTTATCTTAAAATCCACAAACTTTTGTAACAAAAAACTGCGTTTAATTGTAACAAAACTTTTGTAACAAAAACTTTTGTAAATATACATGATATGTTGTGTTTTTGACGTCTTTCATCTTATGTTTTAGCGTCTTTTCTAAGTCTTTTATGTCTTTGTAGTGTCTTTTAGTGTCTTTTTGGTCGAGTCTTGAGTCTTTTGAAAATTAGAGGACATTACGCGGGAATATGACGTTTTTACATGTTTTTCGGGACAATTGCGAGATAAAGCGAGCGTGAACAAGAGGAGACCGATCGATCCATACTAGGATCGATCAATCAATGCTGCCGGATGAAAGAGGAGAGACCGATCGGTCCGTACTAGGATTGATCGATCCAGACTGTCGGATGAAGGAAACACCAAGGGATCGATCGGTCCACGCTGCCGGATGAAAAATGGACCAAGGGATCGATCGATCCACAATGGGAACGATCGATCCTTCTCCCATATGGGCTCAAGAGGAGGAGATCGATCAATCCATAACTGGATCGATCAATCAGATAGTGTGAAAACTTCGAAACTTATCTTATCTTTAATTCTTTTTGCAAAATGGTATAAATACCCGAAGACCTAATTTTATTTTTTGGACACTTCTTTTTATGCTTTTTTTTTATTTTTCTGGAGAGACTTCCATCTTGTAAGCTACTCCCGGGGATTTGAGATTCATCCTTCCTGACAATTTGGGGAAGATTTCTAAACCCTAATCTATTGCAATTTCATTATATTTTTTGAATCTCTTTTTCTTTTTGTTATTTCTTTTGCTATGTCTGAGTAGATCTCTTAGTTGGGTTCTAGGGTTTTAAGTAGGGATTCAATGGTTTGATGGTTTGATTGATTCTAGGAAACTCTAACTCTTTGGTTCTTCAACTCACATGTTTGTAATGCTAGAATAGGATTGATCACCCTGTTTTAGATCCTAGGTTTATCTATGAATGAAAGTGTTGAAAGGTTGCCAGAATTTATGTGAATTGAGCAAGATGCTCTTAGCCAACGACAGTTGACATTAGGAAGTATTGTGAACCTAGTGAAGTCGATTGATAAAGCTGATTTGACTAGGAGGTCTCAAAAGACAGTTTGTAAAATTGATTAGTCAAATTTAGGGATTAATGTCTTGAAAGAGAATTAGTCTAATTAAGTGTTCATGTTCTAGAACGGTTTTATCTATTGAGTTTTTTGATTCATTCATCTTATTGATCATTGTTTCTCTGAAATTCCTTATGTCTTTATGTCTTTAATTTTATAGTTTACATCATTTATTTACTTGCACTTTTATTTACAATTCTGAGAACCAAAACACATCTTCTACGCTTTAGCTATTAACGAATCTCGCAAATTTATAGAGTACCACTGGTCCTTGTGGATCGACTCTGAATATACTACTGCGCACTTCACCGTGCTCTTGCGGTAATTTCAGGTCAATTACTCGAGCAATCAAGTTGGCACCGTTGTCGGGGACCAATTGCGTTACCTATACATTTAGGATTAGTTCTTACACTAAGGCATTTTTTTTTAGTTACTTATCTTCTTTCTCGTGTTGTCTTTTTGGTGTTTTCAGGTGTATGACCCGCAGCAAAGGCTCATCACATCTGACTGAATATCAAGAGGATCTCGGAAAGTTTGAGAGAGAAAGAAAGAGAGAGAAGCACTTGCTAAGAAGAAAGCAGAAATGGCTGCTCTCAATGCGAATGACAATAACTTACTCAAGGCTGGTGAGCAGCGCGACGATGATGACCAGAGGGAACTGGAAGCTCCTGCTAGGCGCACTTTGAGGGACCATGATGCTCCCATTGCTAGGATGTACCGTTCTAGAATCCAGCACCCTCCGAGAACCCTGTTTATCATCTGGATAACCTTGAGGAGGTGTGTGGCACGACTAGTATGAATGGGATCCCTGATGATGATGTCAAGTGCAGGTTGTTCTCATTTTCTCTATGTGACAAATCTCACCGCTGGTTGAAGTCATTGGAATCTGGTTCTATTCGATCTTGGCAAGACTATAAGGCTGCATTTCTGTCGCAGTACTTCACTCAGGCTAGGACGACCCTACTTAGGAACAAGATTTCCAATTTCAAGCAAGGAGGCACATAGTCGTTTCATGAAGCTTGGGAACAGTTCAAGGATTACTACAGAGAATGCCCTCACCATGGATTCACATCTGCAACACTCATCAACACTTTCTACAGAGGAGTTGATGAGAGGTACAAAATGGCTTTGGATACAGCTAGCAATGAGTACTTCATGACTAAGACTGAGGCAGAAGCTCAAACTTTGATTGAGAACCTTGCAGCCAGCAACAACAATCATTGTGTTGATTACGATAGATCTCTTAAGAGCAGTGGAGTTTCAGAGTCAAACCAGATCGCATAATTAATAGCTAAGGTTGACCAGCTTCTGAGGCGAGACCAGCGAGGAGTGCATCTTGTTGAAAACTCAGGGGATGGTTAGGAGTACCATGAGGTAATTGGAGACTGATCTGAGAATCTACTAGCAGAGCTAAATCACGTGAATGGACAAAGGAATTTTCAGAACCAATGATTCAACTCGAACTACAGGAATCATCCCAACCTCTCCTAGAGAAGCACAAATGTTGAGAATCTTCAGGATCAAGTGTATCCCGCTCTTGCAGGAACACAGAGCCAACAGTTTCAGCCTAAGCAGTTTATGCCGGGGGTTTTCAAGCTCTTGTGAGCGCACCCATTCCAGCATCTCAGAATAATGAGCTGAAGAATATGATGCAGCAACTTCTAGGGTGATATGATCCTCCCAAGGATTCAGCACTCTAAGATCGGTAAGAGGATAAGCTTTGCAACCAAGAAACCGTTAAGTCTCAAAGTTCAAAGGATGTGGAACGAATGGTCTCACAAGAGATGCGGAAGGCTCTTGATATACCGTGGAATGAATGGTCGCACAAGAGATGCGGAAGGCTCTTGATATACCGTGGAATGAATGGTCGCACAAGAGATGCGGAAGGCTCTTGATATACCGGTTGATCAATGGATATTACACACCATGATCGATCAATGGATATTACACACCATTGACAAGAAAAATGAGAATCACTCTCAAAGGTTCCAAAAATATTAATCAAAGAATTCTTTTTTATTTATGATCTCAGCCTCAATATATAGAGGAAATACAACAATTTCGTCCATAATAATTGCTTAACATGCAGCGCATCTAGGGAGATGAAATTCAAACTCTAAAGTGCATGTAAGAGAGAGAAATCGACATTATGAAATGCAGTTTTTGCTAAGGACACAAATATATCTTCCTTGATGGTTTTTGGACTAAATCCACTTTGCTGGGCTTCTCTTATGGACCAAGATTTTAGAATAACTCGGTTTATGGCTTAACTCATTCTGGTCTAGTCGTATTTCTTCTTTCAACGCGCGCATGTCCGAATCCGGTGAACTGGAGATCACATGATTTGTAAATTGCATAATTTCTTCGTTTGAACTCCGTTTGATATGATTTTTCTTTGAGGAGTTTTGTAATTGAGCTGACCATCTTCTCCAAGTGGTTTGAGGCGTTGAATCTTTGTGGTTTAACAGATACGCTTCAAACAGTGAACACATGTCTTGATACTTCCCATGATCATATCATAGGGGGGCAGAAAAAGTGTGTTGCTGACATGAACATTAAGGTGGATGGCATGTACAATGATCTCAATGGGAAGGTTTCAACGCTGTTTTCACATGTCAAGACCCTTGAGAATCAGGTTGCTCAAATGTCCTCAACTTTTAAGAGACCAGTTGGTAATCCTCCAGGAAAAGCAGACTCCAACTCTAAGGAGCATTGTTATTCATTCATGATTCAAGAGGAACCTAAAGAAGCTGACATGAACCATAATGAAGAAGAGCAGGTTGTTACACTTGATGTCACTATTAAGGACAAAGCTGCTAAGGATGATAAATCACTTTGTGTGGAGTTACCACCCTATATTCCTAAGCTTCCATTTCCAGATCGTTAGCTGAAGATTCATAGGGAGAAGAAGTATGCACACTTTGATGAGATAATGACACAACTGCACATCAAACTTCCTCTCTTAGAGCTGGTCCTGAAAATTCCATTCTACATAAACCACTTGAAAGATATTTTGTCTACCAAGAAGAGCATTGAAGGAGTCATCATAATCTCCAATGGGAAAGAGTATGTTTAGTTAGAGGAGTCTGAGAGACAACAACAAAGCACGGTGACACTTATCGACAAGGTAGACGTGGCCGTAGAGACGGATATGGCTAACCTTGAATGCAGTGCCATCATTTCAGCCGTTATTCCAAAGAAACTAGATGACCCAAGGAGTTTTGTATTACCTTGTCGGATTGAGAAATTCAGGTTTGAGAGATGCCTTTGTGACCTGGGAGCTAGTGTTAGTCTGATGCTTTTTTCTGTGTCAGAACGTTTGGGTATCACCAATTTCAAACCAACGAGGATCTCATTAGTACTTGCTGATCCCTATGTGCGTTTCCATGTTGGTTTGGCAGAAGACGTACATGTGAGATTTGGAAATTTCTACATTCCAATTGATTTCATTGTCTTGAAGCTAGATAAGGAACCGCATGATCCTCTTATCCTTGGTAGAACATTCTTGAACACTGCTGGAGCTGTGATCGATGTGAGGAACAGTAAGATCAAACTACAAATTGGAGACCATGGTTTGGAGTTTGAAAAGGGAAAGACAATGAAGAACCCCACCATTGAAGGCCATGCATTTTCTATTGACACAAATGATGAGTTTCCTAAAGAAATAAATGCATTGGATGGAGCGAGGACTAAGAAGCCCTGAATAAGGATTCTCACTCTCCAGTCAAAAGAGTATCTGCTACAAGCGAGGGTAAGGGAACCTCAACAACCTTCTACAGAGCTAGGAGTATTTTTACTTCTCAGTTTGAAGAAAAATGGCAAAACGCTGTGAAATGGATTATGAGTAGAGTTATGAAGTTTAAGATGAATGATTTGGGTCCTTGTTTTTGTGCAAGCTCCTCTTCTCTCACTTCTTGATTCATGCAAATACGGTCAAGCTAACAACCTAAAACAAGCGCTTAGTGGGAGGCAACCCACTAGATACTCTGTATATACTTTTCATTTTGGTTTTTCTTTCTCTTTGTTTTTGATTTTAAACGATTGGTCTGGCTGTCAGACTGATTGTTTTTAGTAAAATTTACTTGTGCGTTCATGTGATACAGATAATGGGACCTACACATGGAAGATATATCGATCCTTCAGGTGGAGCGATCGATCACTTTCGCCGGACATGTTTGAGACACACAGATGGATCCCCTACGGATTGGATAGGGACACTCAGATTGATCGATTCCTTTATGGATCGATTGTTCCATCGCGTCGGACAACTTTTGATGTCATCGATCGATCGATCTCATCTCGATCGGTTGTTATATCTTACCATGCCATCTTCGAGAAGCGAGATCGATTGATCCCTTAACTGGAACAATCGTTCCACTCTCCCGAATGAGTTTTGGTGTCCTAGATCGATGGATCCCACACCGATCGATCGATCACTTTCGCCGGAAGGATTTTTGTTAGTCAGATCGATTGATCCACTCTTGGACTGATCGATCCCAAGGTAAACCTAAAAAAAAAACTTTTGGGTAGGGGCATGAGACATCACCCTGGTTAGAGCCAGAGCACGAGCAAGAATCATCCTCATCATCACTAAACACTAGTAATCTCTAATCACTCCCCGTATGGTCCTTTGTTTTATTTTCTTTTTCATTCTCTATCGTATATATATTAGTGGCACTTTCTCTGGGTTTGTTTTTACCCGAGACGGTGTGAAGCAAGTCTGGGGGAGGATGTCACTTGTTTACTGACGCTATCTTTCGTATGTTTTTCTTATTTCTTTTGTTCTGATGTTTTATCAAGTCAAAACAGTGTCTGTTTTATTGAGTCAAAACTTTGTCGAAAACTATGAGCTTTTATCAGGTAACTGCACCTTGCCTATTCTCATTGTCTTATGATTGCTTCTGCATTGTTTAATGGATGACCTGGAAATGCTGGAAAATTCATGTCTCGACCACAATACGGTAATCCCTATCACTTAGAAATTTAGATGATGTGAGCTTAACCTTGCTTATTGGAACTTAAACATGACTTGTTATATCTCACTTAGGGGCTTGATAATCATGTATTGGATTATATATTCAGAGTTTTCTTTGCATCATTTATATCACTCTATGTAGACTCTGGATAGCTAGACTCACCTTTAGTCTAGTACCTCACCCTGATATTAGCCATGTTTCAAACTCCATGCATCTTTATGTCATTATGATTATGTGCAACCATCTGCAAAAACTACGGAGTATACAGACCGACATAGCTTTTCTTTTGTTAGGATTAAGTTGTGTAGTTTGTATGGATGAATTCATGAGTTGATTTAGTAATTGTGATTGATGGTGATGTATATGGGAATAAACTGAAAATGTATGAGTAAGTTACCATTTGATGCAGCTTATATAAGACGAGAACCGGTTCCACTCCCCCGCCTTATAAAAAAAATATTAAGAAAAAAAAACGAATTCAAAGAAATAAACGGGAAAAAGAGAAGGAAAGGAACCGGAAAAGTCGATTTGTTATCTAGTTTTCAAAAACATCAAGGGAACTTACAGTTTAATGAAGAGTTGAGTTGGTTTTATAATCTAGGCGAAAGGGAAGTTATGTACCTCTCAATTGGTTTGTGTCTCATTGTGATTTTGCATAATGACTTGCATCCATTTGCATTTGCAGAAAACCTTAAACACTTGAGCCACTAAAAGCTAACCTTAATACCTAGACCATAACGTGTTTGATACCCCCTTTGTGAGAGTGCACGCATTACTTTAATGAAATTAAATGGTTGAGCTCATAGATTCTGAAAGTTCTTTGTGAATCCGGGATTTTGTATTGTTGCTACAGGTATGACGAAGTACGGCGGAGCACGGTTTGGCATTAACATTGTATCAGTAGTTTGCAGGCAATTGATTTAAGGCATGATCCCAAAAGAATATGTGAGTTTTCAGGTTTTCAAACTTCTTCTTTCGATGAAAACGTTTGCATTACTTGAGGACAAGCAAAGGTTTAAGTCGGGAGGAGTTGATATGTTGTGTTTTTTACGTCTTTCATCCTACGTTTTAGCGTCTTTTCTAAGTCCGTTATGTCTTTGTAGTTTTTTTAAGTGTCTTTTTGGTCGAGACTTGAGTCTTTTGCAGATTACAGGACATTACGCAGGAATATGACGTTTTTACATGTTTTTTAGGACGGTTGCGAGACAAAGCGAGCGTGAACAAGAGGAGACCTAATTTTATTTATTGGACACTTTTTTTACGTTTTTTTCTATTTTTCTGGAGAGACTTCCATCTTGTAAGCTACTCCCGGGGATTTGAGATTCATCCTTCCTAACAATTTGGAGAAGATTTTTGAACCCTAATCTATTGCAATTACATTATGTTTTATGAATCTCTTTTTCTTTTTGTTATTTCTTTTGATATGTCTGAGTAGATCTCTTAGTTGGGTTCTAGGGTTCTAAGTAGGGGATTCAATGGTTTGATGGTTTGATTGATTCTAGGAAAATCTAACTCTTTGGTTCTTCAACTCACATGTCTATAATGCTAGAATAAGATTGATCACCCTGTTTTAGATCCTAGGTTTATCTATGCATGAAAGTGTTTATAGGTTTCCTTAATTTATTTGTATTGAGCAATATGCTCTTAGCCAACGACAGTTGATGTTAGGAAGTATTGTGAACCTAGTGAACTCGATTGATAAAGCTGATTTGACTAGGAGGTCTCAAATGACAGTTTGTAAATTGATTAGTCAAATTTAGGGATTAATGTCTTGAAAGAGAATTAGTCTAATTAAGTGTTCATGTTCTAGAACGGTTTTATCTATTGAGTTTCTAGATTCATTCATCTTATTGATCATTGTTTCTCTGAAATACCATATGACCCCATGTCTTTAATCTTATAGTTTACATCATTTATTTACTTGCACTTTTATTTACAATTCTGATAACCAAAACACATCTTCTACGCTTTAGCTATTTACGAATCTCGCAAATTTATAGAGTACCATTGGTCCTTGTGGATCGACCCCGAATATACTATTGCGCAGTTCAGCGTGCCCTTGCAGTAATTTTGGGTTAATTACTCCTGCAATCAATACACCGCTATAGTATTTAGTGATTGAATTCACAAGAACCAAAACAATCGCATTATGGACTATAACAATTACAACTTAGCTAGGACAAGTAAATAGTTTTTAGTTTGGTTAACTTTTTAATAAAATAAATAAATAAAAGCAATGGATAGGAGGTCACACAGTTAGGGAATCACCAAAGATCTCTAAACAAACAAACAAGCATATTATATATGGTATTTTTATCGTCTTTTATCTCAGGTTTTAGTTTTGTTTTGAGTCTGTCACGTCTCTTTAGCGTCTTTTAGTGTCTTTTTGTCGAGTCTTGAGTCTTTTGCAGGTTACTAGATATTAGGTGGGAATATGAACTTTTCGCACATGTTTCGGGATGATTGTGGGATCATGTTGGGAGTGAAGAAGAATGACCGATCGATCTACACCAAGATTGATCAATCGAAACATATATATGAGGCTAGGAAGAAGAGATCGATCGATCCCTACCTGGATCGTTTGATTGGAACTTACAGACAAGAGCTAGAAGAATCGATAGATCGATCTACGCGAGGATTGGTTGATTAAACCTACGGATGAGCAACAGAGGATGAGATCGATCGATCCGTTCGTGTGACGTTGAAATTTGTGATTTTTCTTATTTTCTTTTATTTCCTTTTTGCAAGGGCTATAAAACCCAAAGACCTAGATTTTATTTTTTGGAACTTTCTTTTTCTATTTTCTGTAGAGACTTTCAGCATTGTAAGCTACTCCTTGGATTAGAGATTCATCTTTCTGACAATTTGGAGAAAATTTCTAAACTCTAATCTGTTGCAATTTCATTATGTTTTCTTCATCTCCTTCTCTTTGTGTTGATCTCATTGTTATGTGTGAGTAGTCTCTTAATTTGTTTTAGGGTTCTAAGTAGGGGATTGATATGCTCAAATTTAATACCCTAAGGGTACTAAAGCAGTAGCTGCAGTATAGTAGGGGTCAAACCACAAAGACTCAATAAATCACTCAATAGAATATAGAATTCGAATTAAGCTAAGCGAACAAAGTAATGCAGGAAATAAACAGCATAATATAAAAGTTGTAAAATTCAATGGAGGAAAATCGCTAAGCCTAGGGAAATTCTCCGGTAAATCAGAATTGCAGATCAAATAGAATGTCAGGAGGATATTAAGCACTGTTCTTGAACTTGAAACACAAATGTAAAATCAACCAACCGTCGCTGCGAAGATTATCTATGTCTAAACCTAGAATTCCAAAAATGTTTGCAAATCCTATGAATTCAAACAAGCATTAATGATATGGTTCAATTGTTCACAAAATCCTAAACCAAATTTCTTTGCGAATAGGTCTTTTCTCATCTAACACTAGTTCAGGCAATCAATCACACTTTAGTGCCAATCAAACAACCTAAGATCAGATTCTATGTCATGAAGCTAGAATAAGCAGTAATCACAAGTCTAGATGAAGAACTCTATTGAATTTCTCCTACCAATTCAGATCAACCTAACAATTCATCAAACACCTTTGAATAACCCTAAACCTAACAAAGAATCTACTCAGACATGGTGAATGAAGCAAACATCATGAATAAAATAGACTGCATAAAAGAGTAGAGTAAAGAGTAACAAGGGTTCGAAATCTTCTCTCTGAGGAACAGAGTTTATGACTTCTTTCCCTCTCTCAAAACCCGAATAATGAATAAAATCAAGTCTCCTCTCTAAAAGTGGCTAAAAACCCTAAATATAATGCTAAAACACGTTATGGACTTAATTGTAAATAATAGAATCTTCTGGGCCAAGTTGCAGAATCTTCAAACTTGTAAAATCATGTGTTTTCTTTTCCTGCAGTCGGTGTCGATCGATACTGGGTTGGTGTCGGTCAATACTGGGTTGGTGTCGGTCGATACTGGGTTGGTGTCGGTCGATACTGGGTTGGTGTTGGTCGACACCAAGACTCTGTGCTCGCCAGACTAGACTAGCTTCACGAAAACTGGCATAACTATTGATCGCACCGTTAGAATGTCCTCAAACCACTTCCAAATGAAAGCTAATCCATTGATCTGTGTGGTATCCAAATTTGAACTCAATCCAACGGTGGGAAATCATTCAACGGATGCCAAAAAGCTCCAGAATACTCCAGAAGCTCCAATAAAGCTCCGAACGTGCTAAAACCTGAAAAGACTCAAAAAGACTACAAAAACACTAGAAGGACTCTAAAAACAAGATCTATATCATGGCTAAAAACGGGTAAAAACCATGATATATCAGGGATTCAATGGTTTGATGATTTTATTGCTTTTATAAAACTCTAACTCCTTAGGTTCTTCAATTCATGTCTTTAAGGCTAGAATTGGATTGATCACCCTGTTTTAGATCTTAGGTTTTTCTATGCATGAAAGTGTTCGATACAATGGCTGAACTAGTGTGAATTGAGCAATATCCTCTTAGCCAACGACAGTTGATGTTAGAAAATATTGTGAACATAGTGAACTCGATTGATAATGCTGATTTAACTAGGAAGTCTCAAATGACAATTGTAAAATTGATTAGTCAAGTTTATAGATTAATGAATTGAAAGAGAATTAGTTTATTTTAGTGTTCATGTTTGGGAACGGTGTTTAACTGCTGAGTTTATGCTGTTTTTATCTCATTGATCATTGATTCTCAGAATTAGCCTGTGATCCAATGCTTTTTACTATATAATATACATTGTTTATTCTTCGCATTTTTATTCACAATTCTGGAAACCAAAATAATATTTCTACGGTTTATCTATTTACGAGTCTCGCAAGTTTTTAGTGTATTACTGGTCCTTTTGGATCGATCCCAAACATTCTACTGCGTACTTCACCGTACCTTTGCGGTTAAAATATTTCAGGTTAATTACTCGAGCAATCAAGATGGCGTCTTTGTCGGGGACCAATAGTGTTATCTCTTTCTCGTTTTTCTTTGTGGTGTTTTCAGGTGTATGGCCCGTAGGAAAAGCTCAACACATTTGATTCAATATCAAAAGGATCTGGGATTGTTTGAAACGGAAAGAAAGAGAGAAGCGCTTGCTAAGAAGAAGGATTCAGAAATGGCTGCTCGTAATACATATGATAACAACTTGCTTAGAGGTGGTGATCAACACGGCAATGGTGAACAGAGGTAGCTCAAGGAACCCCCTCCTCCTTCAAACGGAGCAGTTGTAGCTCCAGGAGGAAACCGTGCGAATCATAGTCTTGCGCCTGCTAGATGTACTTTGAGGGATCATGACGCTCCTAATGCTAGGATGTACCGTTCTGGACTCCAACACTCACCAATAAACAGAAATGATTTTGAGATCAAGCCAGGATTGCTAGCTCTCGTGAAGCAGAATCAGTTTCACGGTCTTCTTTATGAGAATCGTGTTTATCATCTGGATAGCTTTGAGGAGGTTTGTGGCACGACTAGGATGAATGGAATCCCTGATGATGATGTTAAGTGCAGGTTGTTCTCATTTTCTCCATATTTGATAAAGCTCATCGCTGGTTTAAGTCGTTAGAACCAGGTTTTGTTCGGTCTTGGGAAGACTATAAGGCTACATTTTCGCAGTACTTCACTTAGGCGAGAAAGGCTCTTCTTAGGAATAAGATTTCCTATTTCCAGTAAGGAGGCACAGAGTCGTTCCATGAGGCTTGGGAATGGTTTAAAGACTACTACAAAGAATGCCCTCATCATGGATTCATATCTGCAGCACTCATCAACACGTTCTACAGAGGAGTTGATGAGAGGTATAAGATGGCTTTAGATACAGCTAGTAACTGGAACTTCATGATTAAGACTGATGCAGAAGCTCAAACCTTGATTCAGAACCTTGTAGCCAGCAACATCAATCACTGTGTTGACTACATTAGATCGAATTGACAGCGAAGGTTGAACAACTTCTGAGGTAAGACCAGTGAGGGGTGCATCATGTTGAAGATTCAGGTGATGGTCAGGAATATCATGAGTTAGTTGGAGATGGGCTTGAGGATCTAGTAGTAGAGCTGAACTACTTAAATGGACAAGGGAATTTTCATAACATGGGATTCAGGCTAAACTATAGGAGTCATCCCAACCTTTCCTACAGAAGCACCAATGTTGAGAATCCCCAGGATCAGGTATATCTAGCTCTTCCAAGAACACAAGGTCAGCATCTTTAGCCCAAGCAGTTTTTACCTTGATATGTTCAAATATAATATCCTAAAAGTACTTAAGCAGTAGCTGCAGTATGTTAGGGGTCGAACCACAAAGACTCAAGAATTCACGCAATAGATATTAAGACTCGAATTAAGCTAAGTAAAATAAATGTAATTAAAAACAGCAATAGTTAAACGATTAAGAGTAGTTGTAAAATCAATGGAGGAAAACGCTAAGCCTAGGGAAATTCTCCGGTAAATCAGAATTGCAGATCAAATAGAATGTCAGGAGGATATTAAGCATTGTTCTTGAACTTGAAACACAAATGTAAAATCAACCAACCGTCGCTGCGAAGATTATCTATGCCTAAACCTAGAATTCCAAATTTCTTTGCAAATCCTATGAATTCAAACAAGCATTAATGATCGGGTTCAATTGTTCACAAAATCCTAAACCAAATTTCTTTGCGAATAGGTCTTTTGCTCATCTAACACTAGTTCATGCAATCAATCACACTTTCGTGCCAATCAAGCAACCTAAGATCAGATTCTAGGTCATGAAGCTAGAATCAGCAGTAATCA